>JAJTUV010000836.1:0-520816 GCA_021653895.1 Mastomys natalensis | reverse complement strand
AGGGGGTTTGGGGTTGATTTGCAAACACCATCATCTTCAAACTGACAAACCCGAAAGAGAGGGAAAAGAATCCTCAAATAATTTTTGACGAAAAATTTTTAAAAACAAGCAAAAACACCACAACGAAAACAACCCTCAAAGAGAGGCCAGTCTTAGACTCCCCGAGTTACCCTCTGCATTGAGGAGGGTCTCTCTCTCTCTCTCTCTCTAATCTGTGTGCTTGCAGACTCTACAATGGCATAAAGCTAGTAATGGTGCTGGAGGATGTCAACCTTACATTTCTCCTTTCCCTCTAAGCTGTAACCGTGGGTCACAGTGTTCATGTTGGATAAGTACTTCATCTTGGTTCTTTTTTTATTTTATTTTTTGGTTTTTCGAGACAGGGTTTCTCTGTGTTAGCCCTGGCTACACAGGTCCTAGACTCCATCTTCCTTTTAACTGATTAGGCAGAAATCCTGACCAGGCTGGTCCATTTGTTCCCAGGGGAAAAGCAGCCCTGTTTCCAGATTTTCTGAGTTTAACTTTCAGATACCCTCTCACCTTTTTCTTTTTCCAATAAAGACTCACTAAATGCTTAAGCTCACTGTAGGCTGGCCTCAAGTTCATAGATGGCTGCCTCTGCTTCCTAACAATTAAGATTAAAGATGCAAGCCACCACACCCAGTCAATCCCTCACACCTTTAAAAAACATCTTAAGTATTTTCAGATGAAAGTTGACTAAAATAGTCTAACACAGTGGTTCTAAAACCTTCCTAATGCTGAGACCCTTTAATACAACTCTTCATATTGGGGTGACTCCCAACCAAAAATTATTTTGTTGCTACTTCATAACAGTTAATTTTGCTACTCTTATGAATCATAATGTAAATATCCGTGTTTTCTGATGGTTAGGTCATCCTTGTGAAAGGGTTGTTTGATAACCCCCTCCCCCAAGAGGTCTGGACCCACAAGTGAAAAACACTGGTCTAACACATCAATACTAATTGAACCAACATTTATTATCTGGGAAATTCTGCTCACACAAACTCTAAGAATCTCAGAGATTAAAATACAACCCTTCCTGAGAAAATATTATATTGAGATAAGTTTTCCAATAAAATTCAATGTCAGTTAATATTCAAGGGTTATGTTATAGAATGGAAATCACAAAGGCTGCCTGAGGCCTGAGTCACAGCTATTTGCCCCTGTTAATGGATTTTTAGGAGATACTCAGAATGATAACGTTCTACAGAGAAAACTTGGAAGACACAATCGCTTCTGCTCATGATCCAGTTCATACGGAAGCAGATGCATAGCTGTACAGGATTCACTTTATTGATTCTCATAGGAAAATCATATTTGAAAAAAGAAACTAAAAAGGACGGATGTGGAGTGGGAAGGAGACATACGGGTATGTCTGAGAGGAGTGACTATGGGGAGGTGGAGTGGATGGGATCAATGTAAACATGCATGAAGTTTAAAAAAAATGAATAAAAAAATTTTGTTTTATTTTTTATTTTTTTAAGAGAAATGAAGCTGTTGTTGTTGTTGGGTTTTTTTTTTGTTTGTTTGGTTTTTTTTTTGGTTTTTTTTTTTTTTTTTTTGGTTCTTTTCGAGACAGGGTTTCTCTGTGTAGCCCCTGGCTGTCCTGGAACTCACTCTGTAGACCAGGCTGGCCTCGAACTCAGAAATCCGCCTGCCTCTGCCTCCCAATGCTGGGATTAAAGGCGTGCTCCACCACCGCCTGGCCGTTGTTTGTGTTTTATAAAAGAAAGGAAGGAATATGTTTGATGGAGGCGCAGTATGGTATAGGGGAAGGGGTTCCTCTGTGGGCCCATGCTGAGCATCCCTTCCCCCTCTAGTATGAGACAGAGAAAGGGAGACGGGGGGGGGGGGAGAGGGGGAAAGAGAGAGAAGAGACCAAGAACTGGGGAGACCATGAGCACGTGGAGAGAGAGGGGGCTGGGTAAGGGCAGGAATAAGAGGAGAGAGCAAAGCAAAAAAGGCAAGAGAGTGAGTCAGGCATACCTGACTGTTGCCAGTAACTGTGGGCAGAGCCTAGACGAAATGCCAACAGCTGAATGGCTCAGAACTCTGGGAAATGCCCGGACAGCAGAGCTGCACTCTGACCAGGGATCTACAGTGGAGGTCAGTAACCTATACCTATGGGCCAAATCTTGCCCACAAACTGCTGTTGTATAGCCTGCAAACTCAGAATGGTTTTTACATTTTAAAGGGATACCACAAAAAAATCAAAGATCCACCCAAGAAGCCACATATCTTCTATCTTTCACAGAAACGTGTCATGCCTGCTGCCCATTCTAGTCACAACCAATGAAGGTTCTGAAATTTTGTCTTGCAAGCTAACAAGTTAGGCCGCTGTAGCGTCATGGATCTGGCAGGAGACGGGAGAATCTGGATCAGAAAATATGGACTAGTTGACAGAAATAGGAGCCATCTGCTGCTGTTACCCAAGGAGTGAGAGGGAGGAAACCAGGTGACAGACACCTGCTCGCACAGTAGGAAAGAAATCCTGAGCTCCGAACTCTGAAGCCCTTCATAAAGGGCCATAAATGCACCTGCTCATAATCTCCAGGGAGCTATTATCTCAGTCTTCTGGGACTCTTTGCTATACATTTAAGAAAAGATAGTTTGGCTTACCAGTCAGTGTCTCTGTTTGTGAGATGTACAGAACCCCACGAGGACATGAAGATATGTAGCTGTCTCAGTTTCTTTTCCTGTTGCAGTGATTAAAATACCATGGCACAAGCAACTCAAGGGAGAAAGGGTTTACTTCAGTTCACAATTTAAGAGTTAGGCTGGGTACTACTCAGCTATTAAAAATAATGACTCATGAAATTCTTAGACAAATGGATGGAGCTAGAAAATATCATCCTGAGTGAGATGACCCAATCACAAAAGAACACAAAATGGTATGCACTCACTGATAAGCGATATTAGCCCCAAAACACACAATACCTAAGATGCAACGCATAAACCTCATGAAACTCAAGAAGAAGGAGGAAGACCAAAGTGAGGGTGCTTTTGTCCTTTTTAGAATGAGTATCAAAGATTCAACCAGAGCTCCCAGGATCTAAACCTCCAGCCTGAGAACAGACAGGGGCAAGCTGTCCTCTGAGAGGCTCTAACCAGCAGCTGACTCAGACAGATACAGACATCCAGAGCCAAACAGTGGATGGAGCTTGAGGACTCTTATAGAAGAATAGGCGGAAGGATTGTGGGCCCTAAGGAGATAGGAACTGCACAGAAGATCAACAGAGTAAACCAACCTGAAGCCTTGGAGCTCTCAGAGACTGAATCACCAACCGTGGAGCATACCTAGTCTACACAGATCTAGCTCCATGGGCTGGACCTAGGCCTCCCTGCACATATGTTGTAAATGTGCAGCTTGGTTTTCATGTAGGTCTAAAAACATCTGGAGTGGGGGCTACCCCAAAACATGCAGCCTGTATATGGAGTATGGTCTTCTAAAAAAAAAAAAAAAAAAAAAAAAAACAGTTATTCAGTTATTCAGGGAATATTATTTTTTTTATATCTCTTATATTCATTTTGCAACTACTTCATTGAGAATTTTTGTATGTATACTCATGAGGGATATGGACTATAATTTATATATTTTTTTTGGGTTTACACTTGATTTCACTATTTCAATATTATTTGCTTTGTGAATAAAAAAAAAAAAAAAAAGAGTTAGGCTGGGAAGTCAAGATAGCAGGTGTTTCCATGAGGAAAGCAACAATTCCAACCAACCAGAGCCCCCAGGGTCTAAACCACCAGCCTGGGAGCGCTTAGGGAGGGACCCATGGCTCCAGCTATATATGCAAGGGAGCTAATATAAGTGGGAGAAGAGATCCTTGGCCCCATGAAGGCTGGACGTCGTGGGGGGGGATACTCGAGGGTGGGGGGGTGAGGTACAGGGGAGGGTGGTGGGGGTACACCAACGTGGAGGCAGGAGGAAGGGGGAAGGGGATAGTGAGTTCCTAGGAGGGAGGGGGGAAATGGGGTAAGGAGAGAACATCTGAAATGTAAAAAAAATTTTCCAATAAAAAATTTCCAATTAAAAAAAAAAAAAAAAGATAGCAGGTGTTTGAGGCAGCCAGTCACATGGCATCTACTGTCATTACCAGGAGAGAGAGATGGTGAACTCGTGCCCAGACCACATTCTTCATTTTCCAAAGAATGTGATAAAAGTCAGACACTGTAAGAAGATTTTTTTTTTTGAGACAGTAAAGAAGACTTCTTAATGTCTTAGAAGTGATTATCCCTGGGTGATGGTGATATACATCTTTGATTCCAGCACTCTGATGGCAGAGGCAGGTAGATGTCTGTGAGTTCGAGGACAGCCTGGTCTACATAAAGAAACGTGTCTCAAAAAGCAAAACAAAAAACAAACCAAAACCAAAAACCAAAAAAAGCCCCCCAAAACCAAAAAACAAACAAAAAAAAAAAAAAGAAGAAAAAGAAAAAGAAAAAAGAAAAGGAAGAAAGTGATTATCTACTTTCTAGAAGCAGACCAGGCTAAGCAGTTTCCTCAAAGTGTTATAAATAGAAGAGTGTAAACATTAAGATAGTTTTGAAAATTCTCTAGCTTTTCAGGCCTATAACCAGCATTTGGTTGCATATTGAAGAAGTTGTTTTGTTGAAAACAATAAGCATTGTGAAAGTAGATCATCTGTAGACATAATACAGGGCCGGTCAGCAGACTTCTGTTATTCTAAAATGGAAGGATCTCATCTGAATGTTCTTAGGATGCTAAAGGAACCCTGGAGAGGAGGCTGACAACCGACCAAATCTGATCTGTACTTTTCAGTCCTCGGGCTACTGAAACAAAGTGGCAGAATTGGTTTGATGTTTCACTAGTTAATCTTACTTGGTCATTTGTAAACAACTTTACAACAGATAGGAAACCAGAATATATTAAGAAACTAAGAAAGACTTGCATGGTTGGTTGCTCTCTATGACCTCTCAGTGTGACTGTTTAGATTTGCCCAGTGTGTCTTTGTGGGCTTACTTGAAGTCATTTTGCTGAGAACTAAGCAGGGGCTAGGTTCACATGGACCATTTCACAGAGACTGTTCTTATATACTAAAACACCAACTCATACATACACTTAAGTGGTTTGCTTAGATTATATTTCAAGTATCCTATAAAAATAATAGTATAGGATTGTTTTGTTTGTTTGTTAAGAAGTCAGTACTCAATAGGCTGGCCCCAAACTTGCTCCAATCTTCCTGCCTCTGTCTTTCAAGTGCTGGAATCACAGGTTTATGCCATCACACCCAATCATTATTACTGGTTAAGGCAAATAAGCTTAGAAAATGTCCAAATAAATCTGTTTAATGTCATTATTGCAAGCCAATGGCTCATGGTAAAGTGACCCTGTGATACAGTGGCTTCAGTAAGATGAGTGCTGTTGGTTAGAAGGTGAGTTGGAGAGAGGTATTCATATGCTTCACCAGCTAATGTTCTTTTGTAATAATTGTTTTTTCAGGAGACGAAAGGGAGGAGGCAGAAGTAACTTAAATATATTTTTGTTTTGACAATTCAAACGCACAACACGCAAGCATCTGAAGGGTTTCTTTCTAGGAATGCTCTCATAGACTTTGAAAAAGGTAGGGGACTAATTTATAATTCAGTTTATGTCATTGTTACCCTACACATGTCAACTCCTAAAATTGGCTTTTAAGCAATTTGAATGTTAGGTGTAACCTGAAAAAAACTCAAAAAGAATATTAACATACAAGAAAGTCACAAAACAAAAGGCAAAAATATTACTGTCTGTAGGAAGCAGTTCTCTCCGCCGTCAGGATGACGGTTGGCGTGTAGCCAGCTAGCTTGAGTAGGCACTGTGGCTGTGGTTCATTATTAGAGAGAAGGTTCGTGCTTCCAGGTGTGGCTACCCAATTTAGCCCACCTCGCATCACAGGAACAGCCAATTAACAGTGACAGCGTGGCAGCTGCTGATGGGATTAAGGCAATGTATATAAAGGCAGCCGGGGCGGTAGCCGGGAGGATGGAAGGAGAGAGGATTGAAGGAGGGGGCTGGAGGAAGAAGAAAGTAGAAGCAAGCATGCTGTAACAAGGAACCTGAATAAAGCTGCTTTATTCAGAACACAGTTGTAGCTTGCCTTTTATTCCGTGGGACGGAGCGTAGGGCAAGCCACAAATGTCGAAACTGGAAAAATAGACGGGCAGTGGTGGCGCACGCCTTTGATCCCAGCACTTGGGAGGCAGAGGCAGGCGGATTTCTGAGTTCGAGGCCAGCCTGGTCTACAGAGTGAGTTCCAGGACAGCCAGGGCTACACAGAGAAACCCTGTTTCGAAAGAACCAAAAAAAAAAAAAAAAAAAAGGAAAAATATTTGCCATAAAAACTAATTAAAATTAGTTTATTTAATCTACCAATGTTACAGATCACTAAGAGGGAAAAATAGAACAACATATTCTGAGAAGAAACAAGAAGCATACTGTATAAATGCATTCATAGTGTGTCTGAGGATCACGATACTAAAACTGAGGAAATTATTATCCTCTGGAAGTGAAGGAGAGATATAATCTTGAAGTGGCACACTTTGGGCTTTTGGGCATTTGAAAATATGTTTCAAGACTAGATAGTGACTTAAATGGGTTTTTATTTTATAATTTTAATCAAAATGCACATACATGGTCTAAACACTCCTGTACTGGTATCCTCCTATAATCTACACACCAGGGAGGCAAGATAAGATAACCTACAGTTCAAGATTATCCTGGGCTGCATACTGAAACCTTGTTGCAAAATATAAACAAAACCAAATATAAATAAAAATAAAATAGGACAGAGAATATGGTTCTGTGGCTGAGTATGTACCTAGCATGTCCAAGGCCTTCGTTCTGTCCCAAACAACACTAAACAGCTCCCCCATTAAATCCAGAACAAAAACCCAACAACATACAAAAGTTAAATAAAATAAAAAACAATACCAAGCAAGACAAACAAATAAACAACAAACTACCCACTCAATGAACATCTCACACCATTCAATATTAAATCAAAGGCTTGTAGATTAATATTCTACAATTCCAAAAAATATCTTGCATTGGTCTACAGAGTCATACATAAGCTTGTAGGAAGAATTCCAAGGTTTACACATTAATAATCCAAAAATAAAGCACAGAGAGGCTAAATATGGAACTGTGTCTAAACCACCACAGAGAAGACACACTCCAGTCCCAAGAATAAGTGTTATATTTAGATTAGAAGATAGAATTTCTAATTCCTCTTTCAGGACTATATTTTTAATATTCATTCCTAAATTAGATACAGAGCAATCTTTTTCAAAGATATTACATTTCATGATAAATTTATCTCATAAACTGCCAGGTTCTCTTATGAATCTTAGAAATATTCTATCATGATAATTATGTTGAGCATGGATCGGAAAATGTGTTTATAACTATAAAGTGAAAATATGCAGGGGACTGGAGAATAGAGAACAATCTCTTTCTCTCTCTCTCTCTCTCTCTCTCTCTCTCTTGGACTTTACATAGAAGGTGGGATTTTTGTTTTGTTGTTGAGGTATTTCTGTGAGCAAAAGCGTCTTACCTGGCAATCACATGGCCACTAGTACCATATATCTAACTTGTACCAAAAGGACCTGAGAATTGAAATGTATGACCAGATGAATCTGGCAGTATAAGCCTGTAATTCCAGCTTTTTAGGAGGCCCAAATAGGAAAAATTATAAATTCAAAGCCATCTGGGCTGTCTGAGAAGTTCAAGGCCAGTCTAGAGAACTTGGAGACCTTATCTGAAACTAAAATCAAGCAAACTAAAATCAGGGACATAGCGAAGTGGCAGAACCCTTCCTAGCATGCATGTCTGAGGTCATAGGCTCAACCTGGAGAGCACAAGAGATAGAAGGAAAGGCACAGACGTGTGAATCAATAGCTTACGTCGTCCATATACGAAAGCACCTGTAAAAGTGTGCTCCTTCTGCACAGATATAAAATACTGTATATAGTACTCCTGGTAGCAAAGGAGAGGAACTCTTACCCCTGACACACACGCATGCATATATGTATGCTCCCATGCCCACACTCGCATGTACTCACACACAAACATTTTCCAAGGCTTGGGGGAAAACCTTATAGAATGTTAGCTATATGCTCTCGATTTATACAGTTGTAAGCATATTTTCCGTTCCATATTTATCATAATTATCATTTTTAATAGTGAACATTTAGATATTAAGCAAATGTCTTCTGACCCTTTAAAATAGGTTTATACTTACTGGCAGAACCCACCATTATGGGGGAATTCCAGAAAGCTATGGCTTTTCTGGCCATGTGATTGCCAGGTAAGAAGCTTTTGTTCACAGAAATACCTCAACAACAACAAAACAAAAATCTCACCTTCTATGTAAAGTGCTGAGAGAGAGAGAGAGAGAGAGAGAGAGAGAGAGAGAGAGAGAGAGATTGTTCTCTATTCTCCAGTCCCTGCCTTTCTTTCCTGGATTTGAAAACAGCCACAAATGAAGGCTTTCCTTTCTAACTCTGAGATTCGAGTCTCCTGATGAAAAGGAGAGGCCTGTTGGGGACAAGGTAAACACACACCTTTTCTAGGCATTGAAATCTTAGCTGAAACTACTATTAGAGCAAAACATAAAAGTCTGAATGCTCAAATATGTCCCATGGATTGTTACACCATTGGCATGTACTAAAATAAAAATCATTGTAATAATAATAGGGAAAGATGAGAACCAAAGCATATACCTCAGTTTTTATTTATTTGATCTTGTGACTCATTTTATTTATATGATTTTGGACAGCAAAGGATTCTCTAAGCAATGTATTAAAGAGTCACAGAAAAACACCCAAACTCTATTGAGCTCGCTACAACAGGAGGTTAACAGCATGGTGGGCAGAAACTACAAAGCTAGTCATGAACTAGAGAACACCAATTTAGTTTAAAGTTCATAGCCACAGTACATTGAGAGAGAGAGAGAGAGAGAGAGAGAGAGAGAGAGAGAGAGAGAGAGAGAGAGTTGAGAGAGAGAGAGAGAGAGAGAGAGAGAGAGGGAGGGAGGAGGAGGAGGGAAGAGAAGGGGGAAGGAGAGAGAGGCATAGATGAATTCAAAACAGGGTAAATTGCTAGTAAATTGCTAGACGGGTTTTGCTACAGGAAAGCTAAAGGGAAAGAGCCAGGTACTACGAGGACAGAAGTACTTCCAGAAGGTCTTGTGAGGACAACTGTGCGATCTTCTAAATGCTGTCACCAGAACCAGATGAGCAGTCCCTGTTGCAGACTGAGATGGACAAGGAAGGAGAGAGGGAGGGAGAGAGGTTTCAGGAGATGTATCTCAAAAGAGAAAGCAAGGCAGGATTTGCAGAGGGTCAGTCTAAGAACAGGAGAATGCTGAGGCTTCAGCCACTCCCGTTGGGTGCTCACTGCTGTATCCTTTCAGAGTGGTCCCAGGCAACCGAGGCCTTTGTATTCTCTCTCAGCTAGCCAGTCGCCTACATTGGACCACCCCCTGGCACAGCAGTTCCCTATGGAGGAGGCAGAGAGTTAGGACAAGGTAACCGTTACAGCAAATTGACTTACTGTCTTATTTTGCATCCTACCACTCAGACTTCAAATTATGACAGAGACAGGTTGGCACATTTTGGTGACCTGCTCACAATTTGGTTGGAGCAGACAAAAGTTTTAATTTTTGTTCTTCTGAAACTATACGCAGAGGCAAACATCTACCCCACTGAATAAGTGGGGAACAAAAGCAAATAAAATAAGAATTAGCCGGGCGGTGGTGGCGCACGCCTTTAATCCCAGCACTTGGGAGGCAGAGGCAGGCAGCTTTCTGAGTTCGAGGCCAGCCTGGTCTACAGAGTGAGTTCCAGGACAGCCCAGGCTACACAGAGAAACCCTGTCTCCAAAAACCATAAAAAAAAAAAAAAAAAAAAAAAAAAAAAAGCCTTTATAGGTTTGCATGAAAACAGGATAGAAGCCAGAATTTCAGGACATAGCAAATGTCTATTATGGGCATCAGCAGGCAATTCAGAAGATATATCTTAGTATTCTGTCTAAACTCCACCTCCACGTTACCCGGCAACGGGCAGGTATGCCCCGCCCCACAGTTACCTGGCAATGGCCAGGTAGGCCTGCCCATTATAAAAGGGGGTTGCCGGCCCACTCTTTCTTTTGCTCCTGTGATTCCATGCACCTCAGCTCCCCCCCTCCCCTTCCCTTCTCCACGTGGCATGGCCGGCCTCACACCTCTCTCTGCTCTCTCTCTCTCTCTCTGCCTCTACTTCCCCCTGGTCCCCCCATGCCCTGAATAAACTCTATTCTATGGTATACCGTCGTTGTGTGGCTGGTCCCTCAGGGGAAGAGATGCCTTGGCATGGGCCTGCTGAGATATCCCCTTCCATCATTTTCCATCCTATCAATACATAAATAATTGCTAAAGGCTGTTCTTTGTGGAGACATAGTTCCTGAGACCAAGTCTCTCTCTGTTGTCCTGAATGGCCTTAACTCTGAGGATCCCACCTCATCTGAGTACCACCTAGGGATGGGAGGGAGGCTAATAAACTTCAGAAAGCATATCCTTAGACCATTAGTTCTAAGATCTGAAAAATTAAAATACCTTCTGCTGATCAAGTCATCCCAGGATGAGGAGGGGCGTCATCTTGAGAAGCTGGAGGGGTAGTAGGATACAGGGGTTAGACACAATGCCAACGGAATAACTTTCCTGAAAATCAGTTTGCAATGTATGTCAAGTTTTCAAATACATACATACATCTCATCGTTTTATTTCTAGGAATTTATTTTTAGGAAAAATCAATCAGGGAGAAAGTCATAAAAGCCCAAAGTGGTGTCTGCCTGTAGTCAGGAACATCAGGAGTCTGAGGCAGAAGGATCACTTGAACCCAGGAGTTTGAGACCTGCCTGGCCCACAAAGACAAGCATGAAGAAAGGGGGCAGGCAAGACATGTACACAAAGACATTAAATGCAACTTGGATTGTTATTATTTACAAAGGAAATAAATGTTCAAACATGACAGACTGCCGGGCAGTGGTGGTGCACGCCTTTAGTCCCAGCACTTGGGAGGCAGAGGCAGGAGGATTTCTGAGTTCGAGGCTAGCCTGGTCTACAGAGTGAGTTCCAGGACAATCAGGGCTATACAGAGAAACCAAAAAAAAAAAAAAAAAAGACAGATTAGTGAACTGTGGGAAATCTAAATGACGCAATGTCATGAAGCTAACAGAAAGTGTGCAATTGTAAGACATCCAGTTTTACACTATGTGAAAAAGTAATCGTATCATTGGTAAGTTTTAAAAACCACAAAACATATGAGAAGTTATTTTTATATCAAAACCAAAAGGTGTTATTTTTAGGTTGCCAGCATTACTTTCCTTTTGTTTTTCGCTATGGCTATTTTACATCTATATTGTGGGCTAAAGAAGTGGTTTAGGGGTAGAGTGCTTGTCTACCATGTCTACCATGCATGAATCCCAGGGTTCAATTCCTACTACTGCAAAACACAGAATGTCCCCCTGAATCACTTTTATAAGATGATGAGTAATAAGGCCTAATCACCTGAGATTTTAAATGAAGTATTTGGTATATAGTCTATAACTTCATATTTTTAGAAACTAATTATAATAAAGGTGTGTGGGTTTTTTTTTTTTTGTTTTTTTGTTTTAATAAGGGACTTGATATAGCTCAGTGTCTTAGTCCCTGTTCTATTGCTATGAAGAGCTACCATGACCAAGGCAAATCTTATGGAAGAAACCATTTAATTGGAGACTTGCTTATAGTTTCAGAGGCTTAGTCCATTATCATCATGGCAGGGAGCACAACAGTGCACAGTTCTGGAGCAGCTGAGAGCGACATCCTGGTGTGTAGGCTGAGAGAGAATTGCTGGGCCTGGTTTAGGCTTTTAAAAACCTCCAAGCCCACTCCCAAGGACAACACCTTTGTTCTAACAAGGCAATGCCTGCTAATCCTTCTAGTCAAAGAATTCCATTTCCTGGTGACTAAGCATTCAAATATATAATCCTAGGGGGGGGCATTCTTATTCAAATTTATACACTCAGGCTCATCTAAATTTTACCAACCTTTGTTGTCAGCCTTCTGAGGAACTAGGATTATACCCAGTGTACCAACACTCCACACACAGCTTGAGCTGGGTATTTTTTTTGTTTTGTTTTGTTTATTTTTGTTTTTCGAGACAGGATTTCTCTGTATAGCCCTGACTGTCCTGGAACTCACTCTGTAGACCAGGCTGGCCTCGTGTTGGGATTAAAGGTGTATGCTACTATGTCCAGCTAAAATCTTTTTATTTTTGGACATTCTATTTATTGGTTATTTTTATGTGTATGAGTGTTTTGTCTGTGCAGTGCACAGCAGAAGCCAGAAGACAGGAGATACAGACAGCTGCGAGCTCCCATGTGGTTGCTGGGAATTGGGCCTTGATCCAGTGGAAGAGTATTCATGTGCTGTTAATTGTTGAGCCATCTCTCCAGTTTACATTTTTCCCCTTATTTTATTTATTGTTTGTTTATGTATTTAGGCGGGGTCTCTCTGTGTAGCCTTGGCTGTCTGGGAACTCACTGTGTAGAGAGCGCTGGGCCTCTACCTCCACAGAAACCTGTCTGCCTCTGCTTCCCAGTGTTGGGATTAAAGGCTTGTGCCACCACGCCCAGCCTTTTCTTTTCTTTCTTATTTTAAATAAGTGCTTACTCACTGGCACTTAGGATCCTTTCCAAGGCCTGGAGGTGTAACTCAGGGTGGAAAGCTTGCCTAGCCTGTGTCGGGACCTGTGGGACCTGTGCTTGAGTCCCAGCATTTAAAAAAAGTACTTTCCACATTCATAGCTTTTTGGATTTCAGGCATCTTAAAACATTATTAAAAAATACATCTGAATTGTATTTGTGGCTTTTTTTGAGGTGAAGAGTGGATTAATCGTTAAGGAATGCACTAGAAGATTAAACTATTAAAGATTATTTTTTCATTAACGGAGAAGGACATGTAGGTATGCAGCTTAGTGAGGGAATGTATTGCTTTATTCAGTCCGTAAAGCATGGAGGAGGGGTGAAGTCCTTATGAAGAGATGTGTGTTTTGGAGAAGATGAGGCCTAATTAGAGGCTTTACCTCTACTGCCTAGTTTTCACAGTACTTTACTCTTGCGTGCTACTAGAGGAGGAAGGTAATCAATCTAGCTACAACTGCTGTGACCTACAACTGTCACTTTTCTGTGAGATCTCCTAGTGCCATAGCAGCACAAACACTGTAGAAGTAACCAACCATCTCTGACTGGATTTAAGGTCCACTCTATGAGTTGGAATCCATGCCTGACACTGCTAGAGTAGACAAGAATCTGAGGCTGAATAGGCCACGAGCCTAGGGAAAACCCAAAAACTATTCTGCCCAAGGAACACAGTAATACAAGGACTCCTAATGACATTGGCTATCCCCATAGATAAGCGCCTCACTCAGCCATCATCAAAGAAACTTCTCTTGTAATAAATGGGAACAACCCAGAGGCCTGCAACTGACAATGTGCAGAGTGACAGACCTTGGGGACGGCTCCATCAAATCCCTCCCCTAGGGCTCACAGAACCTTCGAATGAAGACGCAAAAGGATTGAAAGAGCCAGTGGTTATGGAATACACCCAGGAAACAGCGCCTTCCAGACACAGCAGGACCGACGCACACATGAACTCATAGAGATTGTGACAGAATGTACAGGTTCCAGCCAGATGGGGTCCCAAGACTCAGAGGGAGAAGTTGTCCTGGGCTCCCACCACTAACCAAGAAGCTATTTGCAAATGATACTCAATGACAAAGAGAAAAACTAGGTTTATTCCAATGGACTCTCAATAGGTATATTAACCACACTTCAGAGCAGGCACACTGCACAGCGATGGTATTTTTGTAGGCTTCTTGTCGGTCTTTGGTCTTTTGTTTGTATATTTTGGTTTCTAGTTTTGTGTTTCTTATTTTCTTATTTGTTTTGAGAGAAAGAAGAGTTGGGTAGATGGGGAGGCGGGGGGATGTCGGAGGAAATTGGGATGGGAAAAACATGATCAGAATATATTATATGAGAATTTTAAAAAAAATTACAGTACATCAAAGATATACTCATTTTACCATTAAAGAGGGGACGAGGGATTTGTATTTGCATGGTGAAAGAAGAGAATCAGTTCTCACAAGTTGTCCTCTGACCCCGTAAGGCATGTATGCAATGGGACATGCACAACCCCCCCCCCACACCCATGAAAAATCAACATAAGTTTTTTTTCTTTTTTTTAAAATTTATTTAATTATGTAAATCACATCGTAATTTACTTATTCACACAGGGGTTAATAACATAAGTTTTCACAGGTGTCTGCCTTGCAGGTGTCAATGTATGTATCATAAATCATTTTGGAAATCAAGTGTAATTTCGTGAATGTGGCTAATTCTACACCACATGGGGTGGGTCTACAGCATATTGGAATTATATATTAAGCCTCTATAGCGTATCAGTACCCATTAAGCTCTGTTTTGTTATGTGAAGGTCCCACTGTGCTTGCCAGGTGTTCTGGACTCAAGATCCTTCTGCCTCAGTCTCTAGAGTAAGCACCTATTAGTCTTAAAGAGACCAGTGGAAAAAGTTTAAAAATGAAAGTAAATAAGAAAGGATCACATCCAATGTGGACACTGCCTGAGCTTCCGCAGGAAGTAGGTGGATCATGAGTTAAGAACTACTTATTTATTTATTTATTTATTTATTTATTTATTTATTTAAGAACTACTTTTAAAAACTCATTACCAGAGAAAACAAAGAAACAAACAAAAGCACATCAAACATCAGTTACATGGTAATAAAAATGTTTAAATGCCCTTGAATAGCAAGCAAAAGGAAAAAATTAAACAGACCACCCAAACCCCACCCAACCCCCCATACACAAAAAGAAGAAACATAGAAGAATCATAGAAGGCTTGCCTCATGGCCATTTCTTAAGAGTAAAATATCAATTCTTTGCTGTTGTTTTGCCTTGAGAGAGTTTCTCTGTGTAATAGCCCTGGCTGTCTTGGAATTCCCTTTGTAGACAAGGATGACCTTGAGTTCACAGAAATTTACCTGCTTCTGCCTCCTGGGTGCTGAGGTTAAAAGTGTGGGACACCAGGCGTGGTTGTGAATTTGCAATTTGGATAAGGGCAACATAAACAATTTAAATAAAAATCTCACATGGGCCTGGAAGGATAGAGCAGTACTGTGCATGCATAACCCATAAGCGGAGGACCGGAGTTTGATCCCCAGTGCCCATGGAAAAGACCAGGCATGGTGGAGTGACTTGTTATCCCAATTGTATGTGTATGTGTGTGTGGTGGAGGCAGGCAAATCCCTGGGCCTAGCTGGCCAGCTAGTTTGGTCTAATCAATGGACTCAAGGCTCTCTCTGTCTCTTTCTGTCTCTGTCTGTCTGTCTGTCTGTTGCCTGCCTCACTCACTCTCTCTCACAAACACACTGTGTCAGAGAAGAGAGAAAGAGAAAGAAGCATATAGATGCATGGATGAGTAAATAGGTAGGTAGGTAAATAGATAGGACGGACAGGTAGGTAGCTTTGGGTTTGTTTAAAAAGGGATAACTAAAGCCGGGCGGTGGTGGGCACGCCTTTAATCCAGCACTTGGGAGGCAGAGGCAGGCGGATTTCTGAGTTCCAGGCCAGTCCTGGTCTACAGAGGAGTTCCAGGACAGCCAGGTCTATCAGAGAAACCCTGTCTCGAAAAACCAAAAAAAAAAAAAAAAAAAAAAAAAAAGGGACAACTAAAAAGCATGAATTTAAATATTGTGCTGTGAAGAAAGGATAATAAGGTAATAAGTTTGGATTCATGTTTAGTACTGACTTGAGAATATTTACAATGTTTTTAATGAAAGAAGAGCATGAATAGGACTTAGGTAAGAAAACAAAATCAGGTTTACAGCATGAGCAAGCTTCTCCAGGGTGACTGTTTTCTTTTTCCTATGATAGGATAATCACTTTATTTCTCAAGGGAAACACTGGTTGACTTCATCTGTGTGCTTAACGCCAGTCAGTGAAAACACAAAACCACAACCAGATAAGACTGTCAGTTTGTCTAATTGACCTCACCTGGCTCAGGGTCTCTCTCTCTCTCTCTCTCTCCTCTCTCTCTCTCTCTCTCTCTTGTGTGTGTGTGTGTGTGTGTGTGTGTGTTAATTTTAAAGGTTCCACATGAAGCCAAGTGGAGACTCATGCTTGTAACCCTAGCATTTAGGAGGCAGAGGCAGGAGAATTGCTGCAACTTTGAGGACAACCTGTCTTCTACTGTGAGTTCCAGGCCAGCCTGGGCTATGAGGAGACCTGGTATTAGAACCATTCAAAGGTTCTATGTGGTTTTGTACTTTACTTATTCTAATTCTGTAGATATAGAATAAAGACCCTAACCAGCATTATGCCTTCATAATAGAGATACATAGAGTACCTTAGTGTTCTGGATTCCTTTCTTCGGCTTTGATCAGACATTCTCACCAAAAGCAACTTAGGGAGGAAAGGGTTCATTTGATTTACACTTCCAGGTTACAATTTATAAAGAGAAGTCAGGGCAGGAACTCAAGGCTGGACCCAAAAGCAGGACTGTTTGCTATTCAGATAGCATTGCCTCTCACCAGGGAAGGAACCTATAGCCATAAAAAGTCCTACAGGAACCATAGAGGATACTGATTGGTAGCTGACTCAGGTAGGCTCATGGTCAGCTAAGATTTCTTTTTACAGCCTACCCACCTGGGGATGATAGTGCTCACAGTGGGCTGGGCCCTTCTACATCAATCAGACATCCAGGCAGTGCCCCACAGACATGACCATAGGCCGATCTGATCTAGGCAGTTCTTCGTATCAGGTTCCTCCTCCCAGGTGACTCTATGTTGTAGCGAGTTGACAATAAAAGTAACCAGACACTTATCATTCGTGATGTGAGAAGTTTGATTTAACAACATAAGAGGTATCTAGCTCCCTATCTAAGTACATTTGGTACAAATTGCTATGTTTGCGGAGAGTACATCGTGCAGGGCTGGGCTCTTGAGCAGAAGGTGAATAAAAGGACAGGTAGTGCAAGGGGCCTCCTCTATGTCACTGAAGATGAGCCTGTTTTCACGAAGCCCTTAGCTGGCACCTGGCCAATCAGAGGGCTACATGACTGACAGTTACCCAAAGGAGGCCTCCTGACAGCTTTTCTACATGTTTCATTTTGATTGTTTCTCCTGAGAATACACCAACTCGCATTCCCGGTCAATACCGTTACGTAACTCAATATATTCATCTCACCTTGGTCCTGCTTCCAAATGGCTTCAGCTGGTTTTCTTTTCATCTTTTAGGTCCCTTCTTCCTCCTCCCCTTTCTGTCTTCAGCCATTGAGTTTTGGAATTAGGCATTTTCCTAACCTAAGCTTTTCACATGCAACATTGAGGTAATGCTGCTCTATTCTTCATAGTTCTGTAGAATTAAGACTGATGTAAAGAGTTTAGCCCACTATCCCAGATATAGATCCTTCTGAAGTGGTAGCTACTAATGTTTTCACCCTGGAGTAGACCGATGAAGTCTCAAATCCTGTTGTTGATGTTCCCTCTTCCAGTCGGCTAAAAAGGCTGGTCCCCAGGGATATAGAAAAAAGAGTCTCATGTCCACTACTCTTACTCTTGTCTCTTATGCTTGTAATGGTCACTGGGCCGTGTTCACTCCTGGAAGGTTTTAGTCCCCACTGTGTCCCTCTCTTGAAATGCTGTGAGTTAGTTTCTTTCTAGGCATGTTTCAGATGTCTGCTAAAATATCACTTCCTTCCAATGTGGCTTCTCTGTTTTGTGTCCTCCCTTGGAACTTCATTTTGCAATCATAACCTTATACAGGTGATTATTTGCTATCCCTATATGTTTATTTTTGATGCTAAGCTCCTGTTGTTTATCTCAAACCTACTCCCTTCCCTCTCTTCTTACTTCAGAAACTCCACAATTTTTCAACTGCCCAGGCCAAACCCCTTGGGTTCTCACTCTCAAATGCTACTCTCTCCCTTACCATGGCCCATCCATCTACCTACCCCACTTTCTACTACTAATCACCATGGCCAAATCTACACTGTCCATTGGGGCCTGTTCTAATGCACCTTTACACATTGTTCTTTCTTTGCCTCTACTGCTTCTTTGCCTACAGAACAGCTACACTGGTCCTCTATGTTGGTTACCTAGAGGGACAAATGTGCTGTTTGGTAATATTGACGGATCACTGTAGAATGTAGGTACTCAAACCGACATGGTTTACACTATACAAGGGATATACTGCTTAGCCTAAAAATAACATTTTACTGTGGAGGCCTGAACATTCCATTCAAAGTAAAAGCCAGAGTATATCCGAAAGCAAGAGACTTGACACATCTCCTATATCCTCGAACTCTGACTTTGTGGCCCTTGACTCTTTCCATCTCTTGAGAAGTTCCAGTCCAAATCCCTTGCATGCAATTCCATGCCAGGCCTGGTCTCACTATGGTGCTGCTTTCTCTACTTAGAATACATCGTTCCAAAATATTTGCATAATATACTTTCTCACTCAACGGTCACCTCAGTGATGCCATCCTAAGGAAGATTTACCATTCCAATCTCACACAACCCCACCCCTGTCCCTTAGCATCTGCTTCTGATAGACAGGCTATGTTATCTCTTGAGCTTATCCACTCTCAGTACACCCATGGGATGGATTTAGCTATATCCTAAGGACACAGGGGAGCTCATAGCAGGTGTTTCCACATTTGTTAGGTAAATTAATGCTGAATTCTAACAGCCACAGATTAGCTTTAGTCTGAAAGGCACAATTCAGAGCTGTTACTACTAACACAGCTTTAAAGAACACGTGCTTTTTCCCCTGACTTCTAGTTTTCCGTTAATATTAGGAAAGTTCAAGGGGAGAAGGGTCAGGGAGGGAGGTGTTTGAAGCCCTGGTTGTATGACCCAAGATCTGTTCTTTTCCATCTTCATCTTTAAAATAAATAAAATACAGCTGATAAATTATCAAGATTGATTAAGATCAGGGGTGACTGGCTGCTTCCCCGCCCCCTCCTCCCAACACCTTTTCATTTCTGCAAATCCAGGCTCTTTAATCTTGCTTAAAGTATCCAACAGGAGCAGCGGCAGCAGCAAAATGGTGTTTATTCCAACTATTCTTTAATACAGAGTAAACAGGCATAAAAGGGAATGATCAGAGAGGAAACTACTTGTGGTCACTCACTTTCAGTTAGGTCTTTGGAGAGATTGATAAAGGAGGATACAGATACTAATTTGGAAAACAGGTGTTCCTCTATTTGCAGCGAAAACAAGCCTGCAGGGCAGGAGCGGCTTTTGTGTTAAAAGCGGAGGAATTCTTCAGTACCGCAGCGAAATGGAAAACTAGTAGCACTGGCTGCTCTGGTCACTGTATTCTGAGAACTGCGTTTCCTAACACTGAAGTTAAAAATGTCATCAAACATCGAAATGAGGTTCCCTCCTCACCTTCTAACACCAGCTTTTTAAAATAAAGGTGTCACCCAAGTGTTGACACACCCACCGCATCTCGGCTGAAATTACTCTTTGGTTATGCAAATCTAAAACGCCGGCTCGGAGCTCTATAGCTGGGAGCCCGGTCGGTCGGGTGCGCGCCGGGCTCGCCGGGAGCGCGCGTGGCCAGCGCCTCCGGAAGCGCGCCCGGGCCCAACAGGAAAGCCCCCAGCATCACCCGCAGCCAGAGCGCCGCGGGCCTGGGTACCACGCGCCCTAAGGGAAACCGCCCACAGGCCCTGCAGCATCTCGCGAGATCTCGCCGGCTCAAGTACTGCGAGTTTAGAACTAAAAAAAAAAAAAAAGAAAAAAAAAAGCGAGAGGAGTCCACAGAGTCGGTGCAGCCCGGGGAGCATCAGCGGCCGCCGGTGCCAGAGCCGGGGCTGCCGGCGGGCGGGAGGCCTGAGGGAGGACGCGGAGCGGGCGGCGGCGGCGGAAGGGGCGGCGGCGCGCAGGTCGGCGCGGAGGCGCGTGCGGCCGCGCCTGCTCGCTGCGGTGAGGAGGCCGGCGCTCTCCAGGGTCGGCGCGCGGGGCTGGCCGGCGCAGGGCTCGGGGCGGGCTGAGGGGCGGGCTGAGCGGCCCCGCCTCCCGCGTGCTGCACCGAGCGCCGCGGCCCCGCCGCGCCTTTAAGCCGCGGGGCCGGCCGCGCTCGCGGACACTCGGCGGCTGGCGGGCGAGCGTGCCGCGGCGTGTGTAGCGGCGCTGCGACTCTCTCTCTCCCCCGGCTCCTTAGCGGGAGCGTCGGCCAGGGACCCGAGCCGCGCTGTACGCAGCGTCCACCCGCCCGCTCCGCAGGTCCCCGAGCGTCGGGCAGCGATGGAGCCCGGGCCCGCGGCGCCCTCGTCTGGCGCCCCGCTGCCGGCCCGGGATGGGGACGCGCCGCTGGCTGCCGCCGGGGTGGACCTGCCCGGCACGGCCGTGCCCTCCGGTCTGGAGGATGCTACGGCTGGGAGCCAGGCCGGCGGCGGGGTGCACGGAGAGGGAACCGCGGCGGCGGGCGATGGGCTGGGCAGACCTCTGGGGCCCACCCCCAGCCAGAGCCGCTTCCAGGTGGACCCGGTTTCCGAGAACGCCGGGCGGGCCGCGGCGGCTGCGGCTGCGGCAGCGGCAGCGGCTGCGGCCGGGACGGCGAGCAACGAGACCCCCGCGGCCGGGAAAGCGGGCGGTGAGAGTGGCGTGGCCAAGGGCAGCGAGGAAGCCAAGGGCCGCTTCCGCGTGAACTTCGTGGACCCCGCTGCCTCCTCGTCGGCGGACGACAGCCTGTCGGATGCGGCGGGGGTCGGTGGCGACGGGCCCAACGTGAGCTTCCAGAACGGCGGGGACACGGTGCTGAGCGAGGGCAGCAGCCTGCACTCGGGTGGTGGCAGTGGACACCACCAGCAGTACTACTATGACACCCACACCAACACCTACTACCTGCGCACCTTCGGCCACAACACCATGGACGCGGTGCCCAGGATCGACCACTACCGGCACACGGCCGCGCAGCTGGGCGAGAAGCTGCTCCGGCCCAGCCTGGCAGAGCTCCACGATGAGCTGGAAAAGGTGAGCTCGCCCAGACCTCCCTCCCTTCCCATGCCCTGGCGCGTGCTGGCCTCAGGATGCAGCCGCTGACTCTCCCTTGGTGAGGTGGCAGCGCAAGACCCAAGGAACGACTCGCTGGCATCTCTGGATTCAGCTGTCAAGTGTGGAATTGCAGCGGAATGTAACTTAATCCTTCAAAAGTTTGCAGCGGGTTAGGCTGGTTATGCGATACAGCAGAGGCAGTACTTAGCGGCCTCTCCCAATCAGCTATATATCTTGTGCACACTGTCTTTTTTCACCGAGTCCTTTCTTGACGATGTGCCACCTCGCTAAATGACACATGTTAGGGACCAGAGAAGGGAGTGTGGGAGAAGTTTAGAAAAAGTTCTCTCTTGAGACAGGGTGGAGAGAACCTACCACCATCTGGGTCCTTTTTAGATGGTAGTGTATGGTTTATGTATATCCATTAGACGTCCTGAGTGGAAAGGTTGGTGTTTGAAGGAAAGCCTTAGTAATAGCATGTGTCTTGTAGTCCATTAATTATTAAAGCTCAATTTTTGCAATCTTGAATATGCAGAGGACTGTAGAAATCTTTTTCTTTTCATTCTTTTTCAAGAAAGGGACTCCCTATGTAGCCCTGGCTGT
The DNA here is from genome assembly GCA_021653895.1 of Mastomys natalensis. Lineage (NCBI taxonomy): Eukaryota > Metazoa > Chordata > Mammalia > Rodentia > Muridae > Mastomys > Mastomys natalensis. Next base: position 499,082 of record JAJTUV010000836.1, on the reverse strand, counting down.
CCTAGAGCTTGCTGTGTAGACCAGGCTGGGAACTCAGAGATCCATCAGCACCTGCTGCCCAGCATTGGGGTTAAAGGCGTGTGCCCCCAGACTTGGAGACTATAGAAGTCTCAGATCTTGGGAAAAGTTGTGCCTGATAATGGCATGATGTTTTGTTTTTGTTTGTTTGTCAACTTGTTGCTGTATGGGCCTGGGGTTGATAGAAAGATGTCTGAGAAGAGCACTTGTTGCTCTTGCAGGGAGCCAGGAGGCTTTCTGTTTTCAGGGCTCAGAAGGAGTCTCACGACCATCTGTAACTCCACTGCCAGGGAGATCCGATGCCTTCTGACCTTGACAGGCACCAAACACGCATATGGTGTACATCCGGGAGGAATGCAGGCAAAATATTCATACACATAAAATAAAATTTTGTAAGAGGGCTGTAGTTTAAAACAAAAACAAAAACTGACAGTGGTGAGTCTTTGAGTCTTTAGAGAAACAAGGAAACACGGGAATTTAATTTTTCCCCTCTCAAAGATGTGGAGAGAAATAGTCTGGGGTCCTTATGAAAGACCTTTTACTTTGCAAATAGAAAACCATTCTCATGCACTCTTATTGACTTTGCTAATTCTGTTTTTTTTTTTTTTATGGTCTCATAAGGCTTTTATTTCCTCCCCGTTCAGATAATTATTTGAAGATAACATTGATGCTTTTGAGATCTGATTAATATTTAACTTTTATGAGTTGAATTACCTGACACCTGCCTCAGCAAGTCCATAGTGGAATTATGTGACTGCAGAGTTGGTACCACAGGTGGAAATAAGTGATCACTGTGAAGAAGTTTCTGTGATGGATTTGACTGATGGTTTGATCTCATAGGTTCATGTCTCATGAGACTGCATTTGTCCCCGTGTTTGACAGAGTAACAGTCAAGAAGTAAGAGCATAGATCACAGCCCTCAGAAGCTCATGGAGTGTATAAAAGATGGACATCATTTAGCCGTAGATAATACTACTGTTCTATTGTTGCATTTTGTCATATCAGAAGCTAAACACTTCCTGAATCATTTATTTTATTGTAATGTAGTTTTTCATACCCATTCTTTTTTTTTTTTTTCTTTTTTTTTTTTTTTGTTTTTTCGAGACAGGGTTTCTCTGTATAGCTCTGGCTGTCCTGGAACTCACTCTGTAGACCAGGCTGGCCTCGAACTCAGAAAGCCGCCTGCCTCTGCCTCCCAAGTGCTGGGATTAAAGGCGTGCGCCACCACCGCCTGGCTTTTTTTTTCTTATCCTAAGTCTTTATAGGCTGATATAGTAATGGAGTTTATAAAAGATACTGGAGCATTTTTAGTATTCAGAGTGCCTATAGAATATATTTCAGATTTTCTTCAGTAAAGCCAAAGTTAGCAGTATGCCTATAAGTTGTAGAATTTAAGTAGAAAGGTATCATGTCAAAAACTTTTGAAAGTTTTTTGCTATTTTCCATTTTGTCAGTAACAGTGCACTTCAAATCTTGGTGTTGTGTTCAATTTTGAGTATCTGAAAAACAGACACATTATTAGTTAATTTGTAGTTGAAAAAGTCACCTGAGTACTCAAACTCAGCTTCCTCAGTTTTCCAGGATTATTTATGGTGAAGATTAAAGAAAATATGCAGTGGAAATAATGGGCCATGGCCCTGCTGAGTGCATTTATTGCTAAATGTAGTTCTTAGTTTGGTTTTCTTAACATTGGCTCCTCAAAGTACAAGGCTAAACTCTTAAGATGTCAATTTTAGATTCTCTTCATTACATCATTAGATGGATATAGTGTGTACAATCCGCGATTCAGGGCTCTGTCCTGGTTGTGCAGCGAGCAGCATCAGGAAACCTTCAGCTTTTCCTCTCCGTTTCATAGCACATGCTAGATAGGTGCTGTCCCTGTAGGTGGACCCTCAGCCTCTACCCAGGTTCCACATAGCAACCAGAAGGTGTTGGTGATAGCTAACTCATAAGCACATATTGAAGATAATTGCAGCAAATGGGTTAAATACCTGTCATGTTAAGTAGCACAAAAACACTGCTCAGTGTGGTGGAAGGGTGGGCAGTGGCGTCACACATGACCACGATCTCTGATTGATGCTGCTGCAGAAGCTGTTCTTCATCCATATAGATTGACAGACACCTTTCTAATGCATTAGCCCTCAGTGAATAGTGCTATTTAGAATTTCTTGGATTGCCATGTCACTGTACTCCAGTGGCAGAGTGCTTTCATGTCCATGAGCTAAGTAACAGGCCCAAAGAAGTATGGGAAACCAGAGGAAGGAAAAGGCAAATGCTCTACAAACTTGTTAGGAAAAAGGACTAGTGTTATCTTTTGTCACTGGCCTTTTAAACTCTTTCCCCTAATATCTGACTGCAGGGGGTCAATATCCTTGCTGTGTTATGCAGCTGTTTTAGGAAGAAGGCTGTTGGCTTTCCAGTTAGGAGCTGTTGACTAGGGAAGGGGTGACTGTGTTGTAACTGTGGGATGATGGATGACGCAGTGAGTATCAAGTCAGGTACCGTGCCTGCGCACAGACACACAGCAAACATCAGGGTATGATGGACCCTCGTTGTAACTGGGCTTTGGAAGGAGATAAGTGTGGTATTGTGGCTGAGACCTGAAAGATAAGTTGATGGTGGATCAACATTCCAGAACAAAGATTGTATTTATGAAGGTAGTGAGGACAGTGCTCTGTTCAGTGGTCAGTTCACTGTACTGTATATGTAGTGGGATGCTGTTTGGTGGCTCTGTGGGACAGAGAACATGATCTATTTTATTTGAACATCTTTACTGGCCACAGAATGGCTTCTCAAATGTGGCTGGAAATGCAATCTTAAACTGTTGGTCCGACTTAGACACTATGAGGATTTCTGCAAAATAAATTAGAGAGATGTGAGAGAGACTGACTCCCAGGATTTAGACTTGAGTGACTGAGTAGTGGGAGTCTCCTACCTGACTTCGGAAAGATTGAAAGTGGGTGGAATGGATTTGGAGTGCTGAAGACAGTTCTAGTCGTATTCTTTGTAAGACACCCAAGAGTCATGGAGTGTGTCAGAAAGTAAGAGTATGTGTGTATGTAAGTGTGTGTGTGTGTGTGTGATTGCTGAATTGAATGAAATAGCTTAGTTATGACTAAAAGATTGTGTTGCTAAAGGAATAGAAAGCGTGGCTCAGGATTAGGCCTGGAGATCATCTAAAGTTGTGTTGGGGACTTCTAATAGCCTTGAAAGCAGTACCCTAGAACGACAGAAAAGGGTTTTAAAGAAGGCAGGCACTGTGCAGGGCGTGGTGGCTCATGCCTGTAGCCCTGGGAGGCTGAGGTAGGAGCACCTTTTAGTACAAGGCAAGTTACGGCTGTTTAGATGATTCTAGACCAGACTGAGTTACATAGTGGACTACTCTTTTTTTTTTGGTCTTCCGAGACAGGGTTTCTCTGTGTAGACCTGGCTGTCCTGGAACTCACTCTGTAGACCAGGCTGGCCTTGAACTCAGAAATCCGCCTGCCTCTGCCTCCCAAGTGCTGAGATTAAAGGCGTCTGCCACCACCGCCCGGCTGTGGACCACTCTTAAAAGAGTAGAAACTCTAAAAGTTGATGCTTGGAATTGATTTTTTTTTTTTTTTTAAAGAAATTGCTGTTTCTCCCTTCATTCCCCCAATCAAAGTAGCAATTTCTCTTATAGGAAGAAATAGAAAGTAAAGAGTACCAGAAAAGTAAGTATCAATGACTTTAACACTTGTGATTTTGAGCATAATTATCAAATATTATCAAATATTCTGCTGCTGCTGGACTTTAAGCATCATCATCATCAGTGACTGTATTTGGTAACTACAGTTAGAACCACTGTGCTGAAACATTTTTAAGTTTGCAGGTGTGTGTCAATTTCAGGTGTCTTGTTCGTCAGAAACCTTTTACCTTGACTGACCTAGGGTTAGGCTCACAGATCAAGCTGGAGGTTAGCTGACCACTGAGCCCCAGCTCTGGGATTATAAGCATGGGCTAGCACATCCAGGTTTTTCACTTTACTAAACCATCTCTTCACCCCACCTCCTCTTCCAGTGGAAGAGGAGAAATATATGTCATAATATCCCTTTGCAGTTGATCTTAGACCATGGCTTAAAATTCTTTTGGAGATGTTATGTTACCAAATCATTGAATGGCACCTCTGTTTGTCTTTCTCATTAATGAAAGGGAAAGGAGGCAACAGTATTGTATCATTTAGGTTTTTTTTTTTTTCATTTGATTTCTAAGAAATCAGTCTTTTACACATTTAGTAGTACTAAAATGATCCTATAGAAACTAAAAATGGTTTACTAGTCTTTGTCATTGAAAACTGCAGAACTAGATTCATACCTGTATTTCTGTCTGATGTTAGAATATTTTTTCCAGGATCTTTCTCTTTATCATATACTTCTGGCTATCGCTCAGACCCGCTGTAAGATGCTTGAGCTACTGAAAGAGAGACTGCTTCACCATCATCACTTCAGCGTGTTGACATCCTGAGGATAATGAGGAGGAGGATACTTGAGATGATGCAATTGTTAATTAATCCCTCACTAGAATCAACTTTTGTCTCATTAATTTTCATATAGAGATTAGGTGCTTAGTACAGCTCTGTTCACTGACTGTATCAGGGCTGGCAGTTCCTGTCACTTAACAAAGGCTTTAAGTAAAACATTGAACAGCTGCCTCTAACACTGAGCTACTTCTATGCCCTGCAAATTATTTCAAGATATAGTTTGGTTCCTTGAAAGTCACCCTGGAAGAACATGAATAGGTCACAACTTGGATGGTATCTGGAAATAGTTTCCAGATAGGATTAAAAGTGGGACCCTGATAAATATTTGCATGTGGCAAAGTCAAATTGCAGTTTTGCTGGGGCCCCAACCTGCTAAGTTCATGTTACTGGCTACTGTAGTCTGGCTTTCGATTTCTATGTTAATTCTCCAAGTAGATGACTACTTGGGTAAAAAGATGAATTTGGCGATCTAAAATGAGGCAAAGAAAAAGGTTTGTACACACTAGTCACACTTGATGCCATATCCCCATATATTTATGTTCCTGCCTGTCCTGTGAAACTAGAGCCTGAAAGATGTAAGTTGAGTTAGTTCTTACACCGTCAGTGTCTTTGCTTGCAATGATTTCCCATCATATATTTATTTATGTGTTTGGGAGGTCTATGATACCAGTTGAATTAGTTCCTTGCTGAGTGAAGTGCGTGTAACTTCAGTTATTCATCAAATTCTTACTGAACATCAACAGCAGCACTGTTCTAAGTGTGGCAGTTATACATAGCAGTGAGCAAAAACAGCCATGGGTCTTGTAGCAGACAATAGGCAGATGTACTACTGTGAAGAAACTAAAGCAGGATGAGAAAATGCCAGCGAGGTGCCACTTTAGAGTAGTTGGGAACTGTCTCAATAAAAGACAGTAGCAACGAAAGGGCTCGCCCTATGCAAATACCAGGATGAATACTCTAGACTCAGAAGTAGACAGAATGTGACTGGTGTGATGTAGAGACCAGGGAGGTCAAGACTGAAGGTCAGGTAGTGGGTAGAACAGAGGTTCAGATCAAGGTGTTTTTAAAGGGAGAATTATGGGTATTTTGCTATAGTTTTGGATGAAGTGTGTCTTAGAGTTTTACTGCTGAAAAAAGACACCACGACCAAGGCAACTCTTATGAAGGACAACATTTAATTGGAGTTGGCTTACAGGTTTAGAGGTTCAGTCCATTATCATCAAGGCAGGAACATGGCAGCATTCAGGCAGACATGGAACAGGAGGAGCTGAGTTCCACCCCTCCAACAAGGCCATACCTCCTACTAGTGCCACTCCCTGGACCAAGCATATACAAACCATCACAAAGAGAAATGTGATGGCTCTTTAGAATGGAATTACTATTTATGGAAGTACACAGGAACTGGGAAGAGCAGGGTTAGGTGGAGTCAGTGGGATATAATTCTGTAAATCAGTTTTACAATGAGACAAGCCCTAGAAAATTGCAGCTACTAATAAATTGGAACTTAAACTTGAACAGTTTCACATTGTTGCAGTTTGTAAGACTCTCCTTCTGTAGAATAGGTAATTGAAACAAGATGTAACTAAGGTTCTAAGATTTTTACTATGCATGGGGCTAGTGGTACCTGCTCTACTAAGTACATTGAATTTATTCTGTTAAAATATTAGAATCTTAAGACAGAATACTCTTTAGTGCCTTTGCCACTGTCATATAATGGCAGACCCAATAGTGCATTGCTGTACTCTTTGTTTTTAACAGTAGCACAGCTTTGTTAAAAACTTAAGACCAGAATAACTCCTGTTGTTTTTCAACTTTTAGAAATGCATTCTTCCACCTGATGTTGCTTTCCTTCCTTGAGAACATCTTGCAATAGAACCAAGGTACCATGACATAAGATGACATAAGATCTTCATTTTAAGATGTCTTTATTTCATACTGGATAGTTTTGCAGAATATAGCCTTGATGGACAGGTTCTCTTTTAGCCCTTTTGAGTATGTTCTTCTGGTGTCTCTGGCCTCCATTGCTGCTGGAAGGAAGTCAGGATAGGTGACTCCTTTAGGACTGAAGATTTTCTCATTGCTTTTAGCTTTCACTGGTTTGTAGCTACAAGTACTTTACTTTGTGTCGTGCCTAGGTGTTTCTTGCATCTATGAATTAGTTAATTTATCTATTGCTTTTCTCTTCTGTCATTTCCACTCTGAACTGAAATCCATTCAGTGACTTTATCATTTCTAAATATTGTGCTTTTCTTTAAAAGTCTTGTACCAAAGTCTCAAATTTCTGAAGTTTAAAATTCAGCTTTCATTTCTTTATCAGATTCCTGTTGGTACTAAGACTTACTGTTGACTTCCTTAATAGTCTTTAATATTTTCCTATTAGTCCTTAATAGTTTTAAATATTTGCACCCTAAAGAGAACATTTGGTCCTGACCACAAGCACTTGAATGAGAAACATTTTCTTATCTGTTTATACATTTATTAATTTGGGGAAGAAGAAGTTTGTTTATATGTAGATAATTCATTTTGGTGGAATTTTTATTTTTAATATTCTGCAAGTCATTTTCCTTTCTTTGTTGAGACAGTGTCTCACTATGTGTTTTACCCTGTCCTGGAATGCACTGTGCAGCCCAGGCTAGGATTACAGTTGTGTGCCACCTTGCTAGGCTCAGACATTGTTGAATAACTGATATCTCTGTTCTATACCTGCCTCTGCTAACAACTCTCCTCTATACTTTGTTTGGGGGCCACGTCAGCTATGGGGATTTACCCTTACTCTTACTCTCCTTTTTCTAGAAATTCAAGTGAATTTTTTACTTCCTCTGCTCATTTTGGGGTCTGTTCTGTTATTTCAGGCTGATGTGTCTTCTCTTTTAACTATGTATGCCACAGACAGAAGATTCTGAAAAGCAGCAAACTCTCGCTCTCACTGGTGCAGTGTATGGATCTCTTTCCCCTCTGTTTTATGCCTTTTCCCCTACTTTCCCTGGGTTCTTTTCCATGCGCAAATAGTTGTGCTGTCAGTTGGCAGTTCTTGAGTATTAAATGGTCATTTAAATTCTCGACCATTCCACTTAATTCATCTTCAGAAGAAGGATATAACATCTGTGATTCCAATGAACTGAAAATGGGAAAGAAGACAGAAGATAGCATCTGTTGCTGTGAGAGTCGCATGAAACACCCAGTGCTGTCAGATGCTCCTGGGATTCCGTGCATATTGCTGTTCCAGTGCTGACTTAGTTCTGATGCTAACTTTTAGATCTTCCTTCTAAACAATTAGAGATAAAAGTCACACATGCCACTGCTTTGTATTAACAGAAGGTATATGCTTCCTGGGAATTCTGTTTACGATGTCTTAAGCTCCGACATTAGCAAGTTGTGTGGGATTTGAAGTAATGCTTGTGTTATTTGTGAAACATTCTTTTGTAACCCAGTCTTGAGGTTTTGGTAAAGAACATTCAGAGCTAGTTCCAGTACTGAATTCTTTGACTTGGATCAGCAGTTCTGACTTGGTTCATTGTGAAGTCACATGGTCACACTGTCCACTTTTATCTGTGGCACTTGAGTTTTGAGCTTTGCATTAATGCCACTGGATATTAATAGAGCATTGTTAACCAAAGCAAATTGGATTTGTGTAAAACAATACTCTGTTTTGAAAGCGTAGTCTGTATGGGGAGCATTACACTGAATACACCAATCACCGACAGCACGGACGGGAAGTGTTGGTAGCTTTGGGATGATATAATTAGCTAGTACTTGCTAAAAAATTAGAACAATTATTAGACTAAGCCCCCCACTTTGACATCTAAATTTACATATGTATACATATATTTTAACTGCTAAGTAAGCTGGGTTTTTTTGTTTTGTTTTGTTTTTCGAGACAGGGTTTCTCTGTGTAGCCTGGGCTGTCCTGGAACTCACTCTGTAGACCAGGCTGGCCTTAAACTCAGAAATCCACCTGCCTCTGCCTCCCAAGTTAAGTAAGCTGTTTTAAATATAACATTTTGGCTTATACTAAAGCAAATGGTATTAAATTGTATGAGAAATTTTGAGGTTTTAAGGATTTTTATCAGTATTGTAACCCCTCACATATTTTTAGGGTGTAAATAGTTTTTTGATGAATCTTCACATTTTTGATATATTATTTTGGATTTATTTAAAGTAATAATAACCAATACTCAGAGGCTGTGAGTTCAAGACTAGCCCAAGCTTTTATGATGAAATCCTGAGACACACAACTTAAAATGCCAGCTTTTCCCTCTTGAAATTATTTTATTAGCAGGTATGAGAACTTTTATGTTGTAAAAACTATCAAGTTTTAAAATTTTGTTTTCTCAAATAATATGTGTTAGTACCCCATCTCACAGGTGTTAACTAAGCTTTTAGGGTTAATTCTATAGACACTGAGTATCAGGACTGGAATCTGAGCAGAACTGACTTGGAAGCTGACACTTTTACCACATTGTATTATTTCAGGGTGTTTAGAAAACAGGTTAATCATAAAGCTCAATGTTAATTTACTGTTTTAGTAAAAATGACAGGAAAAGTCTCAATAGTTTCAGACATTCTGTTTTAATTCAGTCTGGAAAAGTTGAGGCGAGTGCTTGAACTATAAAATCTGAGTACTGTCTACAAAGAGTACTGCAGCATATGATGTGTGCTACGAAGGAACTACAAGAACATTAGAAAGTTATGTGACTAACCCAGTTATGGAGGTGAGATTCAATCTAGGATTTGGTTTGAAATGGTGCTAGGTTCCTTGGGAGCTCAAGCTGAAAGTCCCTTAGGAGAAAAGAGTTTAAACTTAATTTTTAGGTTGGGAGTTGTGGCATATGCCTTTAATTCCTGCACTCCACAGATGTAGACAATGTAGATCTGAGTTCAAGGCTAGCCTGCTCTACATAGTGAGACCATTTCTCAGTAAACAACAAAAATCTAACTTTTCAGCTAAAGTCAAATTGCACCAGTTTAAAACTTGACTTGAACTTGTAATTTCTCAATTTGAAGCATAAGAGTTGGAGGGGAGGAGTTTTGAAGAAAAGTAGTAAATAGAGCTGCCTCTGTTCATTATGGGACTTTCTTGACTTTTTAAGTGTAATGTATATATCATATTTCTGCTTGTTTCATTGGGCAGTAAACTCTGAAGACATTGAAAGAAATACAAAGTAGGTTTGACTAGAGAAATCTCAAAGTTAGAATTTCCCTTTATTCCTAAAAAGAAAGTATGCTTAATAGAAAAAGTGTGAGAATTTCCCTTCTGTTAGCAGTCTGACTAAAACGTGTCAGATACTATTTATTTTTAAAAATTGATGACAAATTCAAAGAATAATTTATTGAAAGAAAGTAAAAACTTGTATTTCCCAGCCTTCTTGAAAAAGCATGGACACTTTGGGCCTGGGGGGCAGGAGTACATGGGGAAGTGTACAAGGGAGTGGGAAAACTGAGGAGGACTGGGAGTATTGATTTAAAGGAGACACAAACTTGAGGGGTTCATTCCAACACAGATACTGAAGGATTGGCTAGTTAGACTGATGTCCACCTATCAAAATAGCCTCCAAAGTTAATGCACACATCTATTTCATGTTACAGATTTTATATGCCTTCCTGGATGGATTATATCTGTGTAGATAGCAATTCCTTCTTTGAAAGTGGTATGGCACTATCTATAGTCATTGTGTCTTGTGTCCTGTTGGTAAAAGCTTGTGTGTCTTGCTGTGTTAGTACAGAAGAATCTGATGTTTACTGCAGTAAACCCGGGTTGATTTGGATTAGAGTCTGCCAGGGTCCCCTCCCCAGACTTTGAAGAGCCAGGTTATTCCCCAGCCTAGAAACGAGTTCTTGATACCATTAACTTCTTTGTAGCAGTATTGGGGAGAGCAGCCCTTTCCCACTGCATTTGTCAAAGGATTTAATAGTTGGAGGCAGTAGTGGAGGACCTCAGCAGTGGAGGGGGTGAGCGGCTGGGAAGGCAGCTTGCTTCACTACTTTGGATTTTTTTTTTTTTTTTTGGTTTTTTCGAGACAGGGTTTCTCTGTGTAGTCCGGGCTGTCCTGGAACTTGCTCAGTAGACCAGGCTGGCCTCGAACTCAGAAATCCGCCTGCCTCTGCCTCCCAAGTGCTGGGATTAAAGGCGTGCGCCACCACCGCCCAGCTTACTTTGGATTTTCTGTCTTGTTTGTCTTGAGCATACATGTTGTAATTTGTGATATCATTTAAAAATCAACTCAGAAAAGGGTCGTTTTGTTTTATTTATGTGTATTCCTCTTTGCTATTCGATTTTTGTCTCTTTTGGTGACTTACAGTTGCCTGAAGTGTTTACATGGTGTGACCTCCAGAGTAATTTGAAAATGGATAACCTGAGTAAGAATCTGGTTCTGACTTCTACATTTCCTTTTTTCCTCTGTTGTAGCTATTATCCTGTATTCACTCCATCTTCTGAGTATTCTGTTCTCCATTTTTGTCCTGTTCAAGTTTCTTTGCTGTCCCTTTAGGTTATTATTTATAAAATATTATATACCATATAAAAGGTACATCAATAAAATTGTGACTAGAATCAAGACTTATTTCACAGCTAAAGTATGCGAAAGGCTTTCAGTATAATAATCCTTTGCCCTCTTTTATCATGGAAAGGAGTATTGAACATAACTTGCCATGTCAGGAGAACGTACTATATGCTTTCCAGTATATATAATTTGACTTACTGAAACTAAAAACCTTTTATATGCAACTTTCTTCTTATTGTTGTTCATCTTTAATAAATAGCCATCCTTGTGTATTTGTTTGATGAATACCTTTTATTGTTTTCACTGTGTAAGGTATAATGTATTAGTTTACAATACAGGTTTTTTTTTTTTTTTTTTATAGGTGATGCTAAAAGGAAAATTCGTTCTCTTAAATATCTCTTTGCCAAGAAGCAGGCTGGTTCTTTGTTCACATAACCCAATTGAGATTTGATCCATGTATATTTCAGCAGTGATCATTTGCAAGAGGAGTTAAGAGTACTGCGTCCCCTGCTTTTGATTTTCTCTTCCTGGGATGGGTCAGAGCTTCTAAGCAGGCACAGCAAGAGCAGAATGACCAGGACCAATGCAGCTTGTAGGTCAGTAAGCTACCCTCACTCATACAGGATCAGCTGGGTAAATTTTCTCTTCCTGAAGAGTAGCCAGGTCCCCTAAGGACTACTGTTCTGCTAAAATGCTGACTTTAAAAGAAATTGAAATGCCTGGCTATAGATTTGACTGTCACAATTGAAAAGTGGCATTGATACTTAAATTATGGTTTTATAATTATGGTGTGTCAGTTCAGTTGCCCAAAGCTAGACACCTCACCCACTTCATACATATCTGTTATATTATGTAGAGCACTTAAAGGCTTCCAGGATATGGTATTGGTGGGTAGGGGTTATTATCTCCATTTAGATGAGGAAACCAGTTCTCAGAGAGGAGCTTTAATATAAAAAGTAAATTGAAAAGGTATGTAATCTTTGATAGGGCTAAATAGTTACTGGAGGCTTCATGAATATGGAAAAGGTCTACAGTGATGGTAAAGACTTGCCTTTTTCCCTAGTTTCTAATTGGGAAGAAAAAAAAAAATCATACATTAAGAGGGCTGGGAAGTACCCAGCATGATGACTGACAGTGTTACTATCTCTGTGGCTAAAGAACGAGTGAAGGATATGGTTGTCATTTATGCTCTGAGACTGCCTTTCCAAGTGCCAAGTCTGCAAAGGGTGGGTGAATGTCAGCCTTGCTTCAGACTCTTGTTGCATATTGGCACCATTAAGGGATTGGCCCATTTCCCTACTTAAAAGATATTGATATTTGGATGGCTGTAAGTTACTCTGAAGACAGTGTCATGGTACTTTCCCAAGCCCTGAAGAGACACTTTAGTACAGCTTTGCCCCACTGTTCTTTAAAGTGAAAAACAACCCAAACACCTTTTTTCCTCCCAGGTTGAAAAAGGTATGTAGTTTATTATCTGTGCCTATTCTGCCTAAAGTTACCGAGTACAGATACTTCTTACAAAAAAGCAGGCTGAAGTTTGCACTAAAAATGAGCTTATGTTACTAAACATTGCCCGAAGTCTACTTTAATAATGTTTCTACTGTTCCCAAGGGCTGCTCTCCTCCGTCTTAATGCCTTTCCTGGTAGGGGGATAGGAGCATGTGACAAAAAATCATTTTGGTAGGTGATATGGTGGCTCATTTCTATAATCCAGCATGTGAGAGACTACAGTAAAAGGATGGTTGAATTTGAGGCCAGCCTGGACCACATGGCCAGACCCTATCTCAAGAAACCAAAGTCATCCCTGGTGGCTACACAGTCATTATTCCTTGGTATTGATATTTTTGTCCAGAGTTGACTTATTCTTTTGTGTACTTGAGAGAACTTTTTGGACTTTATAACTAGAAGGTCCACTGAAGAGCTTTAGGCATTTGAGAAGTAGCAGCCCAGGAATGGTGGTATAGGCCTGTCTGTGAGAGGCTGGGGAGAAGGAACAGGAGTTCAAGGTCCACCTGACCTGTAGGACACTTCATTCAGAAGTACAAAAGGAGCTCAGTGGTATGTAGATTAGTGTGCATGCATTAATAACGGTATGAATGTAAGACAGTCCTCCCTTTATTGTATGTTATAGTTCTAATTAAAGTGATGTTAAGGTTTTTAATTATAATTAAGGGGAGAAGAACCCTTGGGCAAATGTTTGTCTTTAGGTACAGTTTTATTCATGATTTTTTTTTTTAAAACCTGTTTTTATTGTAAACTGTCTCTTAAAATACACAATATCTGTTAGGAAGAATTAGCTCAAGTTGTAGGAACTTTGTGCTGTATATTTTGTGAGTACTGTATGGTAAATCTTATACTATAGATTGGGGCGTTTTCTGTTATATGATGGAAAAAAAACCACTAAGTCAAATTGGTGCCATAATAAGGAATATTTTCTTTCAGAGCCAGTAGAATCAAAATGTACATTGGTAAAACAAAAGACAAGTTGGTATTAGTAGAGTTTTTGTTTCTAAGATGTATGCATCCAGGAATAAGTCTAAAATGTATTTATATCTAAGGCATTTTAAAAAGTTCAGTTTGGGGGCTAAGAAGATGGCTCACTGGGTAGCTCACCGTTTGACCTTGAAGACCTGAGTCCCTGTACAAACCAGACATGTTAATATGTGTCTGTGATACCAGTGTTCCTTATTTTAGTGTGACACCAGAGACAGAGACAGAATCCCTGGAGGCCTGCAAGCCTGCTAGCCTGTCCTGTGAAGCAGCAAACAAAGAGACCCAGTCTCAAACAAGGCAAAGATGGGCACCCATATACATACCCCAGTTCTGGCCCTAGTTGAAGAAGACCTTTGAATATATAAGAAACAAATAAACTAAACCAAACCAAACAAAACAAAAAACATAATAAAACCCCAAAAAACCTCCAAACAAACTCCCAAACCAAAACCCATCTAGTCTAAGAAAAATTCTTCCTTTTCCTACTTCCTGCAAAGAAATGATAACCGTGGAAGTTAGAGTTCTTCCATTCTTGTATTTTCTATAACCTTAAAAAAGCACTCATCCGCCCATGCTTTCTCTCTGTATGTTTCTCTTTATTTTGTTTTCTATGTATACATTCATCTACTGGCTGCTTGTTTGTCCTGGCCCCTCTTCTACATTCCATTCATGAATTTTTAAGGTGCCTGATAGACTCCTGTCTCCTGGTCTCCACACTTCCCTGTGTCTTTTTCTAATTTCCTTTTAAATACAGTCTTGCTTTGTAGTCCAGCCGGCTGTAGATTAATAATCCTCTTGTAACCCGAGTGCTAGAATTACAAGCATGCCTGTATATTCTTTTTTAGTTTAATATGACTCACTAGTTGGTCTGTTTCTTTTTATGAGAATCCTTGCAGTTAGGTGTAACTTACATATGTCTTCAGTTTTTTTCCCCATCTCTTCCTCTCTTCTGAATTTATTTTCATTGCAACCCCAAACTCCAAATCCCAGTGCTGCTTTCTGAAAGCTTATTTTCTTGAATAATACTAAATTTTATATACCTCACTAACCTGCCATTAAATTGCATTTTCTTTTCCACCTGCTATAGTGAAAAAGATAGTAAATATTGAAGACATCACTTTTGTACTTTTGGCCTAACTTACAGTTCATATTTGAACTTTTATTAACTTGTGAGGTTTTTGAGTTTTTTTTTTTTTTTTTTTTTTTTTTTTTACAGTTTCTCTGTATATATAGCCCTGGCTGTCCTGGAACTCACTCTGTAGACCATGCTGGCCTTGAACTCACAGATCCCCCTGCCTCTGCCTCCCAAGTGCTGGATTAAAGACATGTGCCACCACTGCCCGGCAACTCGTGAGGCTTTTATATAATTTTTTTTCAGGTGGATAGAGGGTAGATAGAATTTCTTTATTCCTTGGAAGCTCATATATTAAACAAACAACCCAAAGTCGAGTCTTGGGTGAATGAATACCCAACATCACCAAAATAAAGCTAGTTTCTTTTTATTTCTGGAAACTAGTTTAGCTCCAACCTCAGTTTCATTACACTTTAGTCTGTTAATTCAGCCGCAGATAGCACACTTTTGATGTTTGATTGGGAGGCTTGTCTTGGGTCTGTCTTTTAGCCTTGGTTGGCACAGTGTGCACTGTGTAGTTCATGCCTAAAATTCATAGAGGCCTCTCCTGTGGAGGCTCCGTGGGTAGTTCACCATTTGACTTTGAAGACCCAAGTCCCCGTAAAAGCCAGGATGTTATCGTGTGTCCGTGATACCAGTATACCACAGACAGAGACAGAATCCCTGGAGGCCTGTGAGCCAGCCAGCCTGTTCTATGAAGCACCAAACAAAGAGACCCTGTGTATACATCATTGTACTAGCTTTAGTTGTATTTTGGAGATCAATGACTAAAACTTTTAAAAGAGTTGTTAGAGGATGATTAGGAAGGTAATTTTTGTTGTCTATGATCACATCACTAGTTTTATAAAGTAACATTTCATACAAGCTAGAAAATACTTGTTTTTTGAATAGTCATTTACAGCATTCACACTATAGAGAGACCAGCATAATTGCTAGACCTTCAGCTTTGATGTGAAATTCTGATAAGCACCCACAGCAAACATTTTTGGATGCCTGCATATTTACACATTGTTCAAGACACCCACATTGCTGTTTAGCTTTGGGGAAAGAAAGTAGCTGGTTAGGGACACATTCAGTTTTCTTATGGCAGAGATGGAAAGGGATGTCTTTTTTTGTGTATATTTGTGTAGACTTTATATTCCAGAGTGAAAACTGGAAAAAAAATCAATAAATTGCTAGGCAGGCCTGTTTTTTTTTTTTTTTTTGTTTTTTGTTTGTTTGTTTGTTTTATTTGAATAATTGAACAGCTGAGGGGGTTTGGTGAAATTGAGTAGTAGTTTCTTTTTTCTGTTTGGAATCAACGTTGACCCTCTGCTGTCTGGAAGCATTTAACAGCAGTGTAAAGCCCAACTGGACTTGTGATTATGATGCACTAACATCTGGTCACCTTAAAGAAAAGTTATTTCTGTACATTTCTATTAAGGTTAATGTATACTAACGAGTTGTCATATTTTCACCAGATTCTATGTAAGGAGAACATAGCCTAGTGACAAGGGAAAATTCACTTAGTGATGTTGAAGCATGAAAATCAGTTTTAAAACTGGATTTTGTACATTTAAAGAATCAAAGTTGGGCTGGAGAGATGGCTCAGTAGTTAAGAGCACTGACTGCTGTCCCAAAGGTCCTGAGTTCAATTCCCAGCAACCACATGGTGGCTCACAACCATCTATAATAGGATCTGATACCCTCTTCTGGTGTGACTGAAGACAGCTACAATGTACTCATATAAATAAAATAAATCTTTTTTTTTTTTTTTTTAAAGAATCAATGTTGAAGATAATAGCTGTGTTTTGTTGTCTGGGGTTGACTATGAAGTAAGAACCACAACAGTGATGTGAAGGTTTGACTTTTGACTGAGCGCCTATGTTCCAAGCCATTTCCTTTTACCCATTATGTTTTCATGGAGTCTTATAATACTAGTTGGAGGTGTCAGGCCTGTGTCCCAGAAAGGACTGAACAGATAGAACAACGAGAAGGGGAGGTAGAGAATAAGAAACCAAGAGCTACAGAATTAGATATGGAACTTTACCCAAGAAAGAAAAGTGAGACTGTACTCTGATTTGTGCAAAGTCTGTAGAACTGGTGACTAGAGCAGGCAGTAGTTCTGAGTGGGTCTGGGAATCTTGCTAATCTTCTGTGTTGGTTGCTGTGGGAGACTTTTAAACAGGGAGGTGCCTCATACGTCTTTAATCCTATCACTCACAGGCAGACAGATCTCTGAGTTCAAGGCCAGCTTGCTCTAGAGCAAGTTCCAGAACAGTCAGGGCTACACAGAGAGACCCTGTCTTGAAAAACAAAAACAAACAAGTACATACACACAAAAACAAAACAAAACAAAACAAAAAACCCCAAGACGAAAGAGGATTTTACATTGTTAATGTTGACATTTCAGGTGTGGGGAAGGGTGTGGTAGCTAGATGATAGAAGTTTGTGGTAAAGAGCCAAGGCCTGACTCTTGTCTATCATCCATCCATCCCTCTGTGCATTTGTCTGTCATCTTTCAGTTCTTACTGTATAGCCCAAGATTACCTAGAACTGGGACAGGCTGTCCTTGGAGTATTGGGATGTCAGGACAACAATACTCCAGCAAGCAGGCAGCAGTCACTCCAGATACCACCAACATGTAAAAACATTCATTTTGTTATTTTCATTATTAATTCAGACTGGATCGTGCCATGTTGCCTAGGGTGGTATCCAGATTTTGAGCTCAATCATCCAGTGTCTGCTTTCTGAGTGCTAGGATATGTTTCTATCACTAGGCCCATTTTATAAACTGGAATCATTAAAATAGGTTTACTTCATAAAAACACTTAAATTTTACGTTTCCTTTTACTTTGTTACTTTGGTCTTTCTTAGGTAAAGTATTGAGAAATCTGTCTTTAGTATATTGAAATACTTGGGCCAGGCTATCTAGGAAGGAACGTTTATTTGACTCACAGTTGTGATTGCTGAAAGCCCAGACAGCATACTGTAGGCTTTGGTAAGAGCTTCCCCTTGACTGTGTCACCTTATAGTGCAGTACAGCAGCCGGAGTATGTACAAATGTGAGCATTACGTCACCCACATCCAGGACACATATGCCTACAGGGTAGCTCCCTGGTGATGTAGGGACCTTGAACTAAGCCTCTCTCTGTATGGTTCCATATCTCTAGTACCACTACAGTGGGCACTATCAGTTCGTGAACCTGTATGGGAACATAGGTTTACAAACTATGTAGTAAATTATTGTGTCACTCCTGGAAGTTTTTGTTATGTCATCCTAAGTATAGTTGACCATGTTATATATGTTTTTATCAAGTGATTTGAAATTACATCTAATTCTTTTAAAATTTTTTTTTATTTTATGTGCACTGGTGTGAGGGTGTCAGATCTCTTGGAACTGGAGTTACAGACAGTTGTGAGCTGCCACGTAGGTGTGGGGAATTGAACTGGGGTCCTTTGGAAGAGCAGTCAGTGCTCTTAACCACCGAGCTATTTCCTCATTCTCCTATATCTAATTCTTATTCTGCATTCATATTTCTTTCTGTCACCAGGAACCTTTTGAGGATGGCTTTGCGAATGGAGAAGAAAGTACTCCAACCAGAGATGCTGTGGTCACATACACTGCCGAAAGTAAAGGAGTTATAAAGTTTGGCTGGATCAAGGGTGTATTAGTATGTATGCATAGATTCCGTTTGGTTACAGTCCTTCTGTTGATTAGAAAACTTAGTTAATACTCTCAAGAGAATTATTGTTACTTTGCTTTAACAATCTGCTTGTGAGTACTATGGAAGACCCAGTTAATATCTTGTGTGTTTCTTTTGTTTTTAGAGGAGAAATGTTAAGTAATTATACACATCATCTGAATAGAAATTGTAAAGTCACAAATTTTATTTTTGGTAAAATGGGTCTTGCTATATAGCCCTGGTTGTCCTAGAATATACAAAGTACACTGGACAGGCCTTGAACTTTGTGGTCAGTGTTTTATTTCTGCTTCCTAAGTGCTGAATCAGTTGTAACAATATACAAACAGGAACTCAGAATAAAAAATTAACATGCCCAAGTTGTGAGAGTTTATGCTCAGTATAAAATTTTCAAAAATGATGCGACCCATTGACATTTGTGTTAGTGTGTATGCAGTACTTAACTCTGCCTTAACTGCTTATTATTTATTTATTTATTTATTTTTTTACAAACAATCAAAACTCAGATTTATTAAGCAAAGTCAAAACAGATACATCCACAATAATTTTAGAAACTGGAGACACACGAGGAGGTTTTTAAGAACCAGAGAAAAGAAGAATTTGCTATAAGATATTTCTCCTAATAATATCAGTAGTTAACGTTTTAAAGTCAACATGATTGTCTAAACAAGAGCTGAGCAAGGATAACAATAGTCATACCAAGGTGAACCGGGGAAATCTCTGGAGTTCTCAACCCTCCCCCAAATACTACAAGCAACTTTGGAATGATAAGAAGGCAAAAACGACTGAAGTGCACACCAACTGGTTATTTAATACCAATTAGCTTTGAAAAAAGTAGCATTGTACAAACTGAGAAGGTTATATTCAGTAATATATGTATACACATTTACATATGTAAGTATACAAAACAGGATGTAAAAACAAAAACAGAAGGCATTAATTTGAAAGAGCAAGAAGGGGTATATGGGAAGGTTTAGGAAGAGGAAAGGAAAAGTAAAAATTAAGAAATGATATCATAATCATAAAAATAATTTTAAAGGAAATAGTGCTCTACTTAAAGACACCTGATTGAATGTTTAAATTAGACCAGGATATGTTCCTGATGCTAAATGTTGCCTTAACTGTTTATGACAGATGTTATGAATACACACACAGAACTTACAAAGGAATATTGTTGAAGTCTTATCCAGGTCTGGTGGCATAGGCCTTTAACCCCAGCAGTTGGAAGCAGAGGCAGGGGAATGTCTGAGTTTAAGGCTAATATGGTCTCTGTAGTGAATTCC
The DNA here is from genome assembly GCA_021653895.1 of Mastomys natalensis. Classification (NCBI taxonomy): domain Eukaryota; kingdom Metazoa; phylum Chordata; class Mammalia; order Rodentia; family Muridae; genus Mastomys; species Mastomys natalensis. The sequence continues at coordinate 479,472 of JAJTUV010000836.1, read as the reverse complement.
AGGACAGCTGGGCTACACAGAAAAATCCTGTCTGAAAAATAAAAATCAAAACAAAAAAAGTGATTAAATCTTAAACAGTTGTGTGTTTCTGACACTTCTGGTGGGCACATCTATTTGTAAACATATTTACATTACACTTACTTACATCAGCTTTCAGTAAGCCCCTTTGACAAACTTAAGAAGAGTAGGTTTCAAAACTACTGTGGTTTCAAGTGGGTTTTATTTTTTGGCTTGTTTAATATTTATTGCTGTCTCATGTTTTAATTGCATTGTTTATCTGTGGTGTGGCCTCTTTTCTCTCCCAGGTACGCTGCATGTTAAACATTTGGGGTGTGATGCTCTTTATTAGATTGTCATGGATTGTGGGTCAGGCTGGAATAGGTGAGTGGAGTTTTACACCACTTGATCTCTGTGGTACAATAGCTCTATGCCTTTCTACAGTTGCTGACTGAGTTGTGTTGCCCTTTAGTTCGATTGCTACCATAATTGACTTCCATAGTTTTGATTTTCTCAGAAATGAGTTAAAATTAGGTAGTCTATTGCCTGTGCTTTAGTTACTTATCTATTTCTGTGAAAAAATATCATGACCAAGGCAGCTAATAAAAGAAAGTATTTAATTGAGGGCTTGCTTAGTTTCAGAGGGTGAGCCCATGACCTGAATGGTGGGGAGCATGACAGCAGGCACGACCCTGGAGCAGTAGCTGAGCTTACGTGACATGATTCATATGCAGAACGGATTGAGAATGAGACTGGGCCTGGTGTAGGCTTCTGAGACCAGAAAGCCCACCCCAGTGACACACTGCCTCCAACAAGCCACACCTACTAACCCTTCCCTCATAGTCCACCAACTAGAAACCAAATATTCAGATATGCCAGGCTGTGGGGCCCTTTCTCATTCAAAACAGCACTCCGTAATGTTACTTCAGTGTTTAGCTCAGCCAGTTCTAAGTAATCACAAGTTTAGGAGGATAAGGTTCTTAGTTATTTTTGTTTTCGTTTTTTCTCCTTTAAAGGTCTCTCCGTCCTTGTAATAGCAATGGCCACTGTTGTGACGACTATCACAGGATTGTCTACTTCAGCAATAGCTACCAATGGGTTCGTGAGAGGAGGTGAGCCCAGCTGGCACAGGCCCGACCTGAAAGATATCTTCATACTTTTTAAGTTACTGCATCTTCCTCAGTGCCAGAACCTTTTCCTATTCTGTAAATCCCATATATGTTTTCGAGAGCTTGCACTTGGCAGACTGCTGGAGTCCTGTGGATTCTGCCCTTAAATAATACTGCTTCTCAGTCCCATCACTCACACCTGCATTCTTGCATTGCACAGACCAGCCTCTTCCTATCTTCAGCTGAATACAGACTATAAAAGTAGATGACAGCCACAGGCACCCTCTAAAAGATAACCACTGTGTTAAGTCTAGGATTTGAAGTTACATCTGAAATGAATATGAACTTGGCTATTCTGTGGGGTAGAGGAAGTGTGAGCACCTTTTGGCACATGCTGGGGTTGTAACAGGGTCAGGCAAGGTCCAGTTTTGTTAGAATTTAAGGTCATATAATAATAGCCACTGTTTGAGACCTAAAGGCTGGGAGTGATACCCTGGTTTGGACATACATGATCTTGATGAATGCATCATTGCTGTTTGCTTTCATTATTTATATGACTAATGAGACCAGAAAGGAAACAGTTCTATTCATATTTTAGCAAAATTTAATCTGGGAGAAGATTGTGCTGCTTAGTCTCAAATGTTTAAAAGAAAAAAAAATTGATTCTGAAATAATTAGAAGCCTCTTCATTTGGGTATTGGTAAAGCCAAGACACTGAAATTGAGGAAAACTTCACATTTTGCTATATGTGACAGAAAGTACTGCATTAGTAAAATCATTTTATCATTGGTAGTCAGGTTTTTTTTTTCTTTTAAATCCATTGTTTAGCTATGGATTGCTAGTATTACAAAGCATGAAGTGCTATAGGTTTTTTTTTTTTCCTATGATAGGGAAATTTCTACTAATTCTAACTTTCAGATCAATGAAAGCTTTATATAAGTCACAGAAGGCAGGTCTGAAGTTCCTGTTTTATTAAGGCAGTTCTCACTGCAATACTTCTATAAACACAGCATCTTAGATACCAGTCTTTGATGCGTTTCTTTCTGAAAATACATTCACCTACTTGGCTGAATCTTCTTTGCAAATTCCTGGGTATAATTAAAAGAATTATTGACATTAAAACCCTAACTGGTTTTTAATCTTTTTCTTAGGAGGAGCATACTATTTAATCTCTAGAAGTCTAGGGCCAGAATTTGGTGGTGCAATTGGCTTGATCTTTGCTTTTGCCAATGCAGTGGCAGTTGCTATGTATGTTGTTGGATTTGCAGAGACTGTGGTGGAGCTGCTTAAGGTAATTGGACCTAGTCATTCATTTGCCAAATCTTCACTCAGATGATACACACATGCACACATCCAACCTATATGTGAGCTTTAAAAAATGCTATCTACATTATTAACTCTTAAAAGTAATTTTTGCTTATGGAGTAAGAACTGGGGTTTTGACAATAGCGTGAGGGTTTATTCTTTATCCCTCTTGTATTATAAAAGATCATTAAAGCATGAGTTCACTAATTATATCAAACACAGAATACATTTCTGTTAATGCCACATTATAAAACATAACAGTACCAGTCAGATTATAATTTTCTTGTTTGGTAATTCCTTTTTTGATTTATTGGTTCCATATCAGATATACCAGTAATGGTAATTTAGTAAGAATTAGATATTTAAGATATTAGTTCAATGAGAACTAATAGTAATTAGTATTATTTTTCCTGTTTTTGTCATTTATTTCTCTTGATTTTGAGACAGGGTCTTACAATGTGGCTGACTAGAACTTGTAGCATAAACCAGGTTAGCCTTGAAATTTTGATAGTCCTGCCTTTGACTTCTAAGCACTGGGAACACAAACGTGTCCTTATACCTACTTCTGTCTGTCACTTTAATAAGCATTGATGCAGTGTCTATGTAAAGAGCTGTTCACTGGATTTCTCCTTTGTAGGAACACTCCATCCTTATGATAGATGAAATCAATGATATCCGGATTATTGGAGCCATTACAGTAGTGATTCTTCTGGGAATCTCAGTGGCTGGAATGGAGTGGGAAGCAAAGGTGAGCTGTGCAGAGATGGCTTTGTCAGCATTTAGTCCAGACAGCCAGTGTTCTAGGAAACTCAAACTGGGAAGTGGTCAGACTCTAGTGGAAAAAGTGGCCCTTTTTATAGAAGTTTATGATATAGTAAGTATTGGCATTTAAAATGATATATTTGAAGATAACTCATTTTAAATCCAGTTAAACACTGCTTTCCTTTTTGTATGCTTGATTTTGAGTGCTTAAGAATTGAGCCCAAGGCCCCTTGTGTGATGGGTGTTCTGTCTACCATTGAATGTATTCCAGTCTTTCATTTATTTACAGTTGTATATTGACTTTACTGAAAAAGGTTATAATTTCATCCTTCTTGGACCACAATTAATGTGTAAGAAGTTCTTGCTGGACCAGCAAGACATCTCAGCAGATAAAGGTGCTTGCTCTAAAAGGAAGCCCTGTGATCTGAACTGGATTCAAGGTGGAAGGAGGAGAGAAATCCAATACCTAGAGTATCTTCTGAGCTCCACACATTTATGGCACATGTGGCTCCATTTCCATAATTATCATATATATATTTTTTTTCGAGACAGGGTTTCTCTGTATAGCCCTGGCTGTCCTGGAACTCACTCTGTAGACCAGGATGGCCTCAAACTCAGAAATCCGCCTGCCTCTGCTTCTGCCTCCCAAGTGCTGGGATTAAAGGTGTGCGCCACCACTGCCCGGCAATTATCATATTTTTAAAATGTTTAAAAGATGTTATTTGCACAGATGACAATATTTACTCAGACTTTATGAGAAGCTGATGTTGGAGAGAAGTTGATATCTTTAAGACTTTCTCCCCTTTGGCGCCTTTGCCTCTGAGTTCCCCCCTTGGCATTTCTTTCTGTTTTTCCTTCTTTCTTAGAACAGTTGCAGACAGATACAGCATTATGTGTGGACCTGATATGAAACTTGTGTTGGCAACAAACATATTCTTTACCATCCCAAGATGGTAGTTTGGGCAGGGAGGTAGGGAGAGTTGTATAGAATGGAAAGCCTGTGGCTTGCATGGGGATTTTCCTATCCTTAGGACTTGTTTTAGAAATGGGTGGCATGATTCTATCCATTACTGAACATTCTCAGTTTTGCCTGAGGCAGAGTCTCACTAATAATCTCAGAACTGGGACTAGTCACAGACCTGTGATCCTTCTCTCTGCAGATTATCTGACAAGTGGAAGCATCAGGCTCACCACACTGCATCTAACTTTAATATAGTTCTTTAAGAGTTGTTATTCTTGTAATAGCATTTATTGAGTACCTACTGCATACTTTGCATTCTTTAAGACATTTGGCAGACAGACAAAACAAGATAAATTGTCTGTGTAATGGAAGTGAGTACAGGAGACAAGGTTGTGATTTTCAGTATTTAAAACCACAGGCTCAGATCGTCCTTCTAGTGATTCTTCTTCTGGCCATCGCTGACTTCGTCATAGGAACATTTATCTCACTGGAGAGCAAGAAGCCCAAGGGTTTCTTTGGCTATAAATGTAAGTAAAAAGATGGAATACTTTCTTAAGTGCAAATTACAGCCTTGTGCTGTTAACTAATTTAGTACATTTTAGGTAATTTTTAATGTAATTATGTTTGGTCTGGTGATTCACACTAATTAATAATTCAGGTTTTGCCCTCTTTATATTTAGGATGTACAATTAGAGTAAAATCACTTTCATTTTTATCGTTTGTGTTTGAGTATTAACAGCAGCAGCAGGGGTAGAATGTAGAGAATTCTGCCAGTCTCTCTAAGGAGGAGGTGCCAGCAGGGCTCTCGTTATGTGTCCAGTTTTGTGTTTCTTGGTAATAGGAATATAAAAGTGTATCTTTAGGTGATTTTATTGTTGCACACACATCCTAGGTTTACTTACTCTAAAATTTATGTTGTCATCAGACTGGATAAAGTTATAGAACCTGTTATTTATATTGTCTATCATTAACCAAAATTTTACTTGGCATCTGATGTTTTAAACATAACAGTTTAAAAGTGCTATGGATTGTGAAAGCAGACAGAAGTTGCAAAAATTATGACTTTTAATCTCTAAATTCTTAAGCTCCTATCTACTAAGGAAAATGGCAATTTAGGAAACGTACCTTTGGCCTGATGTACAAATGCACAAATGTTTCAGTCTTCATGGGCCTCCTAATAGCAACAGCTGGTTTTTCAGTTTAGGATCACATGCATTACGTTGTTTGCTTTTCTTTTCCATTTAAAACAAAACAAAAACATGACTCATTATGTAATCTTCAGTCTCATTAAGCTTTTTTGTCTTCTGTGACAGTTTTTACGATTACAGATACTTGTTATATGTGTGGGGTTATTTCTCCAGGTGTTTTGTTTACATTAGCTTGGTAAATGATGTGTTCTCAGCACCTGGAATCAGGTCCTGATCTGATCTTCCCCACTATTGTGTTAATTTTTATCTTTTTGTTAATGTGATGAGTAAGAGGCTTCCCTCTTGGGAAGTTGCCATTTAATAAGTGATACTTGAAGACAGTGCATAGCCTTGCCTTCATCTGACTTTAACCAAATGATTTTATTAGTAATTCTTAAGTGGGACTCTGTCAAGTCACACTAACATAGAACAGCATAGATTGTTTCCTCTCCTTCTTTAGTCACATTCTTCTCCTTTTTGAAAGGCTTTCCTCATTGGCTGTGAGACTGGTGCTCTGCTCTCAGCTCAGTGATTGCTGTATCTGTTACTTCTCTTACCCTTCTGTCTTAGTTAGGGTTACTGTTGCTACGACGAAACACCATGACCAAAAAGCAAGTTGGAGAGGAATGGGTTTTTGGCTTACACTTCTGTATGCTCTAAGTGGTGACAGAACTCCATGTGGTACTGTAAATGAAAGGAAAAATGGAAATTTCATTTTAGTAGTAGAATGAGTCTGAGACTGTGAAGAATAAAGGAGAGATGAGAGAAGGACGGTTTGCAGAGGTGAGGGCCAGGGGCCCTGTTACAAGCACTTCCAGGATGGTATTCCAGAAACCATTAGGTGATTAGGTCTTAGGGTTATAATTGCTGTAATGAAACACCATGACCAAATGCAGCTTGGGGAGGAAAGGGTTTGTTTGGCTCCATATCACACTGTTCATCATCCTAGAAGGTCAGAACAGGAACTCAAACAAGTTAGGAACCTGGAGGCAGGAGCTGATGCAGAGGCCATGGAGTGCTGCTGCTTACTGGCTTACTCATTCTGCCTTTTTATACAACCCAGGACCACCAGCTCAGCGATGGCACCACCCACAATGCTCTGGGCCTCCTCAATCAATCAATAGTTAAGAAATGTCTTACCGGCTTGCATATAGCTGGACCTTATGGGAGGAGACAATTTCTTAATTAAGGTTTTCCTTCTTTTGGATGAATATAGATAGCTTTTGTCAAAGTGACACAATAACTATCCACCACACTCTCTCATTCCTTTCAGTGCACACTTGTATTTATCATGATCCTGGCCTGCCAACTATATTTTTTATTTTGGTGTCTCAGAGTTCAAACTAACTTCAGGAGATTGTCACATTTTAATTTTTAATTGCTCCTGTAGACTATTTTCTTTTTAGCTAAAAATATCTGGCTCAGGAAATAGGGAAGGCTGTGTTAAGAATCAGTGGAGTGGGAGTGGGAGTGGGTAGCAGAGAGTAGGACAGGCTGGCTCCAGGGATCCCACCTCCTTTCTTAGGAGATGTTGTGATTTTGATTTGTTTGTTTTCTTTAGGGGAGAGTAGGGTAGTCATTTATACTTGTGATTTTTGTTTGAGTTAGTGATAACAAGTTTGGATGCTCTTTAAGTTACTGGTAAGAGATACCAAAAAAGTAGGCTATAACAAAGATTAGATCACCATTTGATTATCAACCATTCCTTCACACAAGAAAACAGGAACACTGATAACTGAATTAGCATTAAGTAAGAGTGAGCAATTGTGTAGAGACCTTGTATACTTATCACTCTTAACCTCTTACTTGCTGTCTAGTAATTGCCAAAGTATTTTGTCTCTGTAGCTGAAATATTTAATGAGAACTTTGGACCAGATTTTCGAGAAGAAGAGACTTTCTTTTCTGTATTTGCCATCTTTTTTCCTGCTGCAACTGGTATTCTAGCTGGAGCAAATATCTCAGGTGATCTTGCAGTAAGTATTATAAAGTACTCTATCATTACTGACATATAAAGAAATGCTATACGTGCGTTTATTTTTAAAGATAGACTAAAAATGTCCTCTTGTCTTTTAGGATCCTCAGTCAGCCATACCCAAAGGAACACTCTTAGCCATTTTGATTACTACAGTGGTTTACATAGGATTGCAGTGTCTGTAGGTAAATAGCCTTTATTTCTTTATGTGTCTCAGAAATTTTGTGATGTCATAGCATATGTATACTACAGCATTTTCTACCTTTACTATTCCAAAATTTTTGGTTAAAATGTCATAGTTAGTTGCTTTAAGTTAGCTATTATTATTACTCTTTAATATTGAATAAAGTTTTAAAGAATGGGAAGGCCCACGCAATCACTTGAATCCTATTCTGCATGCATCTATTCATTTTCAAATAAAATTATAAGCTCTGAATTTATTAATTTCTTGGTAAGATGTTTCCATGCATATTTAGTAAGAATACTGTAATTTTCTCACATTTTGTTCAGAAGTAGCAACAGAACTCTATTTTCAAGTTATCTCTTAGTGTGATTTTGAAATTTAACTGAACAAAAGTTAGAATGCTAACTGGTGGGCCAAATTGCCCTTTAAAAATGATTTTGGATATGGTATATTCTTTTTTTTTTTTTTTTTTTTATTCTTTAAATATTTTTTTACAGTGCATTCTTTATTCCCCTCCCGGTCGACCCTTTGACTGTTCCACATCTCATACCTCCTCCCTGATATAATATATTCTTAATATATAATTCTCAAATTCGTTTGAGAAAACAACTATGTATATAAGCATACTCATTTAACAAAATTTATGTTTCCCTAAAACTTTCAAATATGCTTATATTATGTAGCTAAGCTAAATAAAATTTGTTTTTAATTTAACTAATGAAGTAATTGATTATGTTCCAACTTTTAAAATAATTTGTTGGCAAGGATACATCTCTTGACATGTCTGACCCTCTGGTGTTGGACCTCATGTTCACTTGATTCCATCTGTCCTAAATAAGCAGTGGCTGCCCCTTCGGGTGCTCAGGAGGGGCCAGCGAAAGCTCTGAACAGTGGTTTTCTGACTAGTTCAAACCAACAGAACCTTTATCACCCAAACATGTCAGGCCTAGCCACACACTGTGTGTGATCCCCTTGCTCAGTAGACAGGAGCAGGATTCTCCCTTAAGTGTGCCCAGCCTAGAATACACAGTGACTGTCTCCCAAAGAAACCAGGCACAGGACATGGAAAGCATGGCTGCTTGCAAGCTGTATGTAGTCACGGATTTCGTCTCTCTCCAGTCCTATAAGGTCTCAGGTGCACGTAGAAGAAAAGGTGCTTTTGCCAGCATGGTTGAAAGATAAAGAGAAACAAAAGCAGCCAAGTCTGTAGTCTATCTAGGCACTGAAATGTTTGTACAAGGTTTCCCCGAATTTGTGGAAACATTTTTTTTTTTTTAAAAAAATAGAAGGTTCAGTTTATTACTTAAATTTTAGTCACCCCCAAACTTAGAGTACAGATATGTATAAGTGCGGCATATGCTATTATGAATGTGTACCTAGACTATACTGTAATTTCTTCATGAATGGATGTATAATTCTAAGAGGAATGCAGATATGACTTATTCTCATTGTTACTTGTGCTTCAGGTTCTTGTGTTGTTCGGGATGCCACTGGGAATGTTAATGATACCATTACAACAGAGCTAACAAACTGTACATCTGCAGCCTGCAAATTAAACTTTGACTTTTCTTATTGTGAAAGCAATCCTTGTTCTTATGGGCTAATGAACAACTTTCAGGTGAGCATTGAGTTTATATTATATAGACATTCTGTATTTAGGGATTAGACCACCTGAAATCTGGCCTTTCAGAATGTCCCTATACATTAGGGAAAATGGTTGATACTTTCTGCCACTCTTACTAGACCCTGTTGTCACTAACTAGGCAAATGGGAAAAACACAAAAGAGTAAATAAACTCTATAAACTATTCATGAATAAAACAAAGCCCTCAGGAGTTATACTTTTCTAGTACTGTACAGTGCATATACACATAGCATTTGGGTATACTATTTTTTTTTTATACTATTTCAGAAAGCCATGGAACAAGCATCTTTCATAAAAGTCATTTTGTTTGGTCTGTTTCTGGGTTCTGTCTGCTCTTTTCCATTGAGCTTTGGGTCTATTTGTTTATCAGTGTCAGTCTTGATTCATGTAGCTAGTATATATAGTAAGTCTTGAAGTCAGATTAACTTCTTCCAAAATAGTTCTAGCAATTTTAGCTTCCTCGTAATTAGTAGTACCCTCATTGTTTATGTATAAATGAACTGTTAAGATACACTGATCAATAGAGCTGGGCATGTGGCTTGTTGGTAGGTGCTTGTGTAGCATTCACAAAACCCTGATCTCAGTCAACTAGCACCACACAAACTGGGTGAAGTGGCACATGTCCGTAATCCAGCATTTGGAAAATAGAGTAGGAGGATCACCAGCTTCAGGTCATCCTTAACTATGGAGCAAACAACTTGGACCACATGATACCTTTTCTCAATACATACGTATATGTACACGCACAGAGGTATTAATAGTAATACTAATTAATTAGGTACGGTCTATGTAGGTTCATGCTATATACCAAACCACCATTTAATAAGGAAATTTAATTATGAATAGATGCAGAAAAGTTAGAGAATGTTTTAAACATGTAAACTATATAAAGATCAGCTATTAAATTTTTGGAGACTGCTAATTCTTTGTTTTTTATTTACTTCCGTTAAGATGTTAAATCCAAAAGGCTGAGGAAATAGCTTAGTTGGTGCAGGTGAACATGAATTTGCTTCCCAGAAAATGTGTAAAAAAAAAATGAGTGTAGTTGTGTATGCTTGTAATTTCAGAGCCAAGGAGGGGGAGACAACTAACTACTTGGGGCTTTCTGGTCGAAGGCCCAGCTCTTCTGATGCAAATTTCAGGCCAGTTTTGAGATTGTTTTAAGAAAAGCTGGGCAGTAACTGAGGAAGGACACCCAGGACTGTTCTTTTCCCTTTTTATGAACATACATACACATAGGAAAAAGATAGTACAATGAAGTGAAATTTTAGTGTGTCAGGTTTATTAGTTAGAACCTAGGGAAATAATGTTCTAAGATGATCAAAACAAAAATATATAGATTTAAATGGGTAATACAAAATAGTAATTATATAGAGTATGGATTTCTATAGATCCCAATTAAAAAAATAGAAATTTTGTTACCAAAACATAGTTAACAGAGTAGTGAGAATATGGATATTGTTGGAGCATATATTACTATTTACAGTATGTAAATATTTTATAATATAACTTTATGAATAAAATTTCTAACTAAAGTGCAGCTTGATGGCATTTTATATTCCATTGTATAGTTTCAAACAATTTATTTGTGTTTGTAAGTGTTGAATTCAGTTATATAATACAAATTTGAATTTCTAGTCACAAGATTTGGGAAAAATTGTAGAAATGAAAATATTCATGCTAATTTAATGGTTCACTCCAATTCTGATATTGATATCGTGTATAAAAGATACAAACATTGTCCTCTACCCAGTGACTTAAGTGCTAGTCAGATTTCTGTGTGTTTCCTGGAAATAAAAAGCTATGTTCTTTATGATCTTTTACAGACTCATTTGAGTCAAGCTCTGTTTTAATTTAAATAAGTAAAACTTTTTTTTTTTTTTTTGTTTTTTGAGACAGGGTTTCTCTGTATAGCCCGGGCTGTCCTGGAACTCACTCTGTAGACCAGGCTGGCCTCGAACTCAGAAATCCACCTGCCTCTGCCTCCCAAGTGCTGGGATTAAAGGCGTGTGCCACCATTGCCCGGCATAAGTAAAACTTATAATAATGCTGTGGGAAAAAATACAAAATGGTGATTGGGTAATCTTGTATAAATCAAGTGTTATTTAGAAAGCGAGTATTGTCAATAGAGTATAGCTAAGCAGTACATAAGTTACATGCTGCTGCCTTAGTGTTCTGGTGCTTTGAAGAGATACCATGACCAAGACAACATTTATTAATTGGGGGCTTGTGTACAGTTTCAGAGACTTAATCCTATTATCATTGTGGTGAACATGCAGGTAGGCATGTTGCCAGAGAAGTAGCGGAGAGATTTAATTCAGACAGCAGGAAGAGAGAGACAGACATTGGGTCTGGTGTAGGCTTTTGAAACTCAGCCCACCCCAGCAAACATAGCTTCCAAAAATGGGCATACTTCTAAATCCTTCCCAACATTTCATCAGCTGGAAACTTTGCATGCAAACATGTGAGCCTATGGGGACCATTCTCATTTAGACCACCTCAGATGGCTGTTTTGAAATCCATACACACCCCACTTTCAATTGCTGGTTTTCATATATAAGTGACTTGATGCTCAAGGGAGTAGAGGCTTTTAGGATATCTTGCAGGTTTTAAATTTGGAATTACATATATTTTATCTCGTTATATTTATTTTTATGTCCTGTGAATCGTTTGACTTATGCATTATATGATGAACAAAGTGTGAGCTGCCTGTTTTTTTTGGTCAGTCAAAGCTCCTCATACCTGATTGCTCCCAGCCCTGTTTATCCTGGACTTGGTCACTGTGTTTAGAAAGTTTGTGCAGTCACACTACTATTCCTTATCTCCATTCAGCGCTTCATTTGGAGAGCCATCTTGCTGGTCATCTTTACTGCTTTACTGTGGACAACAGTGATGTAACCACTGTTTTCATTCAGTGTCACTATGTCCTTCTCCTTTTCACCATTAAATTTTAGGAAGTGCTGAGGGAAAATATTAAACTGGAAAGCCAGAAGTCTAGTTGACTTTTCATGTAGTATTTTCTGATATTAAGTATAGGACACTGATATGATTTGTGCAAAGGACAATGCTTGTGGAGAATTGAGCCTGAAGTTTTCATGCCTAACTCTGAATCTGGGAGGAGTGTACACACATGTGTGGAACTATTTGGACAAAACGCACAGGGAAAGCACTGTAATGAACATAATGTACATATTACCTACCTTCATCATTTATCGGTGTATAAACCATCATTTATCAGTGTGTGGTTAATTGTGTTTTGTTTATAGCTTCTTGCATCCTAGGTTATTTAGAAGCAGATAGAATTTGTATCATTACCTTTTGGTTTGACATTTTTACATTTAACTGTTACATACTTAAAAAAAAACTTAATACCTATAATACAGCCCATACAAATAAACCATCTTGATGTAGTACACTTTGATAAGAGATTAACCTCAGTCTGACTTATTGGCTAGATCTAACCATCAGTTTTCTAGAACCTAGGATGAGAGAAATGGGTTATATAATGGAGGGTCAGCACACCACAGGATATAGGATAGGAGCTTCAGAGAATGGCAGGAGAAAATTAGAAAAATTAAAAAAGTATGAAACCATATATTATAAATATTGAAAAACACATAAACCAAATAGTAGCAGTAATTTTTGAGAGCTGGTTTAAAAATAAACAAACCAACCTGTTTTAATCTTAATGACCAAGAAAATGGGGGCAGTTGAGGTAGTTTGATTGCTGTGACCACATAGTATACTGTGAAGGAAAGGCCAGATAATTAAGCTGGACTAATGGCTTTTGTAATAGTTTTCAAAAGTCTTTGTCTCTTAAGAGATACATACTGAACCTTTACGCATTAAAAAGCTAGGAGTTGTTGGGAAGTGATGTGGGATTGGCCTCAGTTGTCTGTGGTGAAACCTGGTGATGTGTAGTTGGTGGTTCATTGTCCTCTGTTTCCACATTGGGAAATTTACAAGAGAAAAGGATGTTTTAGTAGTACACTAAAATTTATTATTTTAATAATTTGTAATTTACTTCTCGTTGCTATTTCCAGATTCCTATCAGATTATTTCTAGTATTAGGTTCCTTTATTAGAAACCTCAAATTGTGACTACTTACTCTGTTCTGTCTGCTATTTAAGGTGATGAGCATGGTGTCAGGATTTGCACCCTTGATCTCTGCAGGCATCTTTTCAGCCACACTCTCCTCAGCACTAGCATCTCTCGTGAGTGCTCCCAAAATATTTCAGGTAAATATTTTCATATTATTTTTATCGAAGAAGATGTTAAAATAATATTTCAAATTTTAGATTGTTATATTCAGATAAATTACCTTTATCAGTCTCATGTATTTGTTTGCATATACATATATCAAGATTGGTATAATTTTATTTATATAAATATTATGTAGGTCTATATAAACCTACATATACATATTTACAAAACTAGTAAATAATGGTTTCAGTTGACATGATGCCAACCTAAATAATGTATGTGGCTCACATTACATTAATTGTAGTAGATGAAGTGATAGGATAAATATTGCTTCCTGTAGTAGTCATTAAACATCTAATACTGATTAGGAAATTGCTTTTAGCTACTGTATATGTTGATTTTTCTAGCTTTCTTCTTAGTATTGTATTTGTAGCCAGAAAGTATAGTAATGGTGTCTAATAAGATTTTTAAGGCAATTATCTATTAATATTTGAAGAAAAATAATTAAACTTTATACTTAGGGTTTTTAATCTTTTAAGTTTTAGATTTGGAGTTGGTTTTCTTAAAGCCATAGGTACACTGTATCATAGTGCCAACTTTTAGTTGTTTTTTTTTTTTTTAAATTGTACTTCATTTGAATGACTGCTTCTCTGATTCTTCAAAAATAGAGCTTTAACATGGCACGGGGGCAAGACAAACAAAATCTTTAGCAGTGTCATAAACCAACTACCCTTTGCTGTTTGAACTGTTTACATGTCCTTTATAGTCTGTAGGTGAAATACCGAGAGACAGAAAAGAAAAGTATCACCACTGAGACACTTGGGCTTCACTCTTGAGTAACCTACGTTAACTGTGTGCAAATTTGTACAGCTTAATTTTCATGTGTTTTGTTTTAATGTTTGTATTTTTTTCCCTTGGGTTAGGCTCTATGTAAGGACAATATCTACCCAGCTTTCCAGATGTTTGCTAAAGGTTATGGGAAAAATAATGAACCTCTTCGTGGTTACATCTTAACATTCTTAATTGCACTTGGATTCATCCTAATTGGTTAGTTCTATGAATGGTATATCATGTTGGTTTGGGTATGTTTATAGTGTTACCAAAACGTGCCTTGCTTTAGTGTACTAAGTCACTTTTTAATCAAAGTAGGATATTGCAGATAGTAGTGCCTGATATTATTAAACTTTACTGCCAATGTGTAAAAATTAGGGCTAGAAGGAATTACATTCTTTTTTCTTCTTCCTTCCTTCCTTCCTTTCTTTTTTTCTTTCTTCTTTTTTTTTTTTAAGATCATGTAGCCTAGTCTGGATTCTTGTTATTCACTACTATAGCTAGAGATAACCTTGAATTCCTGATGGTCCTCCTTTCTTTTGTAAGGACTAGGATTATAGGCACGCACTACTAGTACATCCTTTCCTAAAGTATATATGATGGTAGTGGGAGGACGAGGATGCTGCTGTGCCCATGAACGATAATGCCTCTAACTGACATTTACTGTTACAGATCCATCACTGCTGAGGTAACATGAGACTTTCTAAAGAATTTTGTGTAGCCACTCAAATTAGTTGACTGTGAAGGTCCAGTTATGCTATCAGTTTGATACATAAGTATCAATCTGTGTTAGATTTAAGGGTCTTTATGATGCTATTTAAAAATTAGAAGTATTTCAAAATTTGAAGTTTTAAATACCATTAAATCTCTTTCCTTTTTTTTTTCTCTTTTGCAGCTGAACTGAATGTTATTGCTCCAATTATCTCTAATTTCTTCCTTGCATCATATGCCTTAATCAACTTTTCAGTATTCCATGCATCACTTGCAAAATCTCCAGGTGATTTTACATTTTAAGAATTTGTATGTATTAATAGTTTTTATTTCAGAGGAAACAAAATTTTTATGATTCTAAAATTTGGTATGTGTGAGTTTAGTTCTTTAAAGTGTTTTCTTTTTGTTACATCCACTTCAAAGTGTCTCCCTGAAGTGCACTGATGACAAGCTCTTCCTTCTCTGTTACTCCTTCAGAACATTGACCACGGCATTCGCCATGCTAAAGAATTACTTCCTACTTACAACGGTCTTTACTCTTTGCCTACCTGATTCAGTTCTCAGAGCATTGCACTTACTTAATAACCTTCAAAACTTTCCTCTTGGTGCTGAGAACTGAGCCTCATTCCTCACACCGGCTAAGTACACAGTTCCGACTGCATCTTAAGTCCCAGCCCCCAGTGTGTTTTTTACACAGTTGAGTTCTGTGGAATTGTAATATAAGGGGCTTTATTAACTGAAAAAAGTACCATGAGGGCCTTTGTTATGAACAAACAAGGGCTGAAAATCAGTAGAAAAAAATCAGTACAGAAGCATTTAAGTTTGTTAGAACAGGGTATATCACGTGAGATTCTCAGCAGAAGAAGGAAGTGTGAACATACATTCTTGAGCCTCAGTTTTACTTTCAAAATAAAACTTTATTGAAGTATTTAATAAATATTTTTAGCTGTTAGTGACAAGTTTAAAACATCATCTTTTAACATTATATGAGTAGTTTTAAGTTCATAAACATCAAATGTAAAGCTGCGCTACTAATGTTCAGGATGAAGTCTTTCCTTTGTATGCCCCTTCTCTGTTTTCACTGTGGTAGGTTAATTTAAATATTTAAAAGATTGTATTGACTTAAAGTCTGAGAAGGAAATAGGAAAATATTGTCTTCAGTCATTAAGAATTATCAACACCAGTTGTGATCAGTAACAGACATTGACTTTACTGTTTTAGGGATTAACCTTGCATTTAATACTTAAAGTCATCTGAGTGTGGCAGCCATAATGAAAGCTATTTTATACATAATTATGCACCACTGTATAAAGCAGAGAGAACTCTGAGAGATGTTTTCTTTCTGTCATTGTTAGGATGGCGTCCTGCATTCAAATACTACAACATGTGGATCTCCCTTATTGGAGCAGTTCTTTGTTGCATAGTGATGTTTGTCATTAACTGGTGGGCTGCACTGCTCACATATGTGATAGTTCTTGGACTGTACATTTATGTTACTTACAAAAAACCAGGTTAGTAGACTTTTGTTTATAGTATTTTAAGTTTGAAAATGTTGACAATTTTTTATGTAACTTTTCTTATTCAAGCATCATTTGTATATTTGTATATGTAAAATTTAAATACCCTCTTTCTAAATAAGTTTTTTGTTCTTTTTGAACTACATTTAGTGCCAGTGAACTATCTTAAAATGTTTTATTCCTATAGAATTTCATTTGTACCCATGAATTAATTATGATTAACCTTATTTTAAGAAAAATAATCAAAACATCTGCAATCAATAATCTGTGTCAAGATAGAAAATTACAGCTATAAAAATTTACTTGCAAAATTTAAATTTTTTTCAAAACAAATAAAGTTAATAGCAGGTTCTAAACAAAAAAAAAAAAAAAAAAAAATAATATACTAACATTATGTTGCACTTAATGTGTTTTAAAATTGTTTTTGAAAGTTTTAGATTTGCAGTACTATAGTAGCTACCACCCAAATATGTATATAGATTGCCTCTTTTTGTTTTAGAACTGCTATGTAGCATGGAATTCAAGTGATGGAAAGATATATTTTTTTAAATATGTAAATATAATTGTTGTTAAACTGAGAGTTAGTGATTACCATTTTCCACATTTATGATGTCTAGGTTTATGAGGGTAAGTGCTACTAGGATTGGTTCAGAATACAGAAAAAAGATATGTTAAAAAAAGTTAGGAAAGTTTGGTCCACTGGTTAAGCCAGAGATGAATAGTTAAAATACGGTAGTTTTAAACAGTGATGGAACGTTTTTTAATCTGGATATGAAATGATGAGCTCTTGGATTCAGATGGAGGCTCTAGAAATGAATGGACAAAGAAACTGTTTTTCAACTCTAGAATCAGTTAGTTCTCTAAAATACCTAAGCATACTTTAATGTGTTTAAAATCATTTAAGGCCCAATCTTTTTATTCAATAGGAAAGGACGTTTTCATGTTTCAATAGCTTGAACGTATTTACTGTACTTATAATCTGCCCCTTTCCTTCAGGTCTTCGGCTACTGTTGTTAAGAGATTGTTTTGAGTTATGTGTACATTTGCAGTACCATAGTCAAGTCTTTATTAAGTCAATGCCTTTTTTCAAATGCAACAGCAGACTTGCTGATAGTCTTAGTTTATTATATCCTGGAATTCTGTGACGTTATAGAAGAGTAGTTTGTTTTACATTTTTAACATGAAAATTCTGCTCAATTTTCTGTCAGTCTCATGGGTTTGAATTGTTTGCCATTGATATTGCCCTACATGATGCTGTTCTCCCACAGATGTGAACTGGGGATCCTCCACACAAGCGCTGACTTACCTCAGTGCACTGCAGCATTCAATTCGTCTTTCCGGGTGGAGGACCATGTGAAAAACTTCAGGTAGGTGATGGGTACCATTCTGTGCTTGCTAAGTCATTCTTAAACCTATCATTCTCTAGTAACGTTCTGTATGGAGGAGTACAAAATACACTGTCTGGATGGTCTTGAGCAGTTAATTATTCAAAACCAAATCATATAAAAGTTACCTTCTTTCGAAAAAGGTTTTGTAAGTTTTGGAGCTATCATTTGAAGACATAATTTTTATTTTCTTTGTAAGCATTCATGTTGAATACCTATTTATAAGTTTTTGTAAGAATTTTTACATATAGATGTTTGCCTGCATATATGTCTGTGTAACATTTGCGTGTTTGGTGCCTGCAGGGGCCAGAGGAGGGCATTAGATCCCCTGGCACTGGAGTTACAAACAGTTGTGAACTGTTACATGAATGTTGGGAATTGACCCCCATAAGAGGTTTGTTTGTTTGTGTGTGATAGGATTTCACTGTATAGCTCTAGCTGGCTGATAACTCCCTTTGTATAGACCAGGCTAACCTTGAACCCAGATCTGTCTGCCTCTGCTTACCTGAGTACTGGGATGAAAGGTAACTACACCATGCCTGGCTAGGATAGAACTGTTGGTATGTCTATTTTTGTAATTTTATTAAGACTAAAGATTGAGGGTTCCTGGTGTTGCTGTCTGGGTGCCTGCCCATCTACTCTGCCTTTTTTCTAGAGTGACGATTCCCCCAGAGATCACAGCTGTGCATGTGAAGGGGGGTTGGGAGGGGAATGCAAACCCTGTAGATAGTCTTCAATGTTAGCATATTCTAGGCAGTTGATGTCAAGTATGACAAAAAGTAGAAATTATTCTCTTGTAAGTTGTATAACATAAATGAAGATATGAACAAAAGTCACAATTAATTTTAAACCAGCAGAAACTTACATGTACTTATAATTGGGTTTTTTGAAGTTCTTTTTTATTCCCAGTTTGATTTTCTTTTCTTTTTTTTTTTTTTTTTGCTGTTTACTTATTTATCTGTATAGCCTAACTGTCCCGTAACTCAAGGATCCTAGCTGTATCCACCCCTAAGTCCTGACATTATAGATATATGAAAGAGAGGAGACTTGGTAAAATTCTGCTGTGAGAACCAATGCTTGCTTTGTCCTCCATGTCCGTTTTCTCGTCCACAGGCAGCAATCTTTGAGTTTTCGGCCACTTCGTTACTTCTTAGTTGTATATTGACTTCATAAAGCTGTCTTTCTTGCCATGCCATCTCATTCTTGCTTAGCCGTTATCGTCCCTCTTGTCATAGCACATGGGTGTATTTTTATACTTCCAATATATTTTATGGTGCTACTTTGATTAATTCATATTTAACGTTTATATTTTTATGACTTTAAACAAGGTAGATACAATGTAAATTTCTTTTTCTTTATTGGCTCTTTTGTTAGAACTAATAACTCTTTTAGTTTGTATCTATCTCAGCCTTCATCAATATTCCCCCAAATTAGATTTACTTGAAGTTTCTTTCTCACTATTATCTTTTTCTCTAGTTTGGGTTCTTGGATTCATCTGAAGTGCAGCACGTATGCTCCTTGGCAAGGAAGCTGTCTGGGCTTTGGTGCTGAGGCCTGCCGATCAATTCCTCAATGTAGATTAATGTGGCTTTGCTCATTCTTTGAGGGGAATTAAGCCTTTTTTTGATCTGATTAAATTTTTCAGAAATAAATATTTTAAGCTGTTTGTGTGTCTCTGTTAACTAGAGTTCTGAGAGCCAGGTAGGGGAAGGAGGTGGAGGTTTCAGAGTTTTACCCATGAACAACTTTCTGAGTCCTCTTTTTTTAGACCGCTGACTCTGCCCTTGCTACTTTCAGTGTCTAGACCACAGAAGCCTCTTTAGCTGAGGAGATGCAGGCAGTTGCCCCCCAGAATGATGGAAATGACTTGGCACTGGCTACTTGCTTCTTATGTACACAGAAGGTTTCTTGACCAGAGTTCTTGATTTTGGTTTCTCTGACACAGCTTCACTGCTGTTTGCAGAGATACTTGGAGATACCTGGTCTCTGACAACTTCATGCTGCTTCCTTTGAGGTTTAGAATCAATAGCTTCACAGTGTTATGTTCTCATTTAGTGTCTCATGATTTTTGTTCCTTCACCATTCTGTTTGCTTTTGAGTATTTTGGTGCTTTACTCTCAGGTGTTTTTTTCCATGGGTTTTGTGATTCTGTAACTTTAACAGAAGTATATTGTTAAGAGGCGACTCTAAATTACCCATCAGGAAGCTTTTAAAAATGCAATATTTGAAGAAGAAAGGCATTGGTAGATGTCTAGGCATGGATGGTTCATGACAGGCAGGCAGATTTGGTCATTGGCTCCCCTCATCTTTATGTATTGACATTCTGCTGGTTCCTAAAAGATGTGTTTTTGTTGTGCTTAAGTTATCAGTACATCTATGTTCTAACTTATAAGAAAGACTACATGGAGAACAACTCACTTTTAAGTAAGGAGGCCTGGAAAAGGAACACCTTTCAGTTTGTAAGTTCCTCATAGTTACTTTATTCTAGGAAGGTGAGGGGGCATGTTCTGTAGCTAGAAAATCATGCCATCTGCAGAAGCTGAAAAGCATACAAATAGTCAGAAGAGTGCACTGAACAGGCCACGATGTTACTTTTGATTACTCCAAAGCAATCCTCTTAGAAAGAATATGATATACTTTACTAAAATTCCAAATAAGTCAGTATTTTTAAAAGTCTTTGTTAATGCTTTTATTATTTTAGGGACTACTGTAAAAGTTAATGTCTAAGTTAGACTTAATTAAAAATGATTTATTTAGTTTTATTTTATGTATATTCTTAACTATATGCATGTGTGTGAATCAGAAGAGGGCATCAAATCCTCTGAAATGGCAGGCTGTTTTTATTTGCCAACTTTGAACTTACAACCGAAAGGTGTTCCATTTGAAGGCCTTGCTCCTGGAAACCCTCCCTTAGTCTTGTGTAAGAAAAGGAAGTGCTCCTACCTGCTGAACATTTCTCCAGCCCTTACCTTAGGAGCTCCAGTCACTTCTCTGCTTGTCTAATTATAGATGTGGCAAATTTAAGAAACCTCACTAATCATTTTTGGTGGATAAAGTGGGTATTGACTGTTATATAAACAAGATTGGTTTCCTCTAGTTAGTGAAAATCAATTTTTTTTTCAAGTCAGGGTTTCCTTCTGTAGTCTTGTCTTGGAACTTGCTATATAAACGAGGTTGGCCTCAAACTCAGAGATCTTCCTGCCTCTGCCCCTATGTGCTGGGATGAAAGGCATGCACCACCACACCCAACCAAAAAACAATAGTTTAAAACATCTAAATATTTTGTCAACTTCTCATGTTTATATAGATTTTTGAGAGCAGTTTTGGCATTTGTCATTATTAACTAGAATTAAAAGATTTTAGCCCAGTAGAACCAACTGGACTAGATAGATCAAACTCCTATATCTGATTTTACGTCTTAACAGTAAGCTTTAATGAGATGGATAGTTGATATGTGAAGTCTGTGTCATTATGGAACTCACCTGTTTATAGTATGGGTTAATTGTGCTCAGTAAGTTTTGCAGGATCTATGAAGTGACT
The DNA here is from genome assembly GCA_021653895.1 of Mastomys natalensis. Classification (NCBI taxonomy): domain Eukaryota; kingdom Metazoa; phylum Chordata; class Mammalia; order Rodentia; family Muridae; genus Mastomys; species Mastomys natalensis. Next base: position 458,164 of record JAJTUV010000836.1, on the reverse strand, counting down.
GCGACAGTTATGACATTTGAAGATAAAAGTTGTTATGCCATTTAAACAACATGGTAATTTCTATAGTATTCCCAGGAACACAGTAGTACTGCTTGTTATTGTAGAGGTGTATCTGGTACAGTATTTGTTATAAGGCTTTTTTCTTGTTGTTGTTACTTATTTTTATTTTGAGGCATCTTCTTAGCAGAATCATTTCAGTGGTTTGCATTCTTTTAAACATTTGCTTATATTTATGTGTACTTGTGCATGTGCCCTGTGTCTGTGGGGGCCCTTGATGGCCAGCTGAAGTTATAAGCAGTTGTAGCCCCTGACTTGGCTGCTAAGAACTGAACTTGGATCCTTTGGAAGGATTAAAGATGATTTTTTAAAAGTTCTTGTGTAGCTTTGTTCTTAGAGAAACTACAGAATAATTTCAAACTGTTCTAATTTTTTTTTTTTTATTATTTTAAATTAGGCCACAATGTCTTGTAATGACAGGTTCTCCAAACTCTCGTCCTGCTTTACTTCATCTTGTTCACGACTTCACGAAAAATGTTGGTTTAATGATCTGTGGCCATGTGCATATGGTATGTATCAGTCTTGTTTTTTATAGTAAAATGTTTTTGACTCATCAAATGGACTATAATTAATAGACCTTCTAGATTAGAAACCATGAGACACATCTGTAGGACTCTTTTTGAGATAATTTTCTTCAAAATGCCTTTTTCTTTAAACAGTTGCAAAATAACATATTTAAAAAGATCTGGATATTTTGAACTTTAGTTATTTTAACCAGTAGTAAGTAAAATGTCTAAAATAATATGATTTCACCCCAAAGGTAGTGCATTTTTTTCTCTTAAATCATTTTCAATATTGAAAACAAATGTGAATTTATGCCTCACCTGTTCTGCATAAGAAACTAAGGTGACTCTTTTTTTTGTGGCACTTCCTGGTCAGTTGTGTTAATGATGAAGCTCTGTATCTCCTTCCCAGTTGGCTGTTGGAAATCCGTTGAAGTCAGCCACAAATTTTGTACTTGGTATAAGGAGCACATGGTAATAGAAGTAGCTGCTGAGGTTGTGGAAGGGTTTTGTGGTCCAAATCATTGGCGGAAACAACAGAGTTTTTTGTGAAGCAAGGTGTCTTGATGCACAACAGAGTGTGCCTGCTGTTGAGGAAGCAGCATCCTGTTACAGATCAAGGAGAGCTTTGAAGAAGCTCAAGTCTGAGATACATTGTACATGCCAATCTGAGGGCTCTCAGCTTGGTTACCAGAGAGACAGAGAGTTAATTCTTTGAAGATAATTACTCTCAGAACTTGAAAACATTTTGGTTTCTAAAGATGATGATGATAACGTCTGCCAGTGTGTTAGCAGAAAACAATCAAACAAAGATGGTGGGACGCCCAGGCCACGCACCCTGGACTCACCATGTTACTGCACACATCCTCTGACACAAGTGCGCATGTGTTGCCCTGAAGAAACAACACTAAGAGAATAGGAAGCTGCAGAATTTATTAAATAGCCATTTAGACAAGACAGTGAAGGGAAGCCAAAGAAAAATGTGAGGAACAGATTGCCAAGAAATGTAGGCTGTCTTCACTGAGAATTATTTCTAAATCTCAGTCCTGTTAAAAATAGGCCTTTAAGAGTAACAAATAAATGATAGGCCATGGGAAGCGGGTAAACAAAAAGAAAAACTAGAGTGCCGTGTCTTCCTCAGCACTGCTCTCGTACTCAGGTGCCAGGAATTATGCTGTGCATTGTTTTGCACCGCTGTGACAGTTGCTCTCAGTTGCAGAGCCCAGACCACAAGCATCTGTGCACACACATGGGCTTGTGTGGAGGGCCTGTTGTCAGCACTGACCTCAGTTAGGGTATATAGAGTTTTCCAGTTTGTTTCTAGGTCATCCCTTGAAGCTAGTGCCTTGAGCCCAAGATGTTACAAAAAAGGCAATATACTTAGGAAAGATTGTATTTTCCTCTACATAGTTATTTTTAAGACAAATACTTTTAAATACTTGAAAATTTTTGTATTATATATTTGTGCCTAACAAATTTTACATGTTGCATAAAAGGATAAAAATGGAATTTTGAGTTAGCAAAGCTCCTTTGCTTCAGCTAGGAGCAGAAGAATATGTTTTCCTTTGATTTTCAATGTTATTCTCGTTACTGTGATTTAACAACCCAGACACTTAGACCAAACAAAAAGAAAACTGGTAAACTTTCTGTAGAGAAATAGAAGACTTTTATTTTGCTTTGTGTAATCTCTTTTCCATTTTCGTAATTGCAAATTTCTCTCATTAATTTAGGATTGAAATATTTTGTTTAAAATCTTCTTTCCAGTCTCCTTTCTCCAGGCAGCAGTGGAGCTCTCCGTTTTGTATAATCTTACTGATTAGAATTCCTTCCTGGGAGAACGTGAGGCTGTTACTGCACTTTCCTCATCTCAACACTTAGCACATTCCTTCACATTAGTATAATGATGGCTTTTGTATGTGTGCTTCTGTAAAATGGATTGTGTTTTAAGTAAAAATCTTGACAATTTAAATTAAAGGGCCCCCGAAGACAAGCTATGAAAGAGATGTCCATTGATCAAGCCAAATATCAGCGATGGCTCATTAAAAACAAAATGAAGGCTTTCTATGCTCCGGTTCATGCAGATGACTTGCGAGAAGGTGCCCAGTACTTGATGCAGGTGATGATCCTTGCCTGTGGTGCATAATGACTAAAGCTCCTATGTTCTCTTTAGGTCTTTCTTCGTGGTTATATAAATGTATATCATTTAAAAATATATCCAAATCACTTTTTTAATTAATTTAGAATCTACAGAAATTTTGTGTTGTAGGGTGACACAAAGGGCCTTAGCTTGTCAGTCTCTTTTCTGTTAGCTATTTCTCACTTCCTCTACCCACTAGGTTTGTTTTTAAAATGTTAAGTCATAGCTATCATTATTTCACTTTTCAAAAAGTTCTTGTCCTTTGTATTTCTGTTTATTTGCTACTCTAAGTTTAGACTTCTATGTCACTTTATGTATTGTACAGGCACAACAATAGGAAATTTAGAGTAAGTCCCAGCTTTAAGTGTTAGTGCTGTTGTTTTCTTATTATGGATTTTGGACCAAACTATTTACCTAACTTCTGAACTCTAGGTCCTGAATATAATAGGGAAATTATAAATTGAGACAATGTTTACCCCTTTAATCTTAAAAACCAACCAACCAAACATCAAAAGTTGAAGCAGCTGTGACTGTGGAGCTGTCTGTTAAAGGTGGAGTGAGGCTCCCAGCACTGTCCTGAGTCCATTCTGTTACACTTGTTAGAATTTAGTTTAGAATGATCAATAGTCTTTAAGAAGGATAGGCACCAAGTAGGGTTGCTAAGTAATTATCACTATCACATTGTTATATGGAAAACGTTGTAACTTGATGGCAAAAAATAGAGAGGCCACTTACACAGAAAATTCACTGCGTGGTACTAGTGGTTTGAAAGGGTTATCATAATAATTGCTTGTCTATGAACAAGGTTTGAAATAAATCTTTACAAAGACTATTCGTAAGCCACATTGAACCAAGGTTTGGTGTGTGCCTTTATAATCCCAGAGTTTGGGGTGCTGAGGATTACCATTAGTTAAAGACCAGCCTGAGGTACATGGTAAGAACAAGCCTTCCACGGCTGCAAAACAGAAGGAGTAAAAGGAATCAGAGAGGAAAGCTAGAGAGAATAACAGCATCTCTGTGCCCATATCCACGAGGACCACTACTGCCATGTACAAAGAAGTTGGGCATTTTTGAACTGTTATGGTAATCCTTGTCACAGTCACCATTGGATAAGAGCCTGGCAATTTAAAGAACTCCCCCCCACCCCCCACCACTCCCCCTTGTGACACTAGAGAACAAAACTGGGCTTCATGCACACACCTTTTTACATAAAACTCTATGAAATATATATTCAAGGCACAAGAAACCTCCTTTGAGTGTTGGTCAGGGTTGTCTGTATGTATAATAATTTTTATGAAGAAATTTCTTCCTTAAAGAAAACTCATTAGCGCACAGATTTCTGTTTCTCTGTCACAGTGAAACATGTTTGTGGTAAGGCCCAAGGCAGAGGCAGGTGGATCTGTAAGTTCGAGAACAGCCTGGTCTACAGATTTCCAGGATAGCCAGGGCTACAGAGAAACCCTATCTCAAATAATCAAACAAACAACCCCAAAAAACCAACCAACCAAACAAAAAACAAAAAAACCCTCCCAAACAAACCAAAAAATGAAAAACAACAACAAAGACAAACAAACCTCCAAACATATAGTCATATACTTACTTTCTCTGATTTTGAATCTAATGAATTTCTCTTGCTATTAGTTTATGTAGCTAGCCATAATATTTGGAAATATTTTTACTTAATAGTTGAAGATAATGAAAAGCCCTACAGCCTGTTGTTCCTTCTGTTATGGGTGTGATGACACAGAAATTGACACAGCAGCTGCAGTTCTGGGCACTGAGTTCTGGCACAAGGTGCACAGAGAACTGCTGAAGATCTAAAGAGAACACTGTGGGAGGGAGGATAAATGTGGAAGGGACGGCTGGGGTGTGTAAGAAGCCAGTTGGCTGCACTGTGATGCGATGCACAGTCTTCAGTGGTAGAGTCTGCAAACTGATTTTCTGAGCACTAGTGAAGTATATGTTTGGGAAAAGATAATTTCTTCAGTAGTAAACTATTTTGTTAAATACATACTCCTTCATAGAAACTGGAAATAATACCTCTCTTGTGATAGCTACACTGAGTAAAGGATTGAAGGTAAGAGAGATACATGTGGAAATGAAAAAAATTGAATAATCCTATAGGGAGTTAGTGCAGTAATGCCATTGAAAGCCGAGTATCTTATAAGGTGTTTATTCCTAATTTTATAAAATTAGAGCTTTAAGGGACAGCTTAGTGGTAGCATGCATTTCTAGTTTATGTGAGACCCTGAGTTCAATTCCTTAGCGCATGCGAGTGCGCGCGCGCGCGCACACACACACACACACACACCATCGAAGCCATTTTAATTATACCAGGATTATGACATATGATAGTTTTTCTTTTTGCAAGAACATGACCTTAATAGTATTTAGTACCATCAATCAGTTACTGACCATCTTATGACTTGACTCTGTTAAACAGCTGTCATACTTGAAAGTAATGCCTGGCTCTGTTCAGCACTCTTGACTCCCACTGCTCTGGGAATGAGAAAGTGTTTGACTTTATGGTTTAGCCACCTAACAGATAGTTTTACTTTTAGAAGAAAATGATACAGTCTTTATTATCCTTTAAGGGAAGGATGTTTTAAATACTGAGCAAAATCTTAATATCCTAAAGAAAGATATTTCCACGTGAGAGCAAATTTAAGATGAATGTAAGCTTGTAGGATAGCTTTACTTCCTGTTCCTTAATTATCCCAAATGCTTAGGGCAGTGGCACATGGCCAAGCCTTTGATAAATATTTGACTTTAATGGTTTGCAAAAAAAAATTGATTTAAAGATGTCACTTAAACCATAGACAAAATCAACTCAGAATGTATCTCCAACATAAATGTGAGCTAAAATCATAAAATGTAAAGATAACAGAGCTTAAATCTTTGTGACCTTGGACCTGGCAGTGGACTCAGTTATGACATCAAAAGGATGAAACTTAAAACAGAAATAAATTGGACATTTCCAGAATTAAGATGTTTTCTGCAGAAGACGTTGTAAAGAAAGTGAAGACAACTTGCTGAAAGGGAGACTATTTCCATTTGATAAAAGTTTTATCTTAGTAGCAAAGTAACTTAGTAACTGTTGAGACACCATGACCAAGGTAACTTAAAGAAGAAGCAGTTTATAGTGGGTTCAGCTGGTGAGTCCATGACTGTCATGACAGTGAGCATAGAGGCAGGCAGGCAGGCAGGCAGGCAGGCAGGCAGGCAGGCAGGCATGGAGCTGTAGCAGTAGCTGAGAACTTAAATCCTGACTCAGAAGCATAAAGCAGAGAAAGAGCTAACTGGCCCTAATGTGGCCTTTGAAACCTTGATGCCCACCCACAGTGACACATCTCAACAAAGCCATGTCTCCTAATCCTTCCCAAACAGTTCACCAACTGAGGACAAAGCATTTGTATGTATGAGCTCATGGAGGCCATTCTCTTTCAAATATCATACAGTTTTGATATCTATAATATGTGTAAAAAAAAACCCCAAAAAACAAACCAACAACTAAAATCTTCTAAAAACAGCAAAAACAAGAAAATTTGAAAATTGTTAGTAGTTAGGTATAGAAAATATGTATCAGTACACGTATGAAAAGATGTTTAACATCATTAGTTATAAAGGCATTGTAAATCAAAACCACAATGAGATACTAGGTCAATATACTAGGATAGCTATCATTTTAAAAATATTAAGTGTTAGTGAGATTGTAGAAGAGTGAGACCCTGTGCTTTTCTGATTGTGAATATAAAGTGATGTAGATGTTTAAAAAATTAGGTTGATTGTTTTTCAGAAAGGTGAACCTGAAATGACCTCAGTGCTTGGCATTTACAAACAGAAGGAACTGAGGCAGATTGTTTCTGTAATAAAGATATTTCACTGCACCGTTGTGCATGGTAGCCAAAAGGTTCAAAGGCATGAACTAGAAACAATCTGAAGTGCCCGTTATTAAATAAAGCAAAATGTTATGTGTATATATGATAGTATTTGTCTGTAGAAAGGTATTAAGTGATACTAATTTTTACATTAACCTAGAAGTCTACCTGCTAAATGCAGAAAGCATTTCTGCATTAGAGTTGCAGGATTTTGTTCATGAAGTGACCAGAGAGAGTTACACGAGCTGTCAGCATAGAGTTTCTGACGGGGCAACGGTTACTTGTCAGTGTTGTGGACGTGATGGAGACTGCTTTAAGTGTTAAGCTTGCTAACTTTTCACCATAGCCCACTTGTTTGTGGACTTGTAGGTAGGCCAGAGGTCAGTCTTGACTCCATTTGCGGATGCTCTCCCCTTGTGTTTTGTTGTTGTTGTTTGGAGACAGGACCTTTCACTCTTTCCTGGAACTTGCCAATTTGTGTCCTGTGAGTCCCAGAGAAATGCCTGTCTTTACTGCCCACCATTGATATTTTTACATGGGTTTTGAGGGTTAGAATAAGTTATTCATGCTTGGACTACTGTCACTTTCTGACCAAACTTATCTCCTCAACCCTTATCACAGTTTTTATAATGCCATAACTACCCTAAACCCAAATTTTTTTTTTTTTTGGTTTTTTGAGACAGGGTTTCTCTGTGTAGCCCTGGTTGTCTTGGAACTCACTCTGTAGACCAGGCTGGCCTCGAACTCAGAAATCCGCCTGCCTCTGCCTCCCAAGTGCTGGGATTAAAGGCGTGCGCCACCACCGCCCGGCTCCTAAATCCAATTAATGCAGTCCTAGGATACAATTTCTCATTGTGTAGGTGAATACACTGTTTATTTTTTTAATTAAATATGTTATTTTGGTTAGCAAAAGTACAATTTTTTTATGTCATTAAGATATAAAAACGAATTTAGACATTTTCAACAGTTTCATTGTTACATCTGTTTTTATTGTGTTTAGTATGAGTAATTACGGGTTAATTTCATATTGTAATTTATAAGAAAAACTGTCAATGTAAAAATACTTCATCTTTTAAAAAATTATTTTGTTAAATTGTCTGTATTTGAAGTTGTGTTTATATATTTTAGGCTGCTGGACTTGGTCGTATGAAACCAAACACACTTGTCCTTGGATTTAAGAAAGATTGGTTACAAGCAGATATGAGAGATGTGGATATGTATATAAACTTATTTCAGTAAGTATGTTCTAAATTATTATATACTTGGCAGAAAAAAAGCTGATTCTAAAAGCAGTCACTCATTTTTTTTTAAACTGTATTTTTAATGTCTTTTATTTATTGGTTATTTTATTTATTTACATTTCAAACGTTATCCCCTTTCTTGGTTTCCCCTCCTCAAACCCCCTATCCTATGTCCCTTTCCCCCTACTTCTCTGAGGGAGCTCCCCACCCATCCACCTACTCCCATCTCCCCACTCTGGCTTTCCCCTACCCTGGGTCATTGAGCCTCCACAGGACCAAGGACCTCTCCTCCCATTGATGTTAGATAGGGCCATCGTCTGCTACATATGTGGCTGGAGCCATGAGTCCCTCCATATTCTTTTCTTAATAGGTGCAGAAAAATATATGAACCCATGAATTGTCTGGGTTTTAAAAGATGATCTATTAACAAAATACTGATCTCTCTTTTTACACAAAGTATAGACAAATATGTACAAATACTTTTGTAAATGTACAGGTGCAGATACATCTACAAAACAGCTTCTGTATGTATAGTTTGTTAATGTTTCCTTTTTCATTACATTTTTATTAATTCTCTGATAATTTCAGTGTATTGGGGACATATTCATCCCCTTCAACTCTTTCCTTTCTACCAGCTTTTCCCACCCAATTTTGGAATTCCTTCTTTTTTCCCCGTTTTCCAATTGACTTTGATTTTTGTTGCCCAGCTTGTGTGTTCAGTCTATCAGAGGCTGCATTATGGTCTTCTACCTGGGTGCCTCATCTGGCCTCAATGGGAGAGGAAGCACCTAGCCTCTCAGAGACTTAAAGTGGCAGGGTGGGGGATACAGGAGGAGGGGGTACTCAGAAAAAAGAGATGGGGAAGGATTGTGGGAGGGGGTGACTGGGACGGGTTATAAAGTGAATAAGCAAAAAAATTAAAAAAGGAAAAAAAAAAAAAAGAAAAAAAAAAAAAAACCTGACTCACTCTTCCGGCTACTATCAAATCCTCTATTTTGGGATTTTGTCTGGCTGTAGCTTGTGCATGTTGTCAAATCACTGTGAATTCCTAGTGCATCTGTCCTGTTGTGTCTTGAAAAAGTGTTTCCTTGAAGTTATCCACCACCTTTAGCTCTTAAAATCCTTTGCCCTCTCTGGCAAAGATTGAGCCTTGGGGTGAAGGGTGTGATGAGAATGTCCAATTTAGAGCTAAGCATTCCAGTCTTTTGTTTTTTGCACGTTCATTGGTTAGGATCTCTTAACTGGCATCTACTACAAGGAGAGGATTCTGATGTAGGATACAAGATGCTCTAGTCTAAGGGTTGTAGCAATAAGACATTAGAAATAGTTTTAATACTCAATACTTTGTCCATTAAACAAACTAGTATGAATCCTCTATTGAAGCCTATGTCCTATTGAGCCATAGGTTCCTTGGTCCTTTTAATAGTGTCAGTTGTGGGTTCTTTCTCATAGATAAGACCTTAAAGGTTGTAAGTTTTAAGACTTAAATTTTGACTTAAATCCCGTCAGAAAGTGGTTGGTTACTCCCATAACATTTCGCACTCTTGCACAAGTGGACATTATCTTGTCAGGCCAGTCATTGTTGTAGCTTGCAAGCTTCATAGCTGAGTGAGATTGAGGCTTACTTTTCTCCTTTAGCAGTGTGCATAGACCCTTCCAGCACCATGAACATTGGCCAGTAATGATGAAAAGCTTGCAGGTGAATACCAGCTTGATGTCTCCATGATCAGTGATTCAAGTACGTGGTGTTTTAGCAATAGGCTTTTAGTATCAAGTTCTGAAGTTTAGCCTGTAATACTTGGAGGATTCCATTGGCTAACAGCTCAAAAAATGGTAACCCATTCTTGGTACCAGGATTATTTGTTAGAATAGGGTATCTAGTTGGGATATTGTCCCCCCCATTGTAGGGTACCCCATATACCTCTTTATATATGTATATATATCTATTTAAGAAGCTTCTACAACAGTAGGTTTCCAAATGATTTTTTTTTTCAAAACTGCCTTTAACCCGTACTTATTCCTCCCCAAATTCCCTCCTACCTCGCCTCCCATCTTCCACCCCAGTTTAACCCATCTCATCCCATTGTTCCCTTATTGTATTTTATACTACTGTGCTCTGCTTCTTCACTCTTGAAGGTCATTCCTCCCCAGTGCCCTCTTAATAAATTTCTGACTTCTAGCATATTACAAATAGAACGCACGTCTGAATATTTAAAGGTAGCGTCAGAAGTGAGAGAGCATGTACCATGTTTATTCTCCTGGATTTGGTTGCCTTATTCAGGATGAGTATTTCCAGTTCTATCAGTTTACTTGTGAATTTCATAATTTTACTTTTTGTAACAGCTGAATAATCTTTTCATAGATACATTAGATGTGAAGTATACAAAAGTGTGTGTATAGACCCTGCTTTCTCTCTGACCTCATATACTTCTTCCTATGCTGTAGCTGTAACTGAGCAGAGCTAGATGTCAGAATGCTGCCTTATAAGTTGTTTATTATGTCCTACACTGAGAAGCTGCAAAGATTTGATTTTGTTCCCACTTAGACCAGTTCTGCTGCTGGTCTTTGGTTCATCCCTTGAGTTATTTTCATTGTTTGCAGTTACACATATTTGTTTGTCTTCTCCACTTGAAATGTTGTTCTTATTTCCTCTGTGGTGTTCCTTGTGCACCTTAGCTTGTTCACAACACTTTAACTTCCTTATTACAGCTTGTCTAGGTGTTCTTTTTATTCTTTGGTTACTTTGCCTCTCTGGTTCATAGACTTTTGTGTATGCACTTAATCTTTAATCTTAACAATGCTTTTGTAGAACTGAATTCTTTAATGAGAGTTTCTGGGTTTTGCCAGATAGAGTTTTTAAAATTTGAAAATTACTTCCTTTTCCCTAGTACTCTAGGCTTTGCTCAATAATTTTTTACATTGAGAATTCTCATTGTGCCATATCATTAGACAATATTATTTGTTTAAAAAAAAAAAAACCAAACATCAGGGAGAAAATCTTGTCTTTAGCAAAGTGCTTTTAATATGGAATTCATATGCCAGTTTTACTTGTAACTCACTGGAGTTCTCTCTACTGGGATTCTTGCTGTGATTTTTTTTCATAACTTACTTGAAAAGTCTTTCAAGAAATGATCAGAGGTCATGCAATAAGTGACAAATAAGAATCCTTGAATTGTTATGTGATTTTGAGGACTTTGTGCCCTCTCGTTATTTTGTGAGGAGAATCTCCTTGTAGCTACCTAGTTCTGTACTCTGTGCATTGTATATATGGTAATTCAGAAAAGGAAGACAGTAGAAGTAAAGATTAAATCATGAGCTATCAAAGTCTTTAAGCTGTGCCATGCCATGCCGTGCTGTTTCCTCAAGGCTCAAGAACAGTGGGATGAACTAATTATCTTAGAAAACAGAGAAGCAGCATTTTGGAAAATAGTTTATATACACCGACTATTAGTTGTAGTTGTAATTGATCATGATAGCCCTGGAAGGAGTCTGTCTGAATGCTTCTAGAAGTTAACATTGCTCTATTATGTTGTGCATTTTTCAGTACTTATAGACAATATGTAAAAATGTTCTCTAGTTTTCAAAGCCATTATTCATTAGTGGTTTTGTTATTAATGTTATTAAACTTATGTATGTACATGCATGGGCAAGCCTTGGTACATACAACTCTGGAGGTCTGAGGGAAACTTGTAGGAATCAGTTCTCTTCTTTTACTATGTGAGTCCCAGGGAATAAAAAAAGGGTTGTTGGGTTTGGCAGCAAATGCCTGTATCTACTGAGCATGGCTCTTACTGTTACTTTCATGGTTTTTATGTGGTACTGGAGATTGAACCAAAGGGCTTTGCACATGCCTAGGTATGTACTATACCAGTGAGCTGATGAAGACTATATCCTTCTCCCTGCAAAACCATCCAAACTGTTTTCTTGTTCACTATGTGACTTAAGACTGGCCATCAGTTCTGTGATCTGTTTGTCTTCACCACCCAGTTGTTGGAATTACAGATGGTGGTTATGACCACACCTAGTCATTGTGAAAGTTTTTTTTTTTTTTTTTTTTTATTTTGAGAAAGAGTCTTTCATTAAATTGCCCAGGTTCCTATTGAACTTGATCAGTAGCTCGTTCTCACCTTGAATTTGATTTCTCCTGACTCAGCCTTAAAGTAATGATATTACTCAGTCTTTGTCATAAATATCCTCTAATGATTTACTTGCAGTCTTAAATATTTGCATAATTGAGGTATGCTTTATATGTTTTTATTAGCAATATGTAAGATTTGAAATCACAAATTATTTTCTATAATTTATAGCAAAAATGTCCAAGTGTTTTATTCACAGTAAATTTATTTCCTTACATTCTCTAAAGAAAATTGATAATCGATTTATGTTGATTTACTATCTACTTAACAAGCTTGTTATTTCTTTAGAGTTAGATCCTTCAAGATGTTGAAAGTAATGTCAATTAATCTTCCTCTTTTTTTTTTAACAATGACTTTTTGACCTTAGTTAACTAATTACAGAAACGAGACCAAATTATCTCTTTCCCACTCTAGATAGATGGACGGATGAATGGATGGACAGATGGATGGATGAATGGATGGACGGACAGATGAACAGATTTTGTTATACTGTATGCATTCTTTATTATTTGTTTGTAAGAACAACAATTGTTCTTAATAGATGAGGCCTCTCTTCAGTGCCAGTTTTTGGTTTTCAGAGTGTGGGATCTTAGAGAGGCCTTCAAGGTTTTGCTGTATCTAAATTCTTGCAATGTCTTTAAAATTTTTTTTAATTATTATTTTTATATAATATATTTTGATCATATTCTTTCACCTCCTCCAATTCTTCCCAAGTCCTTCTGCCTCCCTTCTCACCCAACTTCGTGTTGGATAATTTTATGTCAACTTGACAGTAGCTAAAGTCATCTGAGAGGAGACTCAATTAAGAAAATGCCTCCACAAGATCAGGCTATACACTAGAGTGTAGCGCATTGATATGGGAAGGTCCAGCACATTGTTGGTAGTACCATGCCTGGGTTGGTGGACTTAAGAAAGAATGCTGAGCAAACCAAGGGAGACAATCCAGTAAGCAGCACCCCTCCATGCATGGCCTCTGCATTAGCTCCTGCCTCCAGGTTCCTGCCCTGTTTGAGTTTTGGCTTGATTTTCTTGAGGGATGGATGCTCACCTGGAAGTGTAAGCTGAAATAAACTCCCATTTTCCTCAAGTTGCCTTGGTCATGGTATTTCATCACAGCATAGTAACCCTAACTCTCAAAAAAGAAAGATATCCCTCTTTTTCAGAAAGAAAGAGAGAGAGAGAGAGAGAGAGAGAGAGAGAGAGAAGAAAGAAGAAGAAAGAAAGCAAAAAGAAAGCCAAATAACAACAACAAAACCTCAACCAGAAAAAAAAAAAATGCACAGAAAATACAGAATTTGTGTTGGCCAGTCAGTCCTAGTCATGAGGCCTGCCCTGGAGCATGATTGAAAACCTGAGACTGGATAGGTCCTGGGCCCTCGGCGAAAATGTACTATTGTTGTTCTGCTAAAGAAAGATAGCAACAAAATGACTGCTAATGACAAATCTATTCTAGAGCTCAGTTTTCATTAGAGAAGGTTCTTCTTTAGTAGATGATAATTAACATAGAGCCTCATAACTGGACAGCATGCTAAGACAGAGACTTCGGAGTGCTCAGCCCTGACTGGTTAGACTATCAAACCCCTTTCCTCAAGGCTCAGGGATCCCTGTGGAAGCAGAGGTAGGAGGAGTGTAAGGAAAGCAGCCACATCCAGGCGCACCAGGATTGATGCACAAACTGCCCGCTTGGAACCTGCACGAGTTCAAACCAGACAATGGCCTTTCTAAACTAACTTTGAAAAAGTAAAAACTATTCTTAAAATAGTATCTGTTAGGGTTGGGAGATGACTCAGTTAGTAAAGTGCTTGGTTATGCAACTATGAGGTCCTGAGTTTGTTCTCTAGCATTCACATAAGAAAACTGGGCACAGCAGCATGACTACAGAATCTCAGCTTTGGAGACATGGCGATAGGAGAGATTTTGGGGTGTGTGCGCCAGCCACTCTAGCTGAATTGACAAGCTCCAGGTTCCTTGGAAGACCCAGACTCAAAGAATTGTAGTGATTGAGGAACACACTTGGTGTGGCCTTCTGAATTCTACAAGCATGACACAAGTACCTGTATACATATACATTCACACTCATAGACAATCCTTTTCAAATTGTTTGCACATGTGAAAGCCTGTTCTCATTCGCAATAGAACTTGTTTCTTTACCTTTGAATCTTTTTCATCTTTATCTTAAATTCAAAGGGAAAATACCTAAGTGTAATTGTAGTAGGATTGCTGTAATAGCTGTTTTCTGTCATAGTTCCTTAAAAGATAAAAATACTGTTGGAGGGGTCTAGTTGATACAGTGGGGAAGACCTTGCCTCTTCCAGAGGACCCAAGTTAGGTTGGTTCCCAGCACAAACTTCAGGTGGCTTCTGTGCTCACAGACACTCAAGTGCACATGCCTACAAACAAACACATAATAAGACACAAAATCTAAAAACAAAAAAAACAACCAAACAAACTGTTCCTACTCTAAAAAGCTGCTGCATGAGTCAGTCATCATAGTTTATGGTGGGTGTGCATTATGGGAAGTAAGTTGTGAGGTGGTTTTGTTGAGAGTAGGTATAGAAATCAAGATCACACCTTGGCTGTATGGCATGTGAGGTCATGTATACATAGGTTCCTGACCAGAGCATCATGTGGCACATCACTCTAATGCACACTTACACAGTTTTCAAGGGTACTACAGAATGTATGGGATTAGGAACTAGCATGATTCATCTCTCACTGATTGATTTTCAGAGCATATTTAAGAAAACAGATATTTAGAGCTGTAAGTCATTTTAGAGATCTGTGATTCCCTTAATTTTATACAAAACAAACAATTACTGTGATTCTTCCCTCCATTATAGTGATGCTTTTGACATACAATATGGAGTTGTGGTTATCCGCCTAAAGGAAGGACTGGATATATCACACCTCCAAGGACAAGGTAAGTACTCTTTAGCATAAGATTTATTTTTCAGTTTTTATTGGCTATTTTTATTTATTTACATTACAAATGTTATCCCCTTCCCAGTTTCCCCTCCACAAACCCCCATCCTGTCCCCTCCCCGATGCCTCTGTGAGGGTGCTCCCATTCACTCCTGCCTTAGCTCCCTATTATTCCCCTACCCTGGGTCATCGAGCCTCCACAGGACCACGGACCTCTCCTACTATTGATGCCAACAGGGCCATCCTCTGCTACATATGCAGCTGGAGCCATGGGTTCCCCTCCCCTCCCCTCCCATGTGTACTTTTTGGTTGGTGGTTTAGTCCCTGGGAGCTCTGGGGGCGTCTAGTTGGTTGATACTGTTGTTCTTCCTGTTGGTTGCAAACCCCTTCAGCTCCTTCAGTCCTTGCCCTAACTTCTCCATTGGGGTCCCTGCACTTAGTCTGATGGTTGGCTGCATAGATCCGCAACTGTATTGGTCAGACTTTGGTAGAGCTGAAGTACGAGTTACTTTGTTAGAAAGTTATGCCTAATTTTGTTGTAAGTTCTTCATCCACTTTCATAGACACCATCTTCTTCATGTCACATGTTCACCATCTTAAGATCAAATGTGCTTGGAAGCCAGCCATGTCTGTGTCTTCTGTGTATAGCTCATAGATAGTTTATTCTCCATTAATTATTATTATTAATAGTATACAATTTAGTATAAATCAACATTAGTTATGGTTGTAAATTGGTCAAATTTGTTTTTAAAAAAATACGTTGAGAAAAATATTTAAATCACTATTAAATATTTAAATTATTACTTACACTGTAAAAGTATTAAAAACACAATGTATAATCTTTAAAGCATTTTAAAATGAAAGGTTAACACCTAATTTAAGATTTAACAACTTTTTTTTACCAACTTTATGAAAATAGGAATTTCCATATCCTTCAAAGAATTTTACTGATTTAAAAAAAAATTGAATATCATTTCCTCTTATCAGTTAATTAGTGAAATCATCTAATCTCCATTTAGATAGATAAGACATAAACTTTCATAGTTTGTTCATGGATTTAAACTCCCCCCCACCCTCAGACAAGGTTTGTTTCTCTATGTATTGAAAGGCCTACGGTTCCTCAAGCGGGGAACTCACTCTGTAGACCAGGCTGGCCTCGAACTCAGAAATCCTCCTGCCCTCTGGGATTTGCCAAATTTTTCTTAACTGTATACTCTCCTTTAAGATTAGTCTGTTCTCTGCCTCTCCCCTTTTTTTATTTCGTAAGACTGAGCCTGTCTTAGGTCATTCTGACAAGAATGCCTTCCTTACAGTTTTGTCGTTTAGGTCTGGTAAGGCTCTGTGTGGAATCCTTACCCGTCCTTATGGCTAAGCCCAGCCTTGGTTAATTTTAATAAATTCTGATGGTCCATCAGGAAGCAAATCTTAATCTTCTCACTTGCAAGTTTTAAAGAAATTACAAATAATGCAGGTCAAACTTTTTCCAATATAATGACTACACTTAAATTTTGAACTTGAACCAAAGTATGAACCATGACTCACCTAAATTGAATTTTCCAATATTTGCTGGATAAACAGCATCAACATTCTTAAATGCTATTAAATCCTTGAATTAAACATTAGTAAATTTTTTGCAAATAATTAACAAAGTGCTGTCTAACTTCTTCTGTAAAGCCATGCAGAACTTGAGATCAATATGTAATCAAAGTTTACACTCAGATATTATCAACCATAACCTCTTCCTTCTGCTTAAAGTCATGAATCACTTCTTCCAGTACTTGCAAGCTTTTTTAAAACCAAGCTTCTGTGATCCAGGGCAATAATAACAAATAGCTGTTATAAACTCTCTTGTTTCAACACAGTAACACAATTAGAAGTGTCTAAATCATGCAACTCAATTGGAGCAATATTTCACATTAATGAATTAACAGTCTTACACAGCCAATTAAACAATCAGAGAACCACTAACTTCCAATATCTCTAAATGTCAGACTCACTGTTCATATTCAAGCTTTTTTTTCAGAAGCCAATTAGTCTGAATACCAGGCAATTAAAACAATACAAGCATTATAGACTTAATAGGATTGACAATGATCATTTAACCCCACATGGGTCACAATTGGAAGTGATCTTAGAATAATACATTGCAACCACATCACATTAAATATCTGTGTAGAGAAAAAGTAATTTTACTTGCAATAATAGGAGGCCTATACAAACCATTGTATAAATGATTTCCCAATTATCCTCTAATAAAAGAGGACTGGAGGCTTATAGAGCAGTAAAGTAGAGACCTAATATAATAGTATTGCCTTTTTGATTAGTAGAATCTCTGTTCCACAAGATCTAAAAACTTGAGGCAAGGCACTTGTCCCATCAGGGATATAGGTAAGCAAAGGTGGGTCTGGAACATATGTCCAATACAGCTTCCTAATCACCATTGTCAGGGCCACTCAGCAAGCTCACAGGTCAGCATCATTCTTTGTCCTGGCATCAGCCTGTCTCACCCATGGCTCTGGCAGCTACCATGGTTCTTCAGCATCCTGCAGAAAAAACAAACAAACAACAAGAGTAGTCTGCAACTTTGAAGAAACATTTTGAGGTATCTATGAAACAAGCAAACTTGGCTTGCTGTAAATGTGTTTTCTTTTTCTGGAATGAACCTGGCAAAACCTCATTTGAAGTCTTATAACAGTGACTAAGTTTAGAGAACGTGACTCATACCCATTAACACTGCATAGTTAGAAGTGTGCTCCCTTTTCCTCAAAATTATAACACATTTTCAGTCCTGTCATTTACTGAGAATTGAGTGTGACTGAAACATTTAAAAACTATCTTCTACCAGGTATGGTAGCACACGCCTTTAATCCCAGGACTTGGGAGGCAGGCAGATCTCTGTCTGGGCTACAAATTGAGTCCAGAACAGCCAGGGTATTACACAGAAAAACCCTGTCTCAAAGAAAAAAAAAAGTAAATAAAACTATACATTTATAATCATTATGAAGTCCTTTTTGAAAGCCTTGTTCATTGCTAAGATCTGGTGTTGGGCTCATGCGGATGTTTTCTAAATCTCTAGCCTTTTCCCAGAATTTTACAGCCTGGGCAGCTTTGGTGACTTGTCTGTCAGTGCCCAGTGACATCCCTCAGGCTTGTCATGAACAGTAAGGAGATAAATCCTCTTAACCCTTAGTTTAATGCTGGCTCCTGGCTCCTGTAGCTTTGATTGTTTCTCTCCATCTACACACATCAGTGATAGGAATTATGGACAGATTATCAATTTCGAATCATTTTTTTTCTTGATACATGTTTTTACAATATAAGTTAAATATTTACTTATTATTTACCAAAATCTGAAAATGCTTTTAGAAGAATTGTCCCTCCACTGCGATTATTACGAAAAGGCTGTACCTCAGACACTGACTTTGCAGTCGTAGAATAGTTTCCTAGGGCAGTGTCCTCTGTGCATACGAACATTTGTCACATCTACTTTTTTTTTTGTATCATAACTCCTTTTGAGAGTAGAGTTTTTGAAAGCCTATAGATCATCATTTGGCCTACTATATTCCATTTTTGTCTGAATTTCTCACTTATTACTTAATAAGTAATAGATTCCCCAGAATCTAACGTAGCCACTTGTGGTTGACATATTTAAATGGATAGTCATTTTAAATATTATAGGTGTTTCTTAAATTAATCATCACAAGGAATACTGGTTATCTTTTAATTATTAAACCTTGATACTTTGAATAGTTAGAATATGATTTTGATGCTGTTTAAATACTTTCATATCTACAGAAGAATTATTATCATCACAAGAAAAGTCACCCGGTACCAAGGATGTGGTAGTAAATGTGGATTACAGTAAAAAGTCAGATCAAGATACTTGCAAATCATCTGGTGAAAAACCTATTACACAGAAAGGTAAGTTTCATTCAAACAAGATTTTATTAACAGTTATATTTTAATATGGAGACAGTTGGCTTTCATGTATAATATGTATGACAAGGTCTCTTTTCTTAAGCTAGAATTGTTTGTTTCTAGTTGGCCAGATAAAATTTGCTCCTCAAAACTGACTACAAAATGATTAGCAATTTTAAGGTATTTGCTTGCCTTAAGTAAAAAAGAAGTCATACCAATTGATTAGTTACTAACATGATCTTTAGTTGTTTACTTTAAATATTTTTGTTTTAAAGTGGGAAGAACACATTCTTTTTCATGAGGCTTACAGATAATTTCATCTCAAACTGTATCGTGTTGTAAGAAGGCAGAGGGATGACTTCCAAATCTTACTCTCCCACCCTCACTCTCGTCTCTCCATCTGTCCTGTTCCAGCTGATCCGCAACAAGAAAGAAATCTGCACTGTAAATCATCAAGCCAGTGTGTGCTTTTGATTTCTCTAAGATGGCTGCTATCCTCTTCATGAAACTGATAGCCTTGGACAAGCCATGTCTCTGTGCAATTTATCTTTTAGATTATTTGAAAGCATTAATGTTGCTTTTTATTCTTTTCTTTCCTGTGTAACTTGCCTAGTGTAGTATGTAGCCTGCACACGTTTCTTCTCTATTCTTTTCTGTATTGTCTCTAACTTCATAAGCTTTTTCTGTTATTTTTTGCATTTATTTTAATCTATATGTACATTCTTTTACCCTTCTCCATTTTCTTGCCTGAGACAGACTCTTTCTGTAAGTCTATGAGGAATCAATGTATGCAGTCATATTGATCATTTCCTAGAAGCTATTCTGCATCACATCTAGGTAGATATTAACATGTACATTAACTTATAAATGTATGCTACAACTTCATATTTTTAAACAATAGGAAGCTAGGTTAGTACATTTCTACTCTGTTCTAAAAATTTAGACGCATTACCCCAATTTAAAGAGACATTTTGGGAGTCGGTAAGAAGACCCACTTGGAAAAATACTGCTAAGTCTTCTGACTTGAATTTGCTCCCTGGGACCCTCAGGGTGGAAGAAGAGAATTGACTCCTACAAGTTGTCCTCTAACTTTCATCCACCTGCATAAATAAATAATATTATCAATAATTTCAAATGCCATTGTCTTTGACATTTAAACTCCTTTAAATGAATATAAACTACCCATCACTGCTATTTTCAAAAGCAGATATTAAGTATTACTTTATAACAGTAATATTTATAGCTTAATTAGTTATTTTTCTATAACATACATAAAAATTGTTATATAGCTTGATTTTCTGTTTTCTATTTGACAAATTCTCAAAATGATCATATATAAGAAGGGTGGATACTGTGTAAAAAGTCTTCAGTATTTGGAACATTATAATATAGTTATAATAGGCACAATATTTAGTTGTATCTGTCTTGCTTACTGAGGTATATAATATACTAGAGGACACACAACACACACACACACACACACACACACACACACACACACTGTTATTGCTTGGCTTATGCCAGTCCTGATCTCATTTAATCAATGCCTGCAATTTTACAGCCTTAGGAGGTAGGTATGACTTCTCCCAATGAGAAAGCAAGGCATTAACTAACCAGCATTGGCTCATACTAGGAAGGTATTAGTGATGCCACTGGGAGCCAGGGAGTCTCACTCCGGATCCCACTGCAGAGTGTTCTTTCTTTTGTAAGTCTTGAGTTTTGCTTGCTTTCAACACAGCAACAGCAGCAACAACAACAACAAATAAAATTCAAGAGGAAAAGGAATTTTTTTGCTTACCCCAGAAAAAAAGTTGGTGAATATTTAAACATAAATTGGTAAATGTATACATACATGCATATGTACATGAACTTAATTTGAAGAAAATGACTCCTTTATAAGCTGACATTTACATACAAGACTTCTATCTCTGATTAAATTTCTTAATATTTCAAGTACAGATTGACTTGTACAAATACTAGGTGCTTTTAGTCTTGTGTGGTGACATAGTGACATGTTTAAGGCTATGTATTATCTGCAAAGATAATAGCTCAAAGTCAGGCTTCCATTCTACACACTGTAGTTTGACATTGTCAACTAATTTCAACTATGAAAGCTTAAAGTTTTCAAAATCTACTGGCTTTTTGAATGATTTTGCAGAAATAAAATTTCAGGGTGGGTGTTAATCATTCACTCTGTGTGGATATATAGAAAATATGTTTTTAAAATATTAAACACTCAATATAAAAAATAATTTTCAGTCTTAATTATTTCTCATGGGCTTTTGCTTCACACTGTCTTGTTTATAATGTGCTCTATTTACATTTCCAAACTTTATGGTTATACAGGCAATTAACTTCATATTTTGTGTTTTTTAAACATAATCTAGATGAGGAAGAGGATGGCAAGACTCCAACTCAGCCACTGTTGAAAAAAGGCAGGCATTGTTCGTCATTTTATTTCATTCCCTTCATATTGTTAACTCTTTAATTCCAAGCCTATTATTTTCCTTTTTATTTTAATTTAGTTTTAATTTCCATGGTGAGGTGATATTACAGTTATCTATTAAATGCAGATTAGCAAAATTAATATTGTTCCGAGTAAAGCATTAAATCTCACTGGGACAAGCTGTTATTTCAGTCTTTTGAACCATCATAGTATTTCTGAAATATTCAAACCTGGAAAGGCAGGGTTTTTGTTTTTTCTTAACTAAACTGCATGGTTGAGAGGATAAGCAGACACAGGAGCAGGTTTCTGCACCGTGTCACTTACATTCTTCACCATCAGTTGTACCCAGCCAAATTCTCAATTTTGATACTAATATATTTTTTGTTTCAAAAATTGCGATATTTCTCACAGTCATGCTGCGTTTGGGAGATACAGTCATGTCAGCGTACATGAATTTTATGAGAAGGAGAGAGAGGTGAGAGTTATGGAGCAGTGTGGTTTGGTAGCCATATTTCATCATGCAAAATCATTTGTCATGTTTGCTTACATCATGGCAGCATGAAAAGTGAATGATGGACCTTCTGGAAAACGACCAGAGTTCCTTCTGTGAATTTCTGTTTTTAAAATTGTGGTACTGGAGTTTCATTTGCTTGCTCACAGAGTCAATGCTGATTTTTTTTTTTTTTAATTTCCTAGAAATGTAACTGGGAACTTCTTTCAGATATGCAGCAAGTTTGTATCCTTTCCAAGGAGTTCCCACCATCTTTCTGTTACTCAGAGAAAGATGTAGTTATATGGCTTTAAGATTAGGCATCCCATATTGAGGGGACAGATGATAAATGAACACATTTCCCTGATAGTTGTAAGAGTGATTGGTATTTCTCCAATCATCTTGCAAATACAGCTTTTATTTAATACTTTTGAACTCATTGAGATACCAGATAATAAAAGAAATATTAAGGAACAAGTGTAAAACTTGATTTGTTAGCCTAAAGTAGCTTTCCAGAAAATATTAAGCTTTGTTAGTAATTGTTTGGTATTTAGGTATCCTGCATATTCACCAAAATATTAGACATTAGGATAATTTGGATGAGTTTGCCTATTGTAAAACAAAAGGAACTTTTGTACTCAAATTATCTGTTATAAGCTCCTTCAGGCTTATGATGAAAGCCATATACAGCTATCTGCATATAAATATCTGAATTTACAAATGCTAGGAAATTCTAGGAATATGGTGAACAGAGATTTAACATTTACTTCCCTTATGTCATAATTTTTTGCTTAATCCTTCAGAATCCAAAGGCCCCATTGCACCTTTAAATGTAGCTGACCAAAAGCTTCTGGAAGCTAGCACACAGTTTCAGAAGAAACAAGGGAAGAATACTATAGATGTCTGGTGGCTGTTTGATGATGGAGGTAAGGCCAGCAATGTATCTATTTATAAAGAACTACTGAAAATGTAAGAGTAGTGTGAAGAGATGGCATATATCTCCATGTGTTCACCCCATTCGGGTTTTCTAAACAGTGTAAGAATCAGTGTGAGAATTATGTCTCTTCAGGGTCCTTCATGCTAGATGCTCTAGCTCTTCCTTGAACTTTATGACTTACGCCATTTTATTAACTATTATAGATCAGTTTATGGAATGTCACTCAATTTGGAATGCAGTTAGATTGGTCACAGGCAGTTTCAGGTTATGAATCTTTGGCAGAAACAGCATGAAGTGGTACTGTGCTTTTCTGTCTATGTCTCACCAAGAGTGTGATGTTGAGTAAAGTGTTTTTTTCAGGCTTATCCACTGAAAAGTTGCTTTATCCTCTCTATGATTACAAGTGTGGTAATCTTGGAGGTTCTGCAAATAAACCATTCTTCTCACTCAGGTTTCTGATTGACTCTTGTGGCTCTGGCTGATACATTTTCATTTCCATCAATCCTTCCTCATCAACTGGCTGGCATTCATTGTAATGAAGAGCTTGTCTCTTCATTTTAAGTCATTGATTCTTACTTTATCCAAAAGGATATAATGTGTTGTCATCATTTGTTTGGTTTTCAGATTGTTCACATCTAGCCATCAGGATCTCCCCTTGATTCCTTAGGCTGATTTAATGTGTTCATTTGTCAAAAGGCATGCATTTTGGGAGTTCCTTCCTGAAATAAGATGACATACTAAGCTTATCCCCTCCTTTTTATGGAAAGAACCCTTTATCTAAGAACTCTTGGTTCCTTTTAGTCAAGAGTAATATTTAGAAGAAGCAATATGCTTGTAGCTTCTTGGATAATACTTCATTACGAGGCTCTCTCAATGACAAAGCTGGGGAAAATATATAATGTGTATGTACTATATAGAGCTTTAAATCCGATTCCAATCTACCTTTTCTCTTTTCCTCTTTCTCATTTCAGTGTGAAACTTGCTCCTACTAGGATGTATTCATTTCCTTCTATATGCAGCTAATTTTCTTACTGCCTAGGCTATCCTCTGATTTGATTGCTTACATAAAGAACTGCAGTTCTTGGACTGGACCTTGACTCTTGGACCTCCCTCCCTGACAGAATTGTCAAGGGAACACAGAAAAAGAATTTTACTTTGATTGTAGTTTTTTGAGAACAGGTTCAACTAATTATTTTGTTTGCAATACTAGCATTTAAAAAAGGACTTACTATATTTTATAATTCAGGTTTGACCTTGTTGATACCCTATCTTCTGACTACCAAGAAAAGTGGAAAGATTGTAAGATCCGAGTATTCATTGGTGGAAAAATAAACAGAATAGACCATGACCGGAGAGCGTAAGTTTGTTTTAAGTTGGAGAACATTAATCAAATAGCCCTATCATGATAGAGATTGGATAAAAACTACATGGGCCCTGAAGTATTAACCACACTGAAAAAGTCTCATTAAATAGAACCTCATTCTCTTTAATTTGACCTCCATGCTTAAGTTATAAATACATACTTTTCCTTACATGCTATATTTTAACACATTGGCAGTTTAGAAAGTCTTTACTAATACCTACTCTGTCAGATGTTAGAATTTTATATATGGAGAGATTGTATGGATGTGGAGACGCCAGGAGTTCAGCATACTGTTTGAGCTGCATGTCAGTCTGCACTGCCATGAGTCTGGTTCTGGTGCTTCTCTCCTGACCTTGTTCCCACAGGGTATTGCCCACATTGCTCCCAGTTTCATGTAGAAAGTCTGAGAGTTTTGACTGATCTCCCGCAGTCCTGTAACCGCTTCTAGACAGTGTGAGTGCTGCAGTGTGGCAGTCGGGGTTCTGATGGTCTGTCTCCGCCTTTTCCATCTTGTCCCCACTCGAAATATGTCCTTCATGCTGTTCTCATTTGGGGATTTCAGGCATTTTGGTCTACCTGTTCTATCTCTTGTGTGTATATCTCTTCATTTGCCTCATTCATCTATGTAAATGTGTTGTGCAACAAGACTTTTCTTGGGGAGCCTCAACACATGCACATCTACTCCAGATAAGGAGCCCAATATATGACCATACAGACACTACCAAAGTCCAACTTGTTAAAACCAATCAGTTTTATTGGGGTTACTTACAGGAGTATAGGTGAGGGGTTACATGCAGGAGCAGAAGTGATTCAAAGATAGCTACATTGCCAAAGCCCACCCCGAGCATGGGTTACAGCTCACAGAGGCTGTGAAACCTAGAACACACTGCACAGCTTGCAGGCAGTCAGCAGGTTGAAGAGTTGCCTTGTTTGTGCCTTTTGCAAGAAACTCGGGTCTAAATCTCTTCCTAGCAGCTTACCTGGTTTCTGCTTCTAAACAGCGGGTCCTCTGGTCTCAGAATTTTCTTTGCAGCTTGGCTTGTCTGAGGGTGACTCTCAGCAGCTGTATTGCTTCCTCTGGGAGAGAGGAACCCAGCAAATATGGTCAATTTCAGGAACTTCCTGAAGCTATTTTGGGTTACCTTCCTACTTAAGCTAACACTTCTCTGCAAGATAGAGTGTATCAAGCTGCGAAGAAATTGTTACACAACAAAGTGTTTCATTGTTTTGAAGCCAGCTCAGTTCTTAGCACTAGGCCTGACTTTATCTCCCCTTTCCTCTCTCCAGCACATTTCTTTCCTGAATTAACTAATAGTTGAGACCACTCCTATCACTCTTCTTTAATTTTAGTCTTGTAGGCTCTTTAACACTTAGTGGACTGTAGTTAAGATATACTAGAATTCAGTTAGGTATTTTCACTTTAACTATGAATTGTGTAGAAAATACTTCTCATAGCATCCTTTTAGAAACTTTTTATTAAACACAGCGTCTTGTTTTGTTGATTGCTTTTCTTGGGTGCTTCAGCTTACTGTTGTTACCCCTAGTCTTCTATGGCTTCTAACCCAGACCTTGTCCCAGACCTTGTACACAGCCTTTATTTACCACATGTCAGGCTTGGTCCTATGAACTGAATCTTAAACATGGCTTTGTAAGTTTTATTTGGGCCTTCAGATATTTTAAGATATATCTAATAAGTAATAACCCCAAAATAACTTAAAAGAGGCTTTCTTGTTACTAAATATATATTTCCAGTATGCTTTGACTAAAATTCATTTTTAATCAAGCTAGCCGTCCCATTTCATTCTGGACAGTCTTTGCTTACCCATGATTAGGTGCTGTATTAGTTACTTTCTCATTGCCATGAGGTGTCTGAATGATACCTTGAGAAAAGGGAGGACTTGTGATGGCTCACATTTTGAGAGTACAGTCCATCATAGTAGAAAGGTATGCTGGCTGCAGTGTGCAACAATTGGTCAAATTGTGTCTGCAGCCAGGAAACGGAAGCATCGCTACTCAGCTTTTCTGGAAATTTACTTAGTGACACAGCCAAAAGTATGTCTCCTAAAGTGATTCCAAATGCAGTGAAGATTCACCACCATGTACATGTAAGCAGGGAGGTAGACAGACTATAGTCATCTCTACTTAGGCAATTTCAATGCTTTCTTTATTAATGGAGAGTATGAGCTAATTCAGGAAATTTGTGCAGCAACTGATAGACTTTTCCCTCTAAGTCATCTTACCACATATGTAGGGGGTGAGAATGCTCATGAACATCCTTTCCATGTCTGAATTCTGTTCTTCTTGTTATAGGATGGCTACTTTACTGAGTAAATTCCGAATAGACTTTTCTGATATCATGGTCCTAGGAGATATCAACACCAAACCAAAAAAAGAAAAGTAAGTTGCTGGATAAATTATTCTATATAAATTTCCAATTCCAGTGGCCTGCGCAGACACAGATAATTTGATTTGAAATGATTATCTTTGCTTTTTCTCTGCCCTGTGTTATGTTGAAACCACATGGTAATTGGCTTGCCAGTGATACTGGAGTAAGCTTTTAGGAATTCTTAGTTTTCAGAGGGGATTTCACTTCTTTACATGCTTTCTGAAAATTGTTAGTGCCACAG
Source organism: Mastomys natalensis (assembly GCA_021653895.1). NCBI lineage: Eukaryota > Metazoa > Chordata > Mammalia > Rodentia > Muridae > Mastomys > Mastomys natalensis. The sequence continues at coordinate 431,509 of JAJTUV010000836.1, read as the reverse complement.
AGTTCCAGGCAGGTTTTCCTGCCCACAGTCAATGAAAGCATTCGATCACAGCTTTTCATACAATTGCTTTCATTATTTACTGTAACTATGAAAATCTGAGAGTTTCCCTATAATCATTGTTGTCAGGACTCTTTTATTTAAAGTTTCTGCTCCTTGGATTGTCTTCCTGAAAAATGACACAAAGAGGCAGTTACTGTCTGTGAATATTTTATTAGATATAATTGTAATTATTTTTAGGCATATGTTGAATAAGCTACAGAGGTGGGATAAGAATTATGTTTTCCCTTGATTTGGAAATGATTTGCTATTTGAGCAAAGTTGTATTTGATGTATCAACCAGAAGACTCATTTTGGCTAACATGGCACTGTTTAGGTTGAGCTAAATCTTCTCAGTGTGAACGATTGGGAATTACTGTTTTTTACCTAAATTATAAAGATTGTTACAAGTTATTGTTTACTGTTTAAAGATGTTCTTGATACATAATTCAAAATAAACTTGTTGGTATTTGCTCTACTCTTTAAAGTATTGTTGCTTTTGATGACATGATTGAGCCGTACAGACTTCATGAAGATGACAAAGAACAAGACATTGCGGATAAGATGAAAGAAGATGAGCCTTGGCGGGTCACAGACAATGAGCTTGAGCTTTATAAGACGAAGGTACTCGCACGTCTCTGTCCTTCTCGTTCGTCTTACAGAGAATGTAGTACAATTACTGATGCTGAAAGTACCAAGCACTGGGATTTAATATAGCTATGTAAATTAAGCTTCCATTAACGTCATTTAATATATGAATGGTGGGAAGCAGCATCCAATATATTTCAAGATGTTATTTATTACACAAAATTTATTTTTGTTTTTGCTATTTGTTTCACAAACCATAGTTAGCTGCTGCTGCTGCTTCTGCTTCTTCTTCTTCTTCCTCCTCCTCCTCTTCCTTCTCCTCTTCTTCCTCCCCCTTCTCTTCCTCCTCTTTCTCTTCTTCCTCTTCTTCTTTCTCTTCTTCCTCTTCCTCCTCTTCCTCTTTTTTTTCTTCTTTTGTCTCCCTCATCCTTCTTTGGTAGTGCTAAGGGTCTAGCCCATAGCTACACTGTACACTTAAGTTTTAATCTGCCTTACACTGTTTACAATTCTCATTTCAGGGTATTTAGAAATGATTCTGTCATTTTTCATTTCAGACATATCGACAGATCAGGTTAAATGAATTATTAAAGGAACATTCAAGCACAGCTAATATTATTGTCATGTAAGTATTGTTGGAATAAGGTCCAGGCTATTTATGAAAGTGCATTTGTGTATCTATGTGTCTGGTTTTGCTATAATTAAGTACTATGGTAATAGTACTTAATGGTTCTTAAAAGGTTCTTTTTAGATTTTCATATATACCATTCTCTCCTTCCCTCACCTCCCTCTTAACTCTCACATGTCCAGCATGCTTGCTTTCAAATTTGTGAACTTTTCTTTAATTATTATTGTTATGCTGAATTAAATAATAATTGTTATAATAAGTAGTTATCACATATACGACCTAGTCCATTTCGTGTCACTCAGATATATGTTTTTAAGGATGACCATTTGTAATTGGCTAACAAGGAGGGGCTTATTCCTGGAGAAGACTGACCAATTGCCTTTAGCTTTTCTTCATCTGAGGTGATGCCTCATGAAAACTCTACCCTCTACACTGGCAAGCCAGCTAGTGTTGTCAGGTCATATTTCATGGCATAGCCTCCCTGTCACCTGTTGGATACACTTACTCACAGCAGAGGTAAAGGTCCTAGCTTTTACCACCTTCCTGTCCCCTCTGTAGCCATCTTCCTGAGCAGATGTATCAAGTGGAGTTGAGGACCCCAAATTCTGTTGTTCTATACGCTGGGATCAGTTGTAACTTCCTGTAATGCTTGTTCTGTGCTACAAATAGAAACTTCATTTTTCATGAGTGAGCTGCATTGAGAATAAGTCTTTAGGGTATATGAGGTGTGAGCGTTTTTCAAATAAGACGCTGAATCCAATTACTACTACTACTATTAAGTGTATGAATGAGGGACAGTCCACTGGATTGGGACAGCCTCTTAACAATCAAACCGCCAAAGACTATCTCTTCTAAAGCAGCCCTTAAGTGCCAGTAGCTTCTGAGATGGTGTGGGCCTAGCCTTGTGAGCCCCTCCATAATCCAGGCTAGAATTTTGAATATGCAAATAACAACAGCAGCCTTATTTCCAGAAGGTAACATTTTACAGCATTCTTCCCTGTCCTCTGGTCCTTACCATCTTTCTGCCCTGTCTTCCTCAGTGCTGTCTGAGTTCTGGGTGGAGAGTGGAGGGCACACGTGTGATAAGACATGCTATTTGTGTCTGAGAATTCAGGTACTCACTGGGCACTTTGATAAATTGTGAGCCTGCAAAGACCCTTGACCAAAGCTGAGGGCAGCACCAACTACAGGTGTAAACATGCTTAAAAGGTGGTTGGACTACATGATTATTTATCAAAACAGTAGAAGCAGGTTTCCCACTACTAGGGCCAATGACATCCTCAGCCTTGCTTCTAGCCCTGTTTACAGTGCCAGGCATGATTTCCTTCCTGTAGAGCAGGCCTTAGATCCAGTCAGTGGGGGGGTTCCCACTATATGGACACACCACTGTTGGTGTGTGTATTCTGTTATGTTTTGTTTTTAATCTATAGTTAAGGCTGATCTTAAAACTTGGAGCAGCTCTCTGCCTTTGCCTCTCAAGTGCTGCCTTTGCCTTCAGTCTACAAGGCCTGGTTAATAAGTGCTTGGAGTTAATCAAAATGACATTATAAATAGGAAAACTCAAGCTTTAAAATATGGTTGTTTTCATGATGTGGAGCTAGCAATTTACCTGTGGATAAGAGACACACTATACCTTTGTATTAATCTGAGTAACTTTTGGATGTTATTCTGAACTTTTATGCTTATATTTAATTTTCTGGCAGGGCCACAGGTGGGGGGGAGGGGGGCACGGGAAAGGCTTCCTCAGATGAATTTGGATCCCAGACAACTTTCTCATAGATAACTTTACGTCATTTAGAAGGTTAACTTGGGGTAACAGTTCATGTCTGAATCTGCCCCCATGTTTTCCTTGCAGCTGTGTTCTGTACAGACAGGCTGTCTTTGAGTTAGATCCAAGTGTCAGTGCCTGCTGGAGCCTTTATTTCCTCTACTGAACTGTGTTAAATAGAGATGACTTAAACCTGGATTTATTCAGCTCTGAATTGTGTTCCTTAATAGAAAAGTTCAGGTACCTAGAAACCAAGATAAATGATAAAATACTATGACACTAAAGAACTGGGAAGCCAAGCACATTTTCAATTTGTGCTGTTGGTAGGTAGATTTCTATAATGAAAGACATTAAACCATAAAAATTTAGAATGAATCCTGTAGGCTAAAAAAGTCACTCCAATGCTCTATAGATAGAAATTAAAATTCACAAGAAAAGGTAAAGTTAATACAGTTATTATAGTTCATTTTTCATCTATTTTCTGAGTTGTACATTTTTCTTCTAAAGAATCTTTAGTGAAGGGAAAGTTTGAAATTAATATTAAATAATGAATTATAGGTATTGAAGTTCAAACAGATTCTTACTCTTATGGACAAATGTTTGCAAACCTGGAAACCTGGGGACAGTGAAATGAGAGTCTGTAAGAAGTCACTGCTGCATTTATACAGAATCCCGTTCAGAAATATCTTATCACAGGGATTGGGACCTAATTAGTAATGGCTTCATTTTCTTCTCAGTATCTTTCTCATTCTGATCCTAGGAGTCTTCCAGTTGCACGGAAAGGTGCTGTGTCCAGTGCTTTGTACATGGCTTGGTTAGAAGCTCTATCTAAGGACCTGCCACCAATCCTCCTAGTTCGTGGGAATCATCAGAGCGTCCTTACCTTCTACTCTTAACTGTTCTGCACCATGGACTTCCTCTAAGAATGGTACTTCAGTGCCTAGTCAAAGCGACTGAATCGAACACTGCAACATCACAGTGGCAAGCTGGGACTGTTTCACTACTTCATTATTTGAAAGCACATGGAAAGTTGCTCTGTTGTATAGGAGACTTGAGTTTTAGTCTACTCCAGATTTCAATCTTAATGACTGCTAATTCTTTCTTGTTGGACTGAAGTTCATGAGAGTAAAGTTTTCCTTTGCTACTTGAAAGCAATAAGAGTGTGTTTTTTTTTTTTGTTTTTGTTTTTGTTTTTTTTTTTGATTGATGAAAGGAGTACAAAAGCCTTTAGCCTTGAGGTGCCTTCTGAAATTAACCAAATTTCATCCATAGATCTATCGTCTTTTGTAAATTTCTAGAATGTTAAACTCTGCCTTCAGATATTATTTTTATTTCTAATCTCTGTCATCCTAAGTGGACACTGCTTTTCTCCTCCCATCGACCAGTTGGTATTGAGAGCTGTGTGTTTTGTATTACTTTTGTAAAAGTATCTATTAGGTACTGAAGAGGATTAGGACAAGCTAATAAAATACGTGGGGAAAGTATCCAAAAAATGGAGCCCAGGGTCAGGTTTATATGAATATATACATTTAGAGCTAGGAAAAAGAGGCCCAGAACACCATTTCTAACTCTTCAATTAGAATTAGGAATTATTTTTTTTAAATTGTAGAGATGACTGACGACTCGATACTTCATGTATAATGCTAAAAAAAAAAATTTTTTTTTTTTAAAGCAAAACCTTGAGATCATTTGTATTATTTTTAAAAGATCTCTTTTAATTTAGAATTTCCTCTCAAATGTGAGGGACTTTTAAGACATGCTAACAGGTATTTTTAGAGGAAATTTAGACAAAGCAATGCCATTTAATAGAACATTTCAATAAACACTATAGGGATTTCACTGTCCTATGCCATCCTTTATTTTTAGAAAAAGGTTAAAATTTTATCAATGGTTAAATGGACCACTGTTTTCTCAGTGAAATGGTTTTAGATTTAATTTATTCAAGTATCAAGTACATTTAGTCTTAATACACTCAGGTTTGAACAGATTATTCTGAACATTGAAATTTAATCCATTCTTAATACTTTAAAACTTGTGTTAAAGAAAACTGCCAGTTTGTGCGTTTGACCTTGTCATCTGCTAGTGCACTTGACACAGTGCGCATGTGCCCATGTGCTGCCCGAAAGCTTTATATACAGACAGTCAGTGCGCATGTGCCCATGTGCTGCCCGAAAGCTTTATATACAGTTGTTAATGTGAAGTTCTCAGTTTTCAAGGAAGGATTTTCTAAAAACATTTCAAGGGATTCATGTCTACGTGTCCGTATGTGTGTATGTTATGCATACACAGGTGCATATGTGCATATGTAATGAAATTTATGTTGCCAGTGTTTGAGATTTTAAAGTGATCATGATTTGGTAGATTACAGATTTTGTTGTTGTTAAGGTTTTCTTTTTTTTAATTTTAAGTAAACATTCAAGTCAGATCAAGACGTTACAGATTTCATGGAGAACAAAGACCATTTGGAGACCATAGTGTAACTTCATCCAATTATCCAGTTAGGTAAAGGGCTGACAAGTAGATGATCTGTAAGTTTTGGTGGAGAACATACATAGACTTAAGTCATCTTAAGGGAAATGTCAGGAAAGCATTTTCAGTAGTGCGGTATTTGTGCTGCATGGATACAGACTGAGTCAATACCAGCCGGACATCTTCTCATTTCCATCCAGAATATTAAGAAAACAAGGTTAAGTAATTGTTTTTAAAAGTATTCCTTACATTATAATACAATATTGTTCCATTCATTGTGAATTTTGCAGAGTTAATGGCAGTATAGGAGAGTCATATCAGGAAACCATGTCATGCGTGGATTTTCTGAACGGATGGATACTAGGGCATGGGCTGAATGCTGCTATCTTGAAATGTACACAGGTATACTTGCTTGCCTTTTATTTTTAAAGGTTCCCCCCCACCCTTCCCATTCAGGAAGCTTCATTGCGATCTGTACTACAGAAACTAAATGTTGTACATCATACACGTGTGTTTAAAGTACACAAAATGGATCTCAATGCACCTAACAGGGAGTGTGATGCTGTTTGTGAAATAATACCAGCAGCTTTCCACTTTTAAAAACTACGTTACGTTGGCTTAACACTGGCTGCCAGGTCAGACATTCTCAAGGTTGCAGTAGTACTCTAAAATGAAAATTCTCCACGATTAATTCTTAGAGATGCTAGCTAGTATTAAAGCTATTTTTATTTTACGCTGTTTTGATTATTTTGATGCCAAATTATTTTTTAGTCCTAATCATTGATAATAACTTAAAAATAATACACAGTGGGCTTTGAGCTCATTCTTATAATAGGTAAAAAATTCAGCGGGTTCAAAGAGAATGTTGGTGTTGATTATTAACAGGTAACTAAATCTGATATTTATTTGTTGCATCTTTTCCTTTGTGCTTTTAAGTTTTCCTTTACACTCTCTTCATATTGCTTTCTGACATGTGTGTGTGTTTTTTTAAGACTATGGAAATAATTTAAAGAGTTGAGCTCTGGTGATTATCTGCTAAGTTTGAAAATGTAATATTTTGATAATACTGTACTGTACCCGTCACAAATGCTTTTGTAATGTTTTAACCCTGAGTATTGCAGTTGCTGTTTTGTACACAGGTTACTGCAATAAAGGAAGTGGAGTCATTAAAACTTTAATATCTACTCTTGCTTTTGCCTATCTTTGCCAGTCCCTTGATTTCCTGTCACCTAAGTGACTAACACCCCCTTTGAGCCTGTGTCTGAAGTGAGTGGAACTGGAGTGAGCTGTTTTCCACCTCTCTCAGGTGGCCACTGTTGCTTCTGCCTTTTTACTAAATCGTTCATAGCACATCACAGTGTGGTAGCTTTTAAACTACTGTAGCTTTTCTAATTCCTGGTTTGGGGCCACACTTCTCAGGGGAAACTAAACGATTGAAAGGGAGTCATGTTCCTTAAGTTTAAGTTGATTTGTTTGTTTATTTTGGTAAGCTGATTTGCAGTTTTACAAAGCATTTTCCCTGATCATTTCGATCCTTCAGTGTGTTACACATGCTTTTACTCTTAAGAAAGCAACTTAGAGCAGTTTATGAAGTTTGCTAAAGGTTATGGAAATTGCTGAGGACATTAGCCAAAGCCCTGGATTTGTGCATTCACTGCTCTTCAGTGACACATCTGAGCCAGAGCAGGCCTTGCAAACTCCCCTCCCACTCTGCTCTCCAAGGCTGCCTAGCGTTCATGTTACAGCTGCAGATAGATGCTTTTTCCAGGTTGCATCAAAAATCTGAGACCAAGTATAAGCATCCATTTACAGTCTTTGTTTATTTTCAAGTATGCTTCCCTTTGTGTCCCCTCACAGTCTTTGGAAACTTAATAAAGATTCAAAAGTAGCTATGCCATTTTAATTTTAAACAGAAACCCGTAGGGTTACTCATTCCTGCTGAGGGGAAGTTACAGTTGATATGCACTTGTTAATATATACCAGGAGGTAGTCAGTGCCTGAAGCAGTTCACAGAGAAAGCAGTGCAGTCCTCAGATGCACTAACTCTGTCTTGTTCAGGTATTTCAGACAGTAAATAGACAAGGTGTTAACTAGCTAAGCTGTGTGACAGGGTGGGGCGTGTGAAGCAGTCTAATTGTTTTTATAAATCTGGTGGCAAAATAAGACTTCAGAATCATTGTTCTAGAGAAGATGTGGACTTGTCACCTCCTTGGTGTGTAGGTTGACTGACCTCAGGCTGCTATCTTTACCCATTTCCCGGCTGTTTGTGTATGAGTACAAATGTTCAATATGTTTTACCCACAACTAAAAGCTAAACTGTTTTTGATCCATGAAATAGGGTGAATGATTCTTGGATTAAAAGCCTGACTCATTACTCAGTAAAATTGTATCAAAATATTGCTGGAGCATTTGTTAGAAAATTGTTAAGATTTTGCCCTGGAAGATGTAATTCAGTGTAAAGGAAAAACATTTCATAGGCTAGCTTTAGATTCAACTTTCTCATCTATAATAGCAGACATAAAATATTAAAGTTAAAAAGGCAGTGTTTCATATTTACAGAGCTACATGGGAGAAGATAAAAGGTTTGCTTGCCCTTTAACATCTTAAATCCAACGAAACCAACTGTAAAAGCAGTAATCCAGTTTTGAAAACCAGTAATGTTTAGAGCAGTAGTTCTCAACCTGTGGGTTGCAACCCCTTTGGGATTGCATGTTGTATAGCTATAATTCATAACAGTAGCAAAATTATAGTGATAGAGTAGTGATGAAATATTTTTGTGGTTGGGCTCACCACAACATGAGGGACTGTATTAAAGTGTTGCAGCATTAGGAAGGTTGAGATCCACTGGGTATGTTGAATAACCAATATGCCCCAGGTTCTTTTTTCTTTTTAGTATTTTGTTTTCACTCTCCTCTAACTCCTGTCAGATTCTTCACACATGTCTACTAACCCAACATTATATTCTTTTTTCTTTCAAAACAAAACAAAACATTGAAACAAGCAACAGAGCAAGACAAATAACAAATAAATTGAAACAAAAAATAGACACACGTGTGCGCGCACACACACAAATCCAGAGTTTGTTTTGTGTTGGCTAGCTACTGGGCATGAGGCCTGCTCTGGAGTGTGATTTCTATACCGTGATTTATTGCAGGAAACTGTTCTTCCCTTTGCCCAGGTATCAATTGCAAATAACTTCTTTGTTAGGGATGGGACCTCATGTCTACTTTTCCTTCTCAGTGCTGGGATCCCATCTGGCTTGAACCTACACAGGGTTTGTGTGTACTACCACAGTCTCTAAATTCATATGTGCATCAGTTGTATTTGGAAGATGTTTCTTTGGAGTCATCCATCACCTCTGGCTCTTAAAATCTTTCTGCCCCATCTTGTGCGTAGATTCCTGAGCCCTGAGGGATAGGGTTTAATAAAGGCATCTCATTTAGGGCTAAGTGCTCCAAAGTCTCTCATTCTCTGCACTTGGTCTCAGTATTGGATCCCTGTTACTTAGCATTCACTGCAAGAAGCTTCTCTGTGTTATTTCCCATCTACTGCAAGAAGATGCTTCACTGATGAGGGTTGAGGGAGACACTGACCCATGGGCTTAGCAGTATGTCATTAGTCACTTTATTGCTTTGTTCCTCTAGCAAAGTAGTGGTATTAGCTTTTCTCCTAGACTCATGACCTATCTAGTCTCAGGTTCTTGGCCACTTTAGGAGTGCCAGGGTATAGATTTCATCTCACTGAGTGTGCCTTAAATCCAATCAGAAGTGATTGACCACTCCCATACACTTTTGCCATTATTACACCAGTATATCTTGCAGGCAGGTTGCTGACACAGGTCTCAGTGTTTGCTAGCTGAGTGATATTGATTAGCATTCTCCATTAGTGGCAAGAGGACTTTCTAACACCAGCAGTGCTAGTCAGTTGGGGTGTGAAGCTTCTTGTTGGGCCCCAGCTCTACTTCTGCGTTTGATAACACAGATAAGTGTTTTTTTTATTGGAAATTTTATTTACATTTCAGATGTTTTCTCCTTACCCCATTTCCCCCCACCTCCCAGGAACTCACTATCCCTTCTCTCCCTCCTCCTGCCTCCACGTTGGTGTACTCCCACCCACCCTCCCCCATACCTCACCTCCCCACCCTCGAATACCCCCCCCCCCCACGATGTCCAGCCTTCATGGGACCAAGGATCTCTTCTCCCACTTATATATAGCTCCCTTGCATATATAGCTGGAGCCATGGATCCCTCCCTAAGTGCTCCCAGGCTGGTGGTTTAGACCTTGGGGGCTCTGGTTGGTTGGTATTGTTGCTTTCCTCATGGTGTCACGAATTCTTTCAACTCCTTCAGCCTTCACTCTATCTTCTCCATTGGGAACCCCATGATCACTTTGATGGTTAGCTGTGAGCATCTGCCTCTGAGTATGTCAGACTCTTGCAGACTTCTAAGGAGACAGCTATATCAGGCTCCTGTCAGCATGTACATCCTGACATCCACATCAACGTCTACCTTTGGTGGTGACTGCAAGTGTTTTTAGCGATAGGGCCTTACCATCAGGTTCTTGAGCTTTGAGAATACCATGTTATGTTTAGAGGTTCCTTGGGATTCCTTTGGCCACCTACTTAATAAGGTGTAACTCATTCTTTAGACTATAGATGTTACTTCATTGCATTAAATACCTCCAACAATTCTTTTTATTAAGATTGTTTTAGCTATCCTGTATTTGTTACTATATATAAAATTAAAGATTTTTATTTCTTATTAAAAATTTTGTAAAGCATTTTGTTGTAATTTTGATGAAGGTTGCATTGAATCTATAGACTGCTTTTGTTAGGATGGCCATTTTCACACTATTAATCCTACCAACTTACCGATAAGCGTGGAAGATCTTTCCATCTTCTGAAATTTTCTTTGACTTCTTCCTTTAATATCTTAATTTTTTTTTTGTTGTTGTTTTTCAAGACAGGGTTTCTCTGTATAGCCCTGGCTGTCCTGGAACTCACTCTGCAGACCAGGCTGGCCTCGAACTCAGAAATCCGCCTGCCTCTGCCTCCCAAGTGCTGGGATTAAAGGCGTGTGCCACCACTGCCCGGCCTTAAATTTTTTTTTTATTATGCAAGCCTTTCATTTGCTTAGAGTTATCCCAAGATTATTCTATTTTTTTGAGGCTATTGTGAAAGGTAGTTTCCCTGATTTCTTTCTCAATCAATCATTTGTATATAGGAAGGCTACTGATTTTTGTGAGTTTATTTTGTATCCCACTACTTTGCTGAAAATATTTATCAGCTGTAAAGGTTCCTGGTGGTTTTTAGGATATTTTATGTATAAAATCATATCATCTGTAACTAAAGGTAATTGATTTATTTCCTGTTTTTAGCCCCTTACTCTTCACCCCTGCCTCTATGAGGGTGGTTCCCCCAACCACCCACCCACTCCTGCCTCATCAGCCTAGCATTCCCTATCCTGGGTCAAGCCTTCACAGGACCAAGAGGCTCCCTTCCTAGTGAAGCCAGATAAGGCAGTCCTCTGCTACATATCCAGCTGGAGCCATGGGTACCCCATGTGTACTCTTTGGATGGTGGTTTAGTCCCTGGGAGCTTTGGTGGGTCTGGTTGGTTGATATTGTTCTTCCAATGAGGTTGCAATCCCCTTCAGCTCCTACAGTCGTTGCCCTAACTTCCCCACTGGGGTCCTCGAGCTCAGTACAATGTTTGGATGTGTACAGCTGCATCTGTATTGGGCAGGCTCTGGCAGAGCCTCTCAGGAGCCTGCTATACCAGGCTCCTGTCAGCAAGCGCTTCTTGGCATCAGCTATAGTGTCTGAGTTTGGTGTCAGCAGATGGGATGGATCCTTAGGTGGGCAGTCTCTGGATACCCTTCCTGCAGTTTCTACTCCACTTTTTGTCCCTGCATTTTCTTTTTACAGGAGGAATTCTGGATTAATATTTTTGAGGTGAGTGGGTGGCCCCATCCCTCAACTGGAGGCCATGCCTATCCACCGGATGTGGTCTCTACAGGTTCTATCTCCCCTTTGTTGGGTATTTTGGCTAAAGTTTTCCCTGTTGGGTCCTGGGAACCTCTTGGGTCTCTGGCATCTGGGACTTTCTAATGACTATCCCCAGCTCCCCCTCCTCCACTGCTACACACCTACTTTCAAATTCCTGATCCTCTGTAGTTCTCCCTCATCTCCTTCCATATCTGAACTGGTCCCCTTTTTCCCACCCTGTTCTCTCCCCCCTCCCAGATCCCTCTCTCCACTCCCCAGAGATTATTCTCTTCCCTCTACTGAGCAGTACTGTAGCTGGTGAGGATGTAGAGAAAGAGGAACACTCCTCCATTGCTGGTGGGATTGCAAGATGGTACAACCACTCTGGAAATCAGTCTGACGGTTCCTCAGTAAATTGGAAATAGTTCTACTTGAGGACCCAGCTATACCACTCCTGGGCATATACCTAAAAGATGCTCCAACACATAACAAGGACACATGCTCCACTATGTTCATAGCAGCCTTATTTATAATAGCCAGAAGCTGGAAACAACCCAGATGTCCCTCAACAGAAGAATGGATACAGAAAATGTGGTATATTTGCACAGTGGAGAACTACTCAACTATTAAAAACAATGATTTCATGAAGTTCTCAGGAAAATGGATAGAACTTGAAAATATCATCCTGAGGTAATCCAGTCACAAAAGAACACACATGGTGTGTACTCACTGATAAGTGGATAATAACCAAAAAGAAGCTCTGAATACCCACGATACGACTTACAGACCATATGAAACCCAAGAAGAAAGAAGACCACACCAAAGTGTGGATGCTACAGTACAAGAAATTACTTGTATTATATTGAGGTATGTCTTAGTTTCTAGAGGACTTTTATCAAGAAGGTATGTTGTTGAATTTTGTCAAATGTCTTTTCTGTATTTAATGAGATGATCATATGTTTTCTCTCTTTCAAACAGTTTATGTGGTGGATAATGGTTATTAATTTATGTATATTGAACCATACCTGCATCTCTGGGATGAAGTCAATTTGATCATGGTAGATAATTATTTCATGTGTTCTTGGATTTAACTTTCCATGTATTTTATTGAGATTTTTTTTTTGCATCTATGTTTATAAGGAAAATTGGTCTGTGGTTTTCTTTCTTTTTAATTGGGCTTTTGTATGTTTTTGGCATCATGATAATACTGGGTTTAAAAAAAGATTCATTAAATATCCAGCCAGTTATTTTTGTAGAGTAATTTAAGGTGTATTGACATTAATACTTCTTTGAATGTCTGTCTGGTAGAATCCATTAGGCCCTGGGCTTCTTTTTTTTTTTTCAGTTGAGAGATTTTTAATCACTGCTTCTATTTCACTATGGGATTTAAATTACCTATTTTATCTTGATTTTACTTGGGAAGGTCATAAATATCAAGAAATCATTTTTAAAAAACATTCTCTAGTTTAGAATACAGAGTTTTAAAGCATGTCCTTATGGTTCTCTGAATTTCCTTGTTTGTTGTAATGTTGCTCTATTCGTTTCAAATGTTGCTTATTTAGATCTTCTTTCTCCATCTTGTGGTTAATTGGGCTAGGGTTTGTCAATCTTGTTGGTTTTCCCAAAGAACCAGTTCTTTATTTCATTGATTATTTTCTTTCTATTTTGTGTTTATTATTTGTATTTCATTGATTCTATTGCTGAGTTTGGTTATTTCTTCCTGTCTACTATTTTTAGGTTTTTTTTTTTTTTTAATTCTAGAGCTGTCAGGCATGCTGCTAAATTATTAATAAGAGGTCTCTCATTTTCTGATCTACTCAGTTAGTGCTATGAATTTGCCTTCACTGTGTCCCATCGATTTTCATGTAATTCTAAAATGTTTTTTTAAACTTTCTTCTTGACTTCTGTCTTGACTCAGTTTTCATTTTGCCGTGACCTGTTGAGCTTCCACGAGTTTCTATACTTTGTATAGCTTGAGTGTTATTGATATCCAGTTTTAATCCTTGGTGGTCAGATCGGTTTCTGGGTGTTATGTTCTCTTACAATTGACAGTTATTTTATGTCCTAGTATGTGCTCAATTCCATGAGTTGCTGAGGAGAAAGTATATTCTTAGTGTTTGGTGGAATATTCTGTAGATAACCTTAGGTACATTTGATTTATGGTTTTTTTAACTCCATCATTTCTCTGGATGACCTGTCTATTGGTAAACATGGGATACTGAAGTCATTCACTACCACTATGTGAGGGTCAATTAGTGGTTTAACTATAGTAGGTTTTCTTTTTTGAACTTTGGTGCCCTTGTGTTTAGTGCATAAATGCTTAGAGTTGGAATGTCCTCCTGGTGGATTTCCTTTACTGGTGTATAGCATCCTTCTTGGTCTCTTCTGATAAGATTTGGTTTAAAGTCTATTTTGACACATATTAAAATAGCTACACCTGTTTGCTTCTTGGGTCCATTTGCTTGGAATACCTCCTTCATGTTTACCTTGAGGTGATATGTATCCTTGTTCGTGAGATGTATTTCTTCAAGAAGAGAGATGGATCCTGTTTTCTAATCAAATCTGTTAGTCTATGTTTTCCTTAGGAAGTTGAAGCAATTAATATTGAAAGCCATTAATGAATGTTTATTGATTTCTGTTTATTTTTTACAGAGCTCTAGTGTTTCCATCTATTTCCACTTGACAACTCCAGTGTTTAGCTGAGTACAGAATAACAATTGTATTGCCCATCCCTCTTTGCAGTGAGATGGAGTCATATGATCATATTTGAACCAAGTTCAGTACCAAAGCTATAATTGCTAATATTTCTCTAAGATTCCTGGTATTTTATTGGTGTGGTGTGGGTATTTTTCCCCTCTTGATTTTCTGTTCTTAAGTTATTTATTCTTTTTGTCCTTTTAGGTGTAGTTAACCTCTTCAGACTGCAGTATTCCTTCTAGTGCCTTCTATAGAACCAGGTTAATATTGTGTGAATTTGGTTTTATCATAGGATATTTTTCTTTCCCATTTATTATGTTGGATAGTTTTGCTGGGTATAGTTTGAGCTGCCATTTGTGGTCCCTTCGATCACAGAATATCTACTCCCTTCTGGCTTTTAAAGTCTCCTTTGAGAATTCCAGTGTTCTGTGATGGGCCTGCATTTATAAGTTACTTGGTCTTTTTCCCCTGGAAGCTTTTAAGTATCCTTTTGCTGTTGTTCTGTACATTTAGTGTTTGGGTTATTATGTCTCATAGAAAGTTGCTTTCTGGTTCTGTTTGGTATTCTCTATGCTTCTTATAACACACTAAACATCTCTTTCTTTAGACTGGGGACATTTTTCCTCTATGATTTTGTTAAAAATATTTTCTGTGCCTTTTTGTATATGGATTTTTTCTCCTTCCTCTATACCTATTATTTCTGAGTTTGGTTTGCATTGTATTCTAGATTTCCTAGATGTTATTGCGACTGGATTTTTTTTTAGATTTAACATTTTCTTTGGGTAAGCTATCCATTTCTTCAAGTCTTCAAGACCAGACATTCTGTTTTCCAAGCCTCTTAATCTGTTGGGAGACCTACCTTGGAGATTTTTGTTTGACATCCTAAGTTTTTCATTTCTAGTTTATTTCAGTGTTGGTTTACTTCTGTAATTATATTTCTCTCTTAAATTACACTTTTATGTCTTGAATTGTTTTCATTATTCCACTCAACTGTATTTCCATGGCCTTCACTAAGGCATTTATTCATATCCTCTTTAAGGTTCTTGAACATACTAATGATTAACTATTTTGAAGTCACTGTCTTGTGTTGCAGCTGAGTTTCTGACTTCCAGATGATGCACATGTTTTGGCTGTTCTTGTTTGTGTTGTTGCACTGGAATCTGGGCATCTGGACTTGTGTTTGGATTACTTCTCAGTGTGGCTATCCAAGCTTCTCATTAATACGGGTGAATCTTCTGTTGGGTTGCTGTTATCCACTCTGGATTCTAGGCACGTGTGGTGGCTGTAAAATCCCTGGTAGAAAATGTGCTTGTGAGTCAGCAGGTGACACAAAGGAATGGAGATGGACTTGGAGGAATGGCTGAGAGGGGCAGGGGGGAATAGATAGGAAGACCTTAAGTCTGCACCAAGAGGCAAAGTCCCCGGGGAATAAAGGTGAGGTGAGAGGAGGGCTCCTGCAAGGAGGCTGCAGCAGTACTCTCTGTCTGGATAGACCAGAATGGAGGTCAGGAAGGATAATGTAAATCATCACTTGGCCCCCAGCCAAGTGTATGTACTAGGGAAGTCCCTGGGAGAAGTGTTCCTGAAGTTTAGTGGATGAAACGGAGAAATGGAGATGGGATGGAAGGGAAGGCTGAGAGAGGCAGCCAGAAAGGGATTACAGGACCCCGAATCCGAGTAGAACCCCACCCAGCAGGAGATGAAGCTGATTACCTTTCAGTCTACACTTGTTCTACTTAAACCGTAGATGTTCTTTGAGTTCGTAAAATGCTCCCCTCAGATACTTAGAAGATGATAAGGATGATTTGAGAATGGGAAGGACACCGATAGTAATAGGATGAAAAGCCACACTCCCAAAAAGTTCATAGAGTCAATGATTTGCCTTTTCTTTTAAATTTAAGTGTTCACAATTACATTTTCCTCTGGAAAAATAGAGAATTATAAAGAATGGAGGCCATTTCATTCCCTGATTTTTTTTTTTTTTTTTTTTTTAAGATAGGCTGATCCAATCAACATCTCCTATTAGCTACTTGATCCCAGGCTCAGCACGACAGCCTACATTATGCCTGCTTCCCGGATGCATCCATGGAGGTTATCTTTGTTTATGTTCTTGCACCTGGGATTTTAGTATTATTGATGTAAACTTCACAGTTGATCCCCACCCAGCCCAGTAAACACACAGCACAGGTGTGTTATGTATCAAAACCCTGATGCCAACAAAGGTTCTCAGACTGTCACCTTCTATCTAGCTCACACCAGAACCTATGAGTAAAGATTACTTAGGCTGCTTGCCTGGCATGGGCAAAGTTGTTTATGCCCTGCACCACACACAATCAGACTTCATTCCTGGTGCATTGCGGCTATGTAAAATGAAGTTCTACATGTCATTCCTTCATACAACTCTACCCTGGGTGGAGACATTTCATTAGTTTTTCTATGAGTACATACATTCTTAGAATCCCCCTCTTAATAACAGCTATGGATTAAATTATTAAAATTTTTTAGTTCTTCATCTGTGGCTGTATCAGAATATAAAAGTTGCTGATAGTGAATGAAGGAAGTTAGGTACACCTGCAGTGCACGGGACTTTGTCATCTCAAGAGAAGAGATGAGGGAAGAATATCAGTGAGTTCTGCTCAGCAAGTATGGTCCCTCTGATTTGGTCTTGCTTTGGTTAGGCATGAATCATTTGTCTGCCTGACATGCAGGGGCCGCTCTATAAAAGTGAGAAAGAAGAGAGACTGGAAAGGAATAGACCCTGTGACCTGTTACTGTTAGGCCTACTTTAAATAAGAATGCTCCTTGTTCGGTCAAATATGAGAGAGAAGCTGAGTTACCAACTGTTTTGGAGTCTAGTTACTAGGACTTACCTGAATGCAGAGTATGTAAGATGTTCACTTCTGCGTGTGGCTCTTTAGAAGCAAACAAAATAGGAATGACTAAGTGATATTTTCCTCCTATTATATCTTATTGTGACTGATGTTAGTATATGTCTCTATTAGATGTTGTCTCTCATCTAGTCTTTAACAGATATGATCTAGATTCTGAGTCCTGGTCATGGTTCAAAGCTAGGCCCCAGATAAGGGTAGTGTGGCTAAACCACTTAGCCACCCAGCCCCCAGCTTATATACTGAAACAACAACTACTCATAAACAAGAGGAAAAACTGCTGTTCACGTGAGTCCGTGGTTGGCTGTGCCAGTCTGTTCCACCCTCTCATTATTGTCTTCCATATCTGTGTGAGCCTGGGTTCCCCCTGGGCTATTCCTGTGAGCCTAGGGTCAGAGAAGTGCTCTAAGGAAGTCCTAGACTCTCAATCACAGGCTGGTCTTTTTCTGGTAAGCAGTACTCTCAACTTTTCCAGATTCTAGACTTTGGGAATTGCAGGGCAACTCTGTTAACTGAAGTCAGATCCTTTTTTTAAAAAAAAAAAAATATTATTTTTAATTGTGTGTGTATGGGGCAAAGGGTTGTATGGGAATGTGTGGGCATCTTAGGTATGTGCATGTTGTGAGCCACCTGATGTGGGTGCTGGGAATTGAAGTCTGGTCTTCTGGAGCTCTTAACTATTGAGCCATGTGTCTAGTCCCAGCAGTCAGGTTCTTGATTTAACATTTCTCTAACATCTAACGAGGCCAGAATCCACTTTAGGCATGTATAAACCAGTGAGCTAGCCACAAAGATGGGAGAACAAAGGACATAGTTTAACAACTATGCCTTGGAAGATCAACATTGGTAATGCTGGTCAGCTGACAGGCGCAGTCAGCAGCTAACAGTAAAGGCAGAGATGGGAAGAGTGAGCAGGGCACTAACAGAACACCATCAGTTCCATGGATGATCCATAAGAACCTGCACAGACTCTCTAATTGGCACACCC
Organism: Mastomys natalensis; assembly: GCA_021653895.1. Classification (NCBI taxonomy): domain Eukaryota; kingdom Metazoa; phylum Chordata; class Mammalia; order Rodentia; family Muridae; genus Mastomys; species Mastomys natalensis. The sequence continues at coordinate 413,465 of JAJTUV010000836.1, read as the reverse complement.
TGGGATAAACCCAGTCCCAATAGAAATTACCTTAATATTTGACCAGTTTCTGCCTTAAGTTTTATTAAAAAGCCCTATGGATATGCAACTTAGGTCCTTCCTCTTGGATTGAGTTTTTCTATTCCTTGGTTTCTCGCTTTTCCTTTAAATGCTTTGCTTTCAAAAACTTAGCATTCTCCCTCAGGTCTGTGTGTTTAATCATTGTTGACATGGGACGGCGGACTCCAGAGCTACACATAGACACCCTGAGTCTCTTGTTCACATCTGGGCAAATCTCAAAGGTCTGCCAGTCCCTATCATCAATAGGATTTAACAATGTTTGTCCCAGCCCTCTACTCACCTTATATGCTAATCACAACAAGAAAGTGTACATGTCACTGCCTCGTGCAGCCTTGATAATGAACACACAGCAGACACTGTGCACTGTGTGTGCCTTGCCATCATGCTACACAGCACCAAGAGATGCTGTCCGAAGCCCCACAGTTCAGATTCAAGACTACTAATCTTCTAAAGTCAGCATTTTTAGTTTACATACAAAGTTTTCTGTTCTGGTAGAAACATGGTTGTATCATGGGAAAAGAAGAGTTTTAATATTTTCTGATCATCATACACAGATACACAGAAACCCCCCCTCACAGAAATAATTTCAAACTAAAAGCAAAATTCTTTTTTTTTTTTTAAATTGTATGTGGGTGGGAAGGTGATTGTGTGTACATGAGAGTGTGTGTATCCACAGAGGCCAGAGGAAGGTACTGGGTCCCTTGGAGCTGGAGTGACAAATGGATGTGAACCCTCATGTGATTACTGAGGACTGAGTCTATGTTTCAGTCCTGGCTGTTCATATTTTGCTCTAGAATTAATCTCAATTCCTCTTGAAATGGGAGTGGTGTTTTTGCCTGGATGCTCACTTTGGGGGATCCTATTGTTCAAATGATAGGTAAACCCCAAGTTTTCACAGTGAGCCATCCCACACTCCCATAGGATCTGAAGTCTTGAAGCCTCTCATCTCTTCCTTCAGGTCAATAGGATCGCTAGAGAGATCACCCACACCACCATTGCCTTCCAGCAGAACACCTGAGCTTCTAGACAGGTCCCAACAGTGACAACCAGATTGCTCTGCTTTGGTTAGAGGGGCTTGCAGAGCAGCCTACCCAGAGGGAGAGATGGCCAGAAGTCCCAGGTCTCAGGCACCTTCTGATTCTGCCCATGTTTTGAGTTTCCACCCTTTACTTTGGATCACAACTCACCACTGGGATTTTGAATACTGAGAAACGTTTGTTTGATATCATTCAGTTATGTTTGCTCAGTGAGGAGCTCTTGACAAAACCTACTTCCTGTTCTTTGCACCTCACAAAACCCAACCTTCACCTGTGCTTACACAAAACTGGTAGGAGCTCCAGAACAGCCAAAAGTATGTTGTTACCATGGAAAGGGAAGTTTTACCCACCACACAATAGAGGCCACATATCCAAGCTGCCATAGTAGAGATAACTTTCTCATGAAGAGCAGGTTATTGAAGGAAGTCTAGTTCAAACAGGGCTGTCTCCTCCAGACTGAATTCAATGTAGCTTATTATGTAGGACAGGGGTGACTATGGCCTGCTCCACATTTCCTCATGAGGTTTGTGGCCAAATGATGTATCTCAGCCAGGGCCACTCTTGACACTGAAGAGTTATTCTCCTGCAGTTCTTGACATATCACATACACACACACACACACACACACACACACACACACACACGACAGGGGCATTGGGCCAGAGGTCCTCATGTTTACCACCAAACGTTTGATAATGAAAGAAAACAGGATTAGTGCTGGAGGAGTGGGGTGGGGGAACTGTGAAAAGAAAGAAAGAAAACATCAAAACATCATCTGATTTTTGTTGGATCATGGAAGACAATGTCTGATTGCATTATTCAGGGAGTGGAGGGAGCAGGGGAAATGGTTCCAATGCTTATCTTCAGTGTCAAAATGGAAATTTTCTAAAAGTTAAAACATGAAACAGTTGGGTAGAGCATGCAGCCATAGACACTGTGGCTTCATGTTCATGTATACCTGATCCACACTCATTTTCTCATTTATTGGTTACATCTGTTTCTGTTTTCTGAAAGAGATAATTTTGTAATGATCCCTGCTTTCCTCAATCATGGTGGCTGATGAGATCATCAGAGGCTTTCTAAATGTGGTTCCTCACTTATCTGAAATTATGTAAACTGCATGGGATATATTTGTTCACTTTGATCCCAGAAAAAGTCCGTGACTACACATGACAATAGGACTCTGGAGATAAACATTGCTTTCCCAGAGTCCCCCCTGTCTTGCATGTCATGTAAGGGTGAACCTTACATCTTGAACAGGCTTAGCTCTTTCAAAACATCAAAGTAAGTCTATCTCTAAAAGGATGGTACAAGTTAGCCGCTCCGCAGCCGGCTTCGAATCTGGCTCAGATCATGCTGAGAGTGCCCATGTTCTGTTGGATGCAGATCAGCTAATTATCAGAGTTTGCTCCTAAGCTTTTAGGACTGAGGGGATAAAACACACCAGCCTAGATCTGTGTAAAAATGCAGTGTTGCTTTCTACTGTAACCCAACGCTGTCTATTCTTCCTCTGAAGGCAGTAAGAGGAGGGGCACTGGAATACCCCAGAACCCGTATAGGAGAGAAGGTAGTGTCTGGGCTAGCTTTGCAGGAAGCTGGTCTCAGTCTCATGCTGTCCCTACTAGGCTCTCTGGCCTTTGTGCACTTTGCTCTTCAGTTTCAGCATGAGGATGTTTCTCCCCTTCAGAGGGCTCTTATGGGGTTTCAATAGGTTGAAATAGCCTAATGCTGCTGATATAGTCAGTGGTAATTGCTGTTAGCTTCCATTTCTCCTCTTCCCCATTCCCATGTCTCTGGAATGACAAGGAATCGGGAGTTCTGGACCACACTGGTTACTCTGTGAACTCTGACTTCTAGTTTACAGCCAGGTGCAGTCCCTCACCCACTCTTGCTATTTTATTTTCCTTCTTCCTTTATCCATTCTTTGAGCTGATATCAGGTATCAAGCCCAGAGACTGCCTATGCCATCTGGAGCATTTATCTGGTCCCTCCCTCTCTAGAGCCTTCCAACCACCTGTACACTGAAGTGCCCCCATGAGACTCCAGAGCTGTGTCTGCTAACCCTGAGTTATACCATGGCTCCTTCATAGTGTCTCTTTACTAGTTACTCAGCCGACTCAAGCATGGGCCTAAGAAACTAAGTATAAATCATTTTAGTTCTCCAATTCTGGAAGGGAGCTTTCACATGTGAGTATAAACAGTTTTTAATGAATCTGCTGCTGTCTTCTCCCTTCCATTCTGAACTCTCTTGACACTAAAGCAGGGTGAAGGTTCCAAACACATGAGGTTGAGTAGCTTCCCCCCCCCCCCCCAGATTGGAAGCTAGGTACCTGCATGGACCCACTGAGTTCAAACTCTGGATCTCCCATGTTTTGATTGAAGGTCCATTTGTTTATTCTGATATAGTTAATTAAGGACCCTAATGTGATAAACACCTTTATTGATCGGCTTTCAAAGTACTTGGTTTAAGGTATCTAAGACAGCATGTGCCATTTATGTTAGTCTTGAATAGGACATTGCTATTTCAAGACAGTTTATCTAATAAACCATGATCTAATGAACACTCACTGGTTTTGTATCCCTAATACTCAGGACAGTATCTGGTACACAGTAGGCACTCTGTAAACATGCTTCTGGAGTACTGAACAAAATCAACTCATTTAAAAAAATAGGGAGTTGGAGAGACGGCTCAGCAGTAAAGAATACTGGCTGCTCTTCCAGAGGACGTGGGTTCAATTCCCAGCACCCACATGGCAGCTCACAATTGTCTGTAGTTCCAGCTCCAGGAGTTTTGACACCTTCACACAGATACACATGCAGCCAAAATGCCAATGCACAGAAAATAAATAAATAGAAGCTGTTTTCCTGCTCTGTTCCGCATGAGTCTGAACAAGGGCTGTAAACCACCGAGACCGGAAGCATCTCTTTTACGTCATTTCCACTAGTTGTTAGCTTTTGGACAAGGAGCTCAAGAGGTGGCGTGTCGGGCTGGGCACTGGCTGTCTGCCAGGGCTCATTGTTCACCATTTGCAGCTTCGCATTCTGTTTATAAGGTAATTAATTATGTATATGACCTATATAAATCATCGGTTCAATTAATATTGCAGAGATTTACAGGACTGCCACATCACAGATGTCATGTCAGTTGTCAAAGCACGGAAGGGAACAGGGCACTGTCCTGTCTCTGAGAGAGTCACAACCTCCTGTTATAAATAACTACGTGATGTCAACATCCGGGCACAGTACAGCAAGGTTTTGGTTGAACTTGTTGGAGGAAAAGGTCAGAACTCTTGGCTTCGAGAAGCACAGAAGGACCTTGGGAATTCAGATTAACTTTTCTGTTTACCAGGTTTACAAGGCAGGGACAGAAAGCCCCATGGACTGCTAGACATGGACACAGGGACTCAGGAACTGCTAGCTACTGTTTTCATGTATTATTTCCTGGAAACCCCTGACCCCTAATTTACTAGCACCGTGTTACTACCTGGTTTCACATAGAGAAAGCAGAGCCTCCAGAATTGATGATGCCCCTTATTCCTATCTCAGGAAAAAAAAATTAGAGTAAGATACTGCCAGGTGCCCCGGTTCTGGTGCCCTGGGCTTGGGACACCTCCTGCATGAGAGTGCTTGAGGATTTAGGTTTGAGGAGGACGGGCTGTCTGAGCCTGAGACCAGCTGGGCCAAGGCAAGTTCTTAAGTTTTGATATTAGAGATAGGGATGCAGTTATTTGTGATGATGGATACCTTCAATCCCAACATTCAGAAGGCAGACAAGGAATATCTCTGTGAGTTCAAGCCTGGTCTTGTCTACATAGCAGATGAGGGAAGACAACCAGGCAGACCTACATAGTGAGACCCTGTCTTTTAAATATATATATTTATTATATATATTTATTATATACATATAAATTATATATGTATACATATATACTCACATATATGTTATACATACATACATACATACATATATATGACATAAAAATCAAAACAAATCGAAAGATGAGGTGGTCTTGAACTCCTTTCCCTGTCTGGTCCAGGTTCCAAAGACCAGAGGAGAGCTAGGGCAGAGACATGGAGAGGTCAGCAGAATGGGGGAGAACAGGAAAGGAACTAAATAGGAGAAAGGAGATGGAGCGTGGGGGAAGGAGCTGGTGGAGGGAACACGGGGGAGGGACTGGGGAGATAGGGATGGGTCAAGGAGATCTAGGACAGGGACCCAGGCCACAGCTTCTGTGAAGCCAGTGTCTGTGGAGTTAAGTGTCCCCAGGTGTTCCCAGGACCTCAAGGACCCAGTGAGTAAAGGTGCAGGTGCAACCCCTCAGATAGGAGAGTAGGTATTCTAAGGAGACACTTAAGTCCCTCTTCAGCCACCAGACTGTTGAAACAATGGGCCCTGGATGACTAAACATTCCCCAGAAGTCGCCTCTTAGTGGAATAGCAGCCTGAAGGCTTCAACCAGAGGAGGGACTGCCCCAGGGAAAGATTTAACCCAGTTCTGACAACTTAGGCCATTTTGCAGGAGAGTCTGGAACTGAGAGAGTAGCTGAGCAGCGGTTTGTGGATCACAACTGCTGAGGTATGCATACCTCCTGCCCCCTAGTTGAACATAAATTTCATGCTGATACCCCAAACAGACTGGGAGGCCACTGGACCTCCTTGTTTCCCTTCCCAGAGTGTCCTGATTGAGGACGTCTCTTTCCTATGTTTTGCAATATTTCTTGTCTCTTCAGTTGGTGTTTTAGGAACTGGTACAAGGACCTCACCTCCCTTGCTGGGGTTGTATGAACAGGGCTTTGACTCCCCAAACTCCAGTAACACTGAAACCTGCTTTGAAATGCCTTGAGTCAAAAAAGAAGGGAGGTAGTATTTAGTTAGGCGCCTGAGTGTTTGCTTAAGGAATTAGCTACCTGCTTGTCCAAGTTTGGGCACCTTCAAAGGCGTCTTGGAGGCTTTTGTTCTTTGAGGATTATTGGATAATCCAACCCTAAAAGTCCCTACTGTTTTGAGAAAACTTTGTGTTAAAAGGCAAACAAGCAAAGAATGGAAGCAAATCCTCAGTTACTGTTCAACCTGCCTTCTTTTCTTTCCTTTTCTACTTGAAAACAGATTGTCTCTTATACAATATACATCCAGACTACCGGCTCCTCTCCCTCCACTCTTCCCACTCCCCTCCCCACTTCCACTGCCCCCAGATCTACTCCTTCTCCTTGGATTCATCTTCAGAAAAGATCAGGCTGCCAAGAGACCACAGCTAAAACAGGACAAAACAGGATGCAGTAAGATAAGGCAGCTAACTCTGAGATTTGACACAGTCCCAGGGTTTTAAACAGAATTGGGACATTTTTGCTACATCTGCAGTGGCCCCCAACTCAGGTTCATACCAGCAAAATACACCTCCCCCTCCCTTCCTCCCCCTCTCTCTCCCTCACTCCCCTTCTCCCTCCCTTCCTCCCTCCCTCTCTCCCTTCCTCCAGCCCTTCTCTTCCTTTCTCTTTTCTCTTCTCCATCTTTCCCTTTTCACGTCTGTTCATATCACTATTTTCAGGTCACTATAGCTGCAGTTCTAAATTATTCACTCTGCCTTCTCTGTGATAGTTCTTAAGTTTCATGGTTTGGGGTACACAGCATGTTTTGGAGCCATGTGCATGACTTGAAAATGGTTTCAATTTTATTTTTAATTACTTTTAAAATTGAATATATTTTTTTAGTGCATACATGTGTTTGCATGTGATATGTGCACGTGGGTACTGATGGCTGCAGAGTCCAGAAGGGAGTGTCAGATCCCTTGGAGCTGGAGTTACAGGCAATTGTGACCTGCCAGATGTGGGCTATGAACTAAATTCCAGTCTTCTGGAAGAGCATTATTCACTATTAAGCACTGACTCTTTATCCCCTTGTCTTAAAGGTTTTAAAGCATCTTTCATTTCTATTTTGTTTTTAGTTTAACCGAATGGAACTTGCAGAGTGCAGACTTGACTACCAGGTCTCACAGGCTCCCTGGGATGCAAATCTGTACACCAGCTTAGAGGACCAAGAGTTTTGAATCGCTGCTAGGGGCGCCCCCGTGTGGCGCCGAAGGATATTAACTCTGCATCTTGAAAGTTGACCAGGGTACTAAGGGATTTACCTCAGTACAAACAGAAGACTTTCTGGTTCAATTTTTCTCTTCTGTGTCCCTCCTCCACCTCTCCTCCCTGCCTGCCTCCCTCCTTCCCTCCTGCTTCTATCTCCTTCCCTCTGTTCCTCTGTCCCTCCTCCCTGCCTCTTTCTCTAATATTGCTTCTCTCTTCTCCTTTCTCTCTTTTCCTTCCTCTCACTTGTTTCTCTTTTTTCATTTATCTCTTTCTTTCCAACCTTTCTCTCCCTCTCTCCTTTTCATTCCTCTCTTTACCTCTTTCTCCTTCACCCCTCCATCTTTTTGTTCCCCCATCTCCCCATCTTCCTTCCCTCTACCTTTTCCTATTTATTTATTTATTATACATCCTGATCACTGCCTTAACTCCCAGTCCTCCTTTACACAGTCCCTCCCTCCTCCTCCTCCCCTTTTCCTATGAGAGGGTGGAGCCCCCTGAGTATCCCCCCACCTTGGCACATCAAGTCTCTGCAGGGTTAGGTGCATCCTTTCTCAGCTGAGGCCAGACAAGGCAGCCAAGTTAGGGGAACAGATTCCACAGGGAGAGAACAGCTTCAGGGACAGCCCTTGTTCCAGTTGTCAGAACCCACATGAAGACTGAGTTGCACATCTACTACATGTCTACTGGGGAGGGTTGTGGTGGGGTGGGGCTCAGTCCAGCCTGTGTTTGCTCTTTGTTTGGTGGCTCAGTCTCTGAGAGTCCCGGGGAGTGCAGTTTAGTTGACTCTGTTGGTCTTCCTGTGGAGTTCCTATTCCCTTCAGGGTCCTCAATCTTTCTCCCAACTCTTCCATAAGAGTTCCCCAGCTCTGACTAATGTTTGACTATGGGTCTCTGCACCTGTTTCAGTCGGCTGCTTTTCAGTTTTGTGAGGTCCCGTTTATTAATTGTTTATCTTAGAGCCGAGCCATTGGTGTTCTGTTCAGGAAGTTGTCTCCTGTACCAACGAGTTCAAGGCTATTCCCTACTTTCTCTTCTATTAGATTTAGTGTATCCAGTTTTACATTGAAGTCTTGATCCACTTGGACTTGAGTTTTGTGCAGGGTGATAAATATGGATTTATTTGCATTCTTCTATATGTAGACATCCAGTTAAACCAGAACCATTTGTTGAAGATGCTTTCTTTTTTCCATTGTATGTTTTTTTTTTTTTTTGTCAAAGATCGTAGACATGTGGAGTTATTTCTGGGTCTTTGATTCAGTTCTATTGATCAACTTGTTTCTATACCAACACTGTGCAGTTTTTATTATTATTGCTTTTTAGTGCAGCTTAAGATCAGGGATGGTGATTCCTCCATAGGTTCTTTTATTGTTCAGGATTGTTTTAGCTATCCTGAGATTTTTGTTTTTCCATAGAATTTGAGAATTGCTCTTTTAAGGTCTGTAAAAAAAAGGTACTGGAATTTTGATGGAAATTGCATTGAATGTATGTTTTGCTTTTAGTAAGATGGCCATTTTTACTATGTTAATCCTTCCAATCCATGAGTAGGAGAGATCTTTCTATCTTCTGATATCTTCCTCAATCTCTCTCTTCAGAGACTTGAAGTTCTTAACATATAAGTCTTTTACTTGCTTGATTAGAGTTACACCAATATATTTTATATTATTTGTGGCTATTGTGAAGGGTGTTTTTTCCCCCTAATTTCTTCTTCAGTCCATTTATCATTTGTGTAAAAGAGGGCTACTGATTTCTTCGAGTTAATTTTGTATCATCCACTTTGCTGAAAATGTTTGTCAGCTGTAAGTGTTCTCTGGTATAATTTTGGGGGTCTCTTATGAATACTGTCATATCATCTGTAAATAGTGATACTTTGACCTTTTCTCTTCCAATTTGTGTCCCCTTGATCTTCTTTTGTTATCTTATTGTTCCTGCTAGAACTTCTAGTGATATATTTAATAGATAGGAAAAGAGTGGACAGCTTGCCTTGTCCCTGAAAATCAGGACAAGTGGAATTGATTTAAGTTTATCTCCATTTAATTTCATGTTGGCTACTGGCTTGCTGTGTATTCCTTTTGTTATGTTTAGGTATGTGCCTTGTATCCCTCAACTCTCCACGACTTTTAACATGAAGGGGTGTTGAATTTGTCAAAGGTTTTTTCAGCATCTAATGAGATGATCATGTGGTTTTGTTCTTTTAGTTTGCTTATATGGTGGATTACGTTGAATGGATTTTCATATTTTGAACCATCCCTGCATCCCTGAGATGAAACTTACTTGACCATGATGGATGATGTTTTTGATATGTTCTTGGATTTATTTTGTGAGTATTTTATTATTTTTATCTTGATGTTCATAAGAGATATTGGTCTGAAATTCTCTTTATTTGTTCAATCTATGTGTGGTGTAGGTATCAGGGTGACCATGGCCTCATAGGATGAGTTTGGCAGTGTTTCTTCTGTTTCTATTTTGTGGAATAGTTTGAGGAATATTAATATTAGTGCTTTTTTGAAAGTCTGGCAGAATTCTGTGCTAAAACCATCTGTCCCTGGGCTTTTTTTGGTTGGGAGACTTTTAATAACTGTTTCTATTTCTAGAGTTATAGGACTGTTCAGATAGTTTACCAGATCTTAGTTAACTTTGGTAAGTATTGTCTGTCTAGCAAATCATCCATTTCATTTAGATTTTCCAACTTTGTGGGATACAGGCTTTTGAAGTAAGACCAAATGATTTTTTTTTTTTTGTTAAATTTCCTCAGTTTATGTTGTTAAGTCTCCTTTTTCATTTCTGATTTTGTTATTTTGGATAGGTCTCTGCCTTTTATTTAGTTTGGCTAAGGGTTTATCTATCGTGTTGATTTTCTCAAAGAACCAGCCCTTGGTTTTGCTGATTCCTTGTATTGTTCTCTTTGTTTCTAACTGATTGATTTCAGCCCTGAGTTTGAGTATTTCCTGAAGTCTACTCCTCTTAAGTATGTTTGCTTCTTTTTGTTTCAGAGCTTTCAGTTGTGCTGTTAAGTTGTTAGTATGATATCTCTCTAATTTCTTTATGAAGTCACTTAGTGCTATGAACTTTCCCCTTAGCATTGCTTTCATAGAGTCCCATAAATATGGGTATGTTGTGCTTTCATTTTCATTGAGTTTTAGAAAGTGTTTAAATACTTTATTTCTTCTTTGATCCAGTGATCATGAGTAGAGAGTTAAGTTTCCATGAGATTGTAGGCTTTCTGTTGTTTCTGTTGTTGTTGAAGTACAACTTTAATACATGGTGATCTAATAAGATGCAAGGGCTTATTTCAATCTTCTTGTATCTGTTGAAGGATGCTTTGTGGTTGACTATATAGTCAACTTTGGAGAAGGTTTCATGAGGTGTTGAGAAGAAGGTATATTCTTTTGTGTTTGGGCTGAAAGGTTCTGTAGATATCTGTTAGGATCATTTGGTTCATAACATCTGTTAATTTCATTATTTCTCTGTTTAGTTTCTGTTTCAATGACTTATCCATTGGTGAGAGTTGGGTGTTGAAGTCCCTTACTATTAATGCATGAAGTTCAATGTGTGATTTAAGCTTTAGTAGTGTTTCTTTTATGAATGTGGGTGCCCTTACATTTGGGGTATAGATGTTCAAAATTGAGATGTGATCTTGGTGGATTTTTCCTTTGATGAGTATGAAGTGTCCTTCCCCATCTCTTTTGATTACTTTTGGTTGAAAGTCTATTTTATTAGATATTAGAATGGCTACTATATCTTCTTTCTTAGGACTGTTTGCTTGGAAAACCTTTTCCTAGCCCTTTACCTGAGGTACTATCTTTGTTGCTGAGGTGTGCTTCTTATATACCGCAGAATGATGGCTCCTGTTTACATATCCAGTCTGTTAACCTGTGTCTTTTTATTGGTGAATTGATGTTGAGAGATATTAATGACCAATGATTGTTTCTTGTTATTTTGATGGTGGTACTGTGTGTGTGTGTGTTTCTCTTCTTTTGGTTTTGCTGCTGTGACATTATTTCTGTGGTTTTTTGGGTGTAATTATCCTTCTTGTGCTGTAGTTTTCCTTCTAGTATCCACTGTAGGCTGGATTAATGGAAAGATATTGTTTAAATTTGGTTTTGTCATGGAATATATTGGTTTCTCCATCTATAGTGAGAGTTTTGCTGAGTATAGTAGTCTGGGCTGACATCTGTAGTCTCTTAGGGTCTGCAAGACATCTGTCCAGGACCTTCTGGCTTTTAGAGTTTCTATTGAGACGTGAGCTGTAATTCTGGTAGGTCTGCATTTCTATGTTACTTGGCTTTTTTCCTTGCAGGTTTTAATATTCTTTCTTTGTTCTGTACATTTAGTGCTTTGATTATTATGTGGTTGGTGGATTCGTATATGTTTATAACCATATTTTTCTTTAGATTAGGGAAAATTTTGTATATGATTTTATTGAAGATATTTTCTGGGCCTTCTGTCTTTATTCCTATTATTCTTAGGTTTGGTCTTTTCATAGTGTCCCAATTTTCCGGGATGTTTTGTGTTAGAAACTTTTTAGATTTGGCATTTTCTTTGACCAATGTATGAATTTATTTTATTGTATCTTCTATTCCTGAGATTCTCTTTTCTAACTCTTGTATTCTGTTGGTAATGCTTGTATCTGTAGTTCCTGGTTTATTTTCTAGGTTTTCCATCTCTAGGGTGGCCTCCATTTGCCTTTTTTTATTGGTTCTATTTCCACTTGTAGGTCTTGAACAGTTTTTTTTAGTAACTTTTTTTTAAAAAAAAAGTTAATCAAAGGCTTTATAATTTGGTAATGCTCAATAACAAGATGCCCATACAATCAGAAGTGTAACCCAATACCCAACCTAGATATACCAACTATCTTTGACTGGCAGAGACACTCAACATCTGCCTCCATGTTCCCCTCCCCCCTCTAGCTCCTCCTGTCCTCTTCCTCCTCTTCTTCTCCTTACTCCTCCAACCTTAGCTCCTCCTACATATCACCCTTCCTGTTAAGATAAAACTTTTCTCTCAAAATACGATTAGAACATAACTATACCAACTTGTATCAGTAAGGTACAAGAAAGACCTAATACCCAGTCCATCATTTTGTTGACTAACCAGAACCTCTGTCATCTCTCCTAACTAAAAGACTTAGTTCTGAACCTGGCTTTTTTCTTGGCTTTAGAATGAATGTCAGCTGAAACCATCCTCTCAAGTCTTTTCTCTCAAAGTAAATAGCCTGGATTGGCTATGAGACTATAATCTTCAACCCCATCAGAAATCCAGAATGACTGAATTAACTGAAATTATGGGAAGCACAAAGCATAGCTTCTAAACTTAGCCAATTTATAGAGACCGCTGAACACCTCTGGACAGTCCCCTATACTACAAAACGTTGGAGCATCGATCTTCAGCTTTCTGGCCCAGGATCATCTGACAGACCTAGTGATGCAGAATTATTAAGGGCTGATTACTCTGTCTTGGCAGATATAATCAGTCGACTATTCTGCAATGTGTCCTTTCAGGACAGTAATTTGTCTGTAGATGAAAAGAGGCAATTCTTGCCTAGTGGCTGTCTCACACAACTGGAGTAACTCCAAAGATGCTCAATTTCTTCTTAGAATCCAAGACAGGGAAGCTGTCAGAAGCAGACAGGTTTCTAATCAAAATGAATCTTAATACAGAAATGTTTGTAATGTTAATTCTTGGACTTCTGACATTTTGAAAACCAACTATCCATGTAAGGCAATCTGGACTGTTGTCTGTTAACTCCTCTCAGCTATTTCTAAATAAAATATAGAAAACACCCTAACAATAAACTCAGAGCATGAATTTGCTATAGCCCCTTACTCACAGGCTAACCATCTCAAATCAGTTAAAAATGTTAAAGAAGGACTGGGTCTAAGCCTTGTATCTCCTAAATGTGTTATATAGGCACAATGCCTATGAGAGTAACAATATTAATCTCACTTCTATATCAATAAGAAACTCTGTACCAATGAAAACCTTAAATTTGAAATCAAAGTAAATTTTGTACCATTTAAGAACTTATAACTTCAACTTAATAGCAATATACAGATTTCTACCAATAGATTATGGCTATGCAATAAATCCTAGCTATTCCTCCCTGTTCCAACAAAACCACTACTTTTCCCTAGAAAGACAGCCCAGTATTAACCACCACAGTCCCCAAGCCCAGGGAATAGGGGCGCGACTCTTCATTAACTTCTTCAAGCTGATTACGGGCATTGAGATATTAGATGAGGGGTGGGGGAAAGAGTAAATTGATAAGTCTCTGACATTTGTGTCTTCACTGCATTCAGCTGAGATTCCAGGACATCAGAGGTCTTGAACAGTTTTATTAATTTCTTTACTTGTTTGTATTTTCCTGTATTTCTTTAAAGGATTTACTCATTTGCTCTTTAAAGGCCTCTATCATCTTCATGAGATGAGATGTCAGGTCACAGTCTTGCTCTTCAGCTGTGTTAGGATATCCAGGCTTGCTGTAGTAGGGAGCTGGGTTCTGATGGTGACATATTGCACTGGCTTCTGTTGATTATGTTCTTGTAATTGCCTTTAACTATCTGGTTGTTCGTAGTGGTGGCTGGCCTGTTAGTCCCTGGAAGTACCAGGCCTCTGAGGACTAGTTATCCCCCATGACCCTCCCCTCATCAGAGAGCAGGACTCCTGGGAGGTGGACAGAGCTGTAGCCCATAGAGTGAATACAGATCCTCAACTGCAGGTAGAGGTTTGGACTGGAAGATGAAGCACAGAAAGGATGGGGCAGACTTCACGGCTGTTGTAGACTGGAGGTTGAGGTGTGGGTATCTTACCTGGTTGTCCAAGGTGGAAGCAGACATCCTAGGAGATAGGCTGAGCTGTGGTCTGGGAAGTGGGGTGCAGACCCTCAATTTCAGGTAGAGGTGTTGACAGAAGATGGAGCTCCAAAAGGACAGGGCAGACTTCAGGGCTGCTCAGATTGTGGGAGGTCAGCAGGCTGGAAATTGGGCTATGAGTGTCTCATCTGGCTGTCCCAGATGGGAGCAGGACTCCCAGGAGGCAGGCAGAGCTGTGGGCTGGAGACTGAAGTACAGATCCGTGATTGCAAGTAGACGTGTAGACCGGAAGTTCTTCCTTTCCTTCTTACATTCCTTCTTTTCACCCCCATTCTTCCCTGGTTCTAACCCATCTGTCTTCCTTGGAGTAGAAACATTTTTCAGTTTTCCTGGACTCCAGTGTCACCTAACTTCAAGAGACATCCTCCTGCTTAAAAGACTACTTCGGGTAAAATTACCATAGGATGCCTGGCTACTTCTTATCATTCAAGTGAGTGGAGAGGAAGAGATATGGGTGAGCGGGGACATACTAGGTGCCAAGCTTTACTGGCATTGTAGTCTTACAATCTAACCCAACCCGAGGAATTGCCATTTTTACAGAAGGTGAAACATTCTGAGAGGCCAGGGTTCAGATTGCTGCCTGCTGCCTCCAGAGGCCATGAGCCTAAGACTTATAGAGTCTGCAGACAGAGGGGATAGTCTCCCCCATAGTCCTCCTTTCTCCCTACAGTGTTCAAAATCTCAAGTGTGGGTGGCCCTTCTGAGTTAGGCCAGTGTGACCCCCTGGTCTACATTTTCACCTTTATCTAGGTGACAGTCCTATGAGAGTATTTCTCATTGATAATTTCCTCATAAAACGATGCTGAGGGGGATGACACCACATGCTAAAAACCATAGAACTGACAAATGGGTCTTTCTAGGCCCACTCATGGGAAATCCATTTTTCCTTTCATCTCGAATTGTTTTGTATATATCTCTAAAAACACTTTTAGAAATTTGTCAAATGATCAAGGTGACCCACTCCACCACTCCTACCCCTGCTGCCAGCAGCTTCCTTCTAAGTGCCAACGTCTAAGTAAATTTTGGTTCTGGACAGTGTTTCCACTTATACCCCATCTTATATTCTTAATACTCTGTCCCGGGAGCCAGGCCTACATGGTAATAGGCTTTGGAATCAGGAACTGTGAGTGTACCTACTTGGTTTGTTCTTTTAAAGACTGTTTCTTGCTGTTCTGAGTGATTTGAAGTTCCTTCTAAACTTTTAAACTCTGTCAGTTTCTGCAGATGTTACTCAGATTCAGATAGAGATTGCATTGATCTCTGTGTGGACCAGGTTGGGAAACCTAACATTTTAACCACATTAACTTTGGAATCTATGAGAGGCCTGCTCTCTAAGTGGGTGGGGGTAGGGTAACTAGTCCCCAGAGGCCTGCCACTCCCAGGGCCTGCTACTCCCAGGGATTACCAGGCTAGCCAACATCAGAAACAACCAGATGGTTAAAGGCAAATGCAAAAACATAATCAACAGAAGCCAGTGCACTATGTCACCATCAGAACCTAGTTCTCCTATTACAGCACGGATTCTGCTTCCATTCATTTAGAATCTCTACCTTGTTTAAATGACATGCTGTGATTTAGGGGAATAAAAGCTTGGAATTTTGTGGTTGTTAAAATTTGTTTAGAAGTATTTATTCATGTTGAATAAAATGGTTTGCTCAATTCATTTCTAGTTGTACACACACACACAAATTCTCTCTCTCTCTCTCTCTCTCTTTCTCTCTCTCCCTCTCTCTCTCTCAAATGAATTTTTGTAGAAACAGCCAATATTCTTCTCCATTAACTCTTCTGGATTTATGGTTTGGGAGTTGAAGGAATGCTAAACAATACTAGCCTGTGTCATAAATGGCTTCACCCAATGTTAGAGTGGACAAATGCTTCTGCTAGCATTTACAAAGAGCTTTCTCACTGGGAGATGTGCACACTGAGTATTTATGTGCTTTCATTTATTCATCTGTGGGGGGTGGGGGAATGTGTGTACAATGGCTCTAGGGTGGACCCTTGCAGGAGTAGGCCCTCTTCCTATCACATGAACCTCGGAGACCAAACTCAGATTGTCAGGCTTGGCAGCTAAGGGATGGTTCGTTTTTCTTTAAGTTTTAATATGTGTATTTTAAATATGAAGAAACAATGACTCTGCCCAGAGGCTATGATGGTGGATTAGAAGCTTCCTCCTTGCCTCTCTATGAATGAGAAGAGTCAGCAGATCTGGGAACTATGTTCTCAGAAAAGAACGTAGAAGAGGCGTAAGAATCAAGAAGTGCTAGGGCAACTGAAAGCAAGAAAAACAGAAAGGAAATACATAGAAAATCTTAACTAGTCCATAGCTCCAATTATAATCTTATAATGAATTGGCAGTCGCAAGCACAAGGTGTGCAGCAGCCCCTGTGATGACAGGTTGGCAGCCCCAGCCCAGCTACAATGCCCAGTCTGGCATTGTATTTTAAATATAACTATGATGAAAGCTGAGTCGAAGGAAACTGAGTGTTGTGTGTGCTGTCCTTGGCAAACTCCTAAGTGCAGCAGTTAAGGCCCAGCGGGGAGGTCTATTTTTTTTTTTTTTCCTTGGAGTGTTGAACATTTTCCTTGTGATTGTTCTCTGCTGTAGGCCATTATTTCTTTGGCCCCAAATACTGCCTCAACCACATTTCACAGTCAGGTTAGGACAATATGCTCAGTGTATAACAGCACCTGCTTGACTTGGAAGGAAGAAGGGTTGTAGATAGTGTCTCAATCCTGTGCACCGAGGAACAGAAGTCACACCCTCAGTTCTACTTCTGAGTAGAAAGCCAATGCGTGTTCTTTTAACTCTTCCTCACATGCCTGTGGTGGGCAGTGATGGAGTCAGCAGAACTGAGCAATCCAAGGAGTTGGGCCCTCACACTGTGAATGGCTGGGCTCACCAAAAGGAGCAGATGTAGTGATAGAGGGGGAGGACAGATGCTATTTAGCTATTTATAATAATTTATGGTGTTAGGAAACTCCATTATATTAGAGGTGTCACATGACGACAATACAGCTGATAACGTTTTGTAATGTTTATTTGAGAAGTAGAAATCCATTCCTGTCTATGGACTGTGGTGCTTGTAGATTAGAAGAGGAAAACACGCCTGCAGTTCTCCTCCATGAGCCACCCATGGTGAAGGCAGAGAGGAGAGAGAGAGAGAGGAGAGAGAGAGGGCAGAAAAAACAGAGGTAAGCACCTGGTGGAAGCCAGACTGTTGTTCAGGGCACGAGGACCCATGGTCTTCGGAGAACTGTCTACTAAGCCAAGAGGTCCAGAGTTCAGAGCAGGAGGGCATTCGGAGAGACACTCATGGTAAGTCCAAAGGCTGGCAAGCATCTCCTATGTCAGCTTGCTGCAAGGCTAGTCCCATGGCTCACCCTTGGAGAGCAGCTCTGTGGCAAGGAGCCCCACTGCTGAGTTAGATCCAAGAACAACCCGTAGCCAGAGGCCCCAAAAGGAGTTCATGCCTTCGCCACTCCCAGGGGGAGGCAGCAAGCTTCCTGTGAATGAAAAGTTGGCGCGCGTGTGTGTGTGCGCGTGTGCGTGTGCGTGTGCGTGTGCGTGTGTGTGTGTGTGTGTATGTACCTATCATTTGTCCCATGGGCCTGGGACACACCAGACAGGCTCTCTTCTCAGGGAGGTAACTCTCCATTCTTCCTGATGCAGGCCCAAAAGTACAAGCTCCTTGCTTCCTGCGCCACTATCCCATAGTTCCCTGAACATAGTTCTTAGTTAATTTTACTGCCATGGATTAACTCTCAAATTCAACTTAGCACATGCTTGATTCTGTTTAGTGACATAGACAAGGCAGGATTGTGGTGCCCTTCATTTAACTTTTTACATCTCTCTTTTACTTCTGAAGAAGAGAAAGGTCATTCATTTCTTGCCTTCTGTAGCCTAGTCCCTGGGCATCTACTAGGAATTTATTTGGCTATTGTGAAATGTTCATTGCATACAAGAATTGTGATTTTTTTTTTTTTTATTTTTGAGAAATCACCAAACATTGAGTCAATTTAGAGATAGCATAAGAAATTTAAATGCCAGTTCATGTCCATAAGCAAACACAAAGGTTTGTCTGGGGGAAAAAATGCATAACCTGGCACAAATTCACAGAGAAACAAGTCAAATTGAAGGTGTTACTCACAAGTAAATTAGAAAATATCTCAACATGAAAATAATATAAGCTAATGTTCTCCTACTGAATCTGATTTGTTTGTAGAGCTCTCTTGACAGCAGCGTGACAGTACTAACAGTGTCTACTAAAGGGTTTAGGCAAGTTCTAAGCATTGGCTCTGTATAGGAATGAAAGTTCCTGTCTTATAATCTGTCTCAGGGATTGGTCTTTTCTGAAGGACAATATGGAAAAGAAGTTAAGAGCTGTAAGTGAAATGCTGAGGCTTCAGCTCCTGGCAATAGTGCAATCTTGTTCACCTGAAAACTTACCATTACAAACACCTCAAACTACTGTTTCGCTAAAGGAACATAGCAACAAAATGACCCCAGTGACACTCTGCTACACTCATAGATCAATGTCTCACTCGGCCCTCCTTGGAGAAGCATGCCCCTGCAGTAGATGGGAACTGATATAGAGATCCAAAAGTGGACAATATGCAGAGAGAAACCTTAGAGTACTTGCTGTAAAATGGATTGTCTCCATTGAATTTCTCCCATCAGGGCTTAGGGAACCCTGTGGAAGAAGAGTCAGAAAGATTGTAAGAGCCAGAGGGAATGGTAAATAGCAAGAAAACAAGGCCTTCAAGATACAGCAGGACCTATGCACATGTGAACTCATAGAAATGGTGGCAGCTTGCACAGGGCCTGCACAGGCCTAAGCCAATAGGGTCCCCCTTCCAGAGAGGGGACGTGGACATAAGCTCCCATTGCGAACTCAGAAACTATCTGCAACTGATAACCACTCACAAATGAAATATTGGTTTTTCTCCAGCATTGTATACACAGTATCACTGTGTATACAAACCACTCTAAGATCAGGCCACATGGCCAGTAGAGGATTGCCAACCCACAATGAACTCTATAGCATTTTTGGAGGCTTTTGAGGGAGAGGAGGTTCTCATATATTTTTCTTACTCTATAGGTATTGTGCTTATGTATTCTGGTTTCCGATTTTGTGTTCTTATGGGATTTCTTTCTGTGCATGCTCATGTGTGTCTTTCTGTGTCTATATGTGGTTTTTTTTTTTTTTTTTTTTTTTGCTTTTTCTTTGACTCTTTTGTTTATTTGTTTGTTTTTATTTTATCTTCTTTTATTTTTACATGCCAGTTTGTTTTCTAATGAGAGAGACAAAGAAAGGATATAGATTTGGGTGGGTAGGGAGGTGGGTGGGATCTGGGGAAGTCAGGAGAAGGGAACCATAATCAGAATATATTGTATGAAAAAAATCTATTTTTAATTAAAAACATTTAAAAATAATACCAAACATCTCAAAAGAAAAGACAAACTGACACAAATTGTAATCAGGGAACTAGTGTTTCATGCGTCAGTAGAGCTAAGATTATAAAATGTGGTGCTAGGACATTAGAACTTCCTATACACACTGAGTCCATTTAAGAGAGACTAAGTAGTAGTACGTACTGCTTGTGGGTGTGCTTGCTTATCTATAGAGAAGGCCTAGGTTCAGCTAGAGCTCCGGCTTTCGGGGCCACACATGGGATGGTAGGTGCAGCTCAAGTCCTATTCAGGACAGGAGTCTGACATAGAGGCTGCTTAGACCTCAGGAAGCCACACTGTCAAATAAGCACAAGCCAGGAGTAAGTTTACCCAACTGCTAACCGTGGAAAGTGAACGATGGTTGATCGCTTGGACAGAGTGAATGGGAAACAAAATCTGAATTACAGGCTGAAAATCATCTTTACAAGGCTCTGCAGTCCAAACGTACAATATCCGTGTGGTCTAAAAATCTTGATCTAGGAACCTAGTTTACCATTGTGTCAGAGTATTGATACCATGAGTACTAGGAAAAGGCAGCTGTCCAGTTCTCTCGCTCCATGGCTCCATGGATGGCCAATGCATGGCTCTGTCAAAAACACTAAATATCCTGACTCACAAGCAAGAGCATCAAGAAACAAAAGCACATGGAACCTCAGAGGAGTCTCCTGCAGAAGTTTTCAGACTTAGACAAGGAAAACTTTTTATTGCTTTTAGGCACAAAAATGAAATCTATACTTAGTATATTCCACTGTAGATATTTGGGTTCAGCAACTCTTCCTTGGTAGTATAATGTATTATCATGCTATGAAAACTTGTGTGTGACCTTTCCACTTTGTATTATTATCCTTTGTCTTGTTAGTAAAACAAGAACTAGCCTGGAAAAAAAAGAAAAAAGAAAATCTAAAAAAGCCTCCAGGGAGCAGAAAACTATAAGAAAAGAGATTCAAAAGGAATCAAACCTCTTGAATTACTAAACTGTGCTTTAGACTATTAAGTAGGGTAGTAGATACAAAGATGGCAGGACAGGGTTGGGGGCGCGCAGTTAGTAACCTGGAGGGCAGGTCCAAAAATATCGAGGCAGAGCCCAGGGAAGAGACAAGAGATAGAAATAATAACAAAGACTGTCAGACTTGCTGGGGGACAATGGGGAAATCAAACACATTTGTTAGGAGTGCTAAAATAGCAGGAAATGTGGCTGGATAAGAGGGGACTGGCTGAGAGGTCAGCAGGTATTCAAACATGCAAAGCGGAATAAGAAAATGATTTTAAAATGTTTTTAAACTGAGGAAGAGGAAAGGAGATGGGCTAAAGGGGGAGACAAAAAGAAATGGAAGAAGGAGGCAGCAGAGGAGAAGGGAGGAAGAGAGATGACCTGGAAAAGAACAATGGCTTCACAGCCATCTTTTCAACAGTCACCACAAAAGCATGTAATTGTATATTTAATGTGTCAAGAAAAAGGTAAGTGCTGACCTAGAATCTATACATAGCCAAAACACCTTTTAAGGGTGAGAATGAAGTACAGGCACTAACAGACAGAAAGAAAAAAGTCCCACACCTGCAGTCTTCACAAAGGAAAATTCTGGAGTGTTTTCAAGATAGAAGAAAGAACACAAAAAGTATGGCTTAGATCTGAATAAAGAACCAGGACACGGTTAGCTCATGGGTGGATCTTGGTGAGCACTGATTCTGTAAAGCAGTAATATGTTGCTAGGTTTTTTTTTGTTTCTTTGTTTTTTTTTAAAAAGGAAATACAGAGTTTACTTAAACCGTTAAAATAAAGTGTAGCTTCTGAGTTAGAAAAGAAAAAAAAAAATGAATACAATCCAGTATTCAAGCAAGCTGTAAAGTAAAAGAAGAGCAAAAGGAAATATTGGGAACAGATAGGAAATACAGGGTTGCATTTATACAAAGTCTAAATGGATAGAATTCTCTAGTCAAAAGAAAAACAAACAAACAAACAAACCAGGAGAAAGAAGCTCTTAAAGAAGCATTGTCTGACCAGAGATGACATCAGTCATCACAATGGGAGATGCTCAAAGCAAAATGGTGGGAGAGTGCAGCTCAGAGTATAAGGAAAGGGGTCTTCTGTATCCCTGATGCTATCAGATAGCAAAGCTCTCAGGCATGAAGCGTGACTAAATAATTAAGCAGCTTGGTCTTCATAGAAGATTCAATTTCTACAACATCTAATCCAAACTTTCCGTGCACCCAACAGCATGCATTTCCAAAGCAAATGGTGTCTTCAAGAGATGTCAGCTCTCTTATTCCAGCTAAAAGAAGAGTGTGTGCCAGCTAGGATAAATATAAACTCAATTATATGATGTATAATGAAAGACAATTCAAAGTAATAATGAATGCAGCATTGTTCACAGGGGCTGGGGTAAGGATGCATTCTGGGAGTTTGTTGACACATGAACAGACCATGAAGCTGTGGAATAGACAATGACATATTCAGATATTTAAACAGAGAGTCCTTTTGTGACAACACGGGTAAAGCTTAAGGAAATTATGCTAACTGAAATAAATCAGACAGAAAAGACCAATAGTGTATTATCTAACTTATTTGTGGAATTAAAAGTAAGCAAAACTCAGAGAAACATCAAAAAACGATGACTGTCATAACGCACAAGTCAGGGGAATAGAGAAGTGTTTGTTGAGGTGTATTAGTATGCAGGTGTTTGATGAGTAGGTTCTGGGGCAACACATGGCATGTGAGTATGTTCTGTACTGCACTGTGCGTGTGACGTCTGCTGAGACAACACTCATACGTGCTCCCACCACAGACACCCACAGATGCTAACTAACCTCGGTGATGGACAGTCCCGCTAACTTATTGTGCAGATATTTTTACAGTATGTACATACATCAGAAGTATCACAATGTACATCTTGCAGTCAGTCTTATGTGTTGATGATGCCTCTTGGAAGCTGGAAAATAAGTATGTCCTGTGAAGACAAATAACTGCATAAATAAGGACACAGAATATACATGTGTGTGTGTGTGAATTGTGTTCCTCGTTCTTCATATCTTGAACAGCATGTATTTTTCACTTATTTTCCTGACGTTAGTCATTCTGATTGGGGTGAGATGGAATCTCAAAGAAGTTTTGTTGTTGTTTTTTTTTTTTAATAAGTGGCTTTATTTTAATTAATTAATTTAATTAACTACTTTTTATGTATAATGGATGTTTTGTTTGCTTGCAAAAGCCTGTGACTCACATGTGTGCAGGGCCAAGAGAGGTTAGAAGGCATTTGATCCCCTGGGATTAAGATTACAGAGAGTTGTAAACTACTGTGTGGGTGCTGGTAATCAAATCCACTACTGAGTCATCTCTCCTGCACCTCAAAAGTAGCTGAGACTGTTTAACCCTCCACCAAATTCTATCTCTTCTTTTGATAACTATTCATTTGTTGAGTGGATGAGTTTAGCTGTTTAATTTTTACAGTTCTTTTTCTATTTTAAATATTATTCTCCTGATAAATGGATAGTTTGCAAAGATTATTTGTGGTGGCACTGGAGACAGATTGGAACACAAGCCCTCTTCCTGCACTCTGAGCTCTGTCTACAGCTCTGCAACCTGAGACTGTTAACAGACCACCGTTTGTTATCAATAGAAAAAAGCAGAAAATTGAAAACAAAATTCAGAGAAGAAAATACTGGTAAGATGGCGTTTGACTTTAGCTTTCAAATTATTTCCCCAGATTTAAAAAATATAATTCCCACCACACTAGGAGCAGGGTCTGGATGAGGCTTCTGTGGTTTTTTTTGTTCCCGGACTGTGTGAGTCGAAGCGGGCCCCTCCGTTCCCACAGTTCACGTCTGTGAGTGATTATGAGCAGAAGAGGAGAAGGAAGGAATGTGTGGATCAGGTGTTAGCAGCGTTTCCCCCTAAGGTTCCCCTCCCCGCTTTCCCTAATAATTTTGGTTTGGAAAGTCCCCAGTGCGGGTCTAAAGTAAATGATGCCACCTCTCTGGAGAGTGTACGGCAGCCTGGCCCTGTACCACTTTGATCCCGATTCCTGGAGGGAAATGACCCCAAAAGAAGCTGGAATCTCTAAGGGATGCCATCTGGTCCTGTGGTGGAGACAAACACAGTCTCAGAGATGTGAGAATTCCTACTCTGAGAAGCCACCTTGCTTCAAGCCTGTGGTATGAAAGGGGGCCTTGTTCTTGGTGCGAGGGTGTGCAGTCCATTCCAGGATGAGGTAAAGGTACTTTATATTATTTTATTGTCTGTGCAAAATGAGCTGACGCCTCCCAGATTATGTAGGATTCCTATAGTTTTGCTTAGTATATGAGGAACACAGCCCACAGCCAGAACAGTCCACCAAGGACCCATCTAGCACTGAAGCGTGGAAGGGAGCCATACCAAGATGAAAGATACTTTCCTGGGCCGCGTGAGGTGATGGAAAAATAACGTGCTGGACAAGTATGCACGCAGACCAACACAGAATGGAGCCTCCTCTCCTACTTAGTACAGCGCTTGACTTTGCGAAGTGCCTTTCACGAAAAATGCTTCCAAAACCACTTTACAGTTAATAAAAAGCTCGGCTCGGGGCTGGGAATGTAGCGCAGTTGGACGACTGCTTGTCCCGACGACTGTACGAAGCCCTGAGTTCAATCCTTAGCACCATATAAAATGGGCGCATGGGAGCACACCTGTAATCCCGATTCCTTGGGAGACGGACAAGAGAGGATTAGAAGTTTGAAGTCATCCTAGGCTACGTAGCATGATGGAGGCCAGCCTGAGACAATGGAATCCTGCTTTGACAAAAATAAACACCCCAAAGTCCACGCTGTTAGTGTGCATTAGTAGATCACCCCAAAGGCAGAGGAAAATATTCTAGTTCATGCTGCTGCTGTCATCCAGCTGTGCCAGGGGTCCATGGGGCTGAGTCAGAGGACTGAATCGATGCTTGCAGGCTCTTATTTCTATCAAACAATGACAATTTCCTTTTGAGCTAAGGCCACCAATGTTTCCTTCTCGGTATCTCTCACTCCACTTCCCTGACACCCCCTCCTCTTCCCCACGACTCTCCAATTTGCAGAGTGGAGGCAGCAGAACACATACAAATGGCACTTGTTATAAAGTTAAGGGCGGATATTTGAGGTTAGATACACTTTAGACAGTTTAGGAGATGAGACGTTTGACCAAACAGAACCAGGGTCTATACTTAATATGGAGTCAGTTGAGGTGCTTCCCGAGAAATTTTAAACAAGCAGAACTTATTCTGGAAGACAAATAGAATTGGAATTATTGGTTTTATAGAGGAAAAACAAAAAAAAAAACAAAAACAAAAACAAAAAACCAAAAGCAAAGCAACAACAACCAAAAAAAAAAAAAAAAAACAAAACCAAAACAAACAAACAAAACAAAACAAAAACAAAAACAAAAAAACCCTAAAACTTTCCAATGTCTCTTCTTTAAAAGCAGTTTGTGCTCGGCGACCTCGAGAGTAAGCAGTAGATGGCAGTGTTGCTCTTGTCTTTGGGGAAACAGCCGCTGGCACTGTTGAACAAGCACAGTGTCTGGCTAAATATCCTTTCTATTGGGTTGGAAAATTTCATACTGGATCCCACTGAAAGCAGAGGAATCTGCCTGCAATTCTCATGAGCCCCCTCACCCCGCTTTTCTGTAGTGTGGATGCTGTTGTGGAATCTCGCGCTAACCAAGTCATTTGCTTTATCTAATGAACTCAACCAAGGGTGCAGGAAAGAACTAAGGTCTCTGAAAAAGAAGTGTCTTTTGAAAAACTGTTCCAGATTTTGCACTGGGTCGGTAAGGGGGAAGACAAAAAACAAAACAAACAAAAAACCCAAAAGAGTTACTACCATTTCAAGAGTAGCGAATTTGGGGAACTAATAATCAAAGCAATTTGAGGACTATTTTGGATTTGTCCTTCACCTACATGTGTTTTAATTAGTTTTTAGAAACTTCCCCCACATGAGAATTAATGGCCATTTTTAAAACCATTCTCCAGGTTGGTCTTAAACTCATGAGGTCAACAGGTTCTCCTACCTCAGCTTCCCATATATCTAGAATTACAGGTATGTACCACCGAGCTTTGCTAACACACATTCCTTAAGTGTAAACTCATGTCAGAGAAACACTTTTGTTTTTCTTTTATGGTAGCAGCATCTTCTCGCTGGCAAATGACTTTTTATTGTGAGTGCATAGTGGTGTGTGCCAGTAGAAACCAGCAGGCCTCCCTTCCACAGGAAGAGGAAAGGCACCAATACAAAGAACCTCATCCATGTATCTTTGGAAAACCAAAAGAACTCAGTACAGCCGCCAACCTTCCCCATTGTCAATAGACAAGGAATTCTTCAAGCACACTCTTGTGAAGTTGGTTACCCTTCAGATAAGAGCAGTGGGTGAAAGATTAAAGAAGCCCTTGAGAAGCTTTTCAGTTTTGTTGGCTCCAAGAACTTGAGTTTGATAGATACAGAGAAGTCTGCAAACATCTGGACAACATAGGTTTGAAGAATGTAGAAGACAAACAAAGCCACGGACTACTGCCTGTGAAGACTGACCTCCACTCTTGACTCTCAATCCAAGCCAATCAAAGCACTCACACCTTTCTCAATTTATCTTTGAGGGGGTTCATGAGTCTATAAGACAAGAGTGGACAAATCTAGATGAATAAAACTCTCAGTGTGGTACTCAACCTCAGATTACCCTCTTGAATGTAAAGCTTTGGGTAGCAGTTATAAGTAGAGACTCTCCTCAACACTTCCTTATTTTAAAATTATAAACTAAGCTAAAAGTTGAATGGATACTTAGTGGTGAACGCTCTGTTTTCTGAGGTCAACAAAAAGCTCATACCGTGTTCTAAAAGATATCTGTACTTCCCCTGAACATCTATGCTCTGATGTCATTCCCTTCCCCACATCTGCCTTTTTGTGTTTATAACCCCTGTGTGAATAAGTAAATTACAAATTGATTTAAAAAAAAAGAAAAAGTAAGCATAATAAAAAAAACAAAACAAAACCAAAACAACAACAACAACAAAACATACTTTCCTTTTTGAGATATATATCTGTCTGCATGTATGCTCCAGGCCAGTAGAGGGCAACAAATCTCATTATAGATGGTATAAGCCACCATGTGGTTGCTGGGAATTAGGACCTCTAGAAGAGTCTCTTAACCTCTGAGCCATCAATCCAGCCCCAAATGACTTCCGAAAGGCTCAGAATGAATCTGGATTCCTGGAGCCTTCAGGTTTTCCACTGCATAGCATTGATGTACAGAAATCATGAACTCCTGGTTGCTCAAGAAGCCATGTGAGCATCTGTGGGGATGCCCAATCCATAAGTCTGTGTTCTGCTCCCCCAACACCAGAACCTGTGATGATACAATAGCATCCTGACCTGACAGATTCAGTAAGACCCAGTGCAGAAGCAGGGATGGGCCCTGGAAAGCTTCCTGCAAGCCATCAGAGGGAGGGGCAGTGTGGTCATATTTCAATGGAAAGGAGGTGAAGGTTCTTCAGGGTCAAGTTCTTTTTACCCCATAGAATTTCCATTCTACAGAGAAGGAGACAGGCAAGGCTGGCCAGGGCCCAGCACAGAGAACACAGGCTTGGCTAAGGTCCTCTTTGGAGGCTCAAATGTCTATAAAGTTTCAAAGTGTCTTTAAAACTTGGCTTCTCTGTAAAAGAGGAGGTCACAACAGGAGACAGATGGAAGAACATGATAGGAAAGCCAAGAGAAGAGCTGAGAGAACGTTCCCCAGCAGAGATGAGAGACAGGGCGATAGGCTTAGGCTGCATGGCTCAGACCCAGGCAAACAGGACCCTGAACTGTGGGTCCAGTATTTTAGGAGAAAACTGTGTGACTATTTAGAAAGATGGACGACATTACCATAAGGCAAAGCCCTGGTGCCACAGACATTAATATCTGGGTTATTGGAGACACTGGGTTACAGTCACACTGCAATTTTGATGTTGGAATAGCTAGGTCCAGTTGTGATGTGATGTGTGTGTGTGATGTGTGTGTGTGTTTTGTGTGTGTGTGTTCTTAGGTAGGAAGAAAGGAACTAGAGCTAAGAGTGGGGGTGTACCCCTGGAATCCCAGTGCTCAGGAAGCAACAGTGGGAAGGTCACATGTCTGAGGCTATTTTGAACTATTGTCTCCTTTTAAAGAAAAAGTCAGGCAGCCTACACAGTGGCCCATTACACTCCGCTGCTCAACTGGACCCAGGAGGCTTCTGGAATTGTTTATTCTCATAATCCAACAGCCATGGCTTCTCCAGTCTAAGGTTTCACTGTCTTTCTTCTGTCGTACTCAGCTTCCTCCCCCTGTGCCTTACAGACAAGCCTCTCAGAACAGACGACCTTATCCAGTATGAAACATGCTGTCAGATCATTAAATACCTCCGTGTACCCCAAAGTTCCCTGGTGCAGAGGGTGGTTAGGAGTTGGTACTCTTAAATCCACAGTAGCACAGAAGACTGTCCACTTGCCTCTCCTTAACCTGCTTTAAGGATCTAGCTCCCTTCCTAAGCATGCTCGTCCAAGATAGCTATGGCTAATCCAGACCTGAGAGCAGTGAGCCATGTGACCTGAGGTTTGATGACTTTCTTCTCTTTTCTTCCTTTTTTTCCCTTCCTTTTTCCTTTCTTTTCCTTTTCTGTTCTTGTTTTCAATTCTAAGTCTGTATGTTTTTAAAATTTAACATTTACGTTTATTCTATGTTTCGCCTGTGTGTATGTCTGTGCACTATGTGTATGGAGTGCCCTTGAAGTTCAGAGGAAAGCATTGTATCTCTTGAAACTGCAGTTATAGATGGTTATGAGCCATCATGTGAGTGCTGGGAATCAAACCCAGATTGTCTGGTAGAACAGCAAGTGCTCCTAACTACTGAACTACCTCTCCACCCCCTAGATTTATAATAGTTGTTGAGGACAACACCAGCACCTGTGACTGATAAAATAGCATCCCGACCTAACAGACTCAGTTAGACCCAGTGAAGAGGCAAGGGTGGGCTCTGTAAGCTTCCTGCAAGCCGTCAAAGGGAGGGGCAGCGTGGTCTTATTTCGATGGGAAGGAGGTGAAGGTTCTTCAGGGTCAAGTTCTTTTTACCCCGTGTGTCTGTGTATCCAAATGCACTTGTGGATGCAGGCATCAGTAGAAGCCAGAAATGGCCAGCAGATCCTCGGGAGCTGGAGTTACAGGTGGTATTGAGCCTCCTGATTTGGCAGATGGGAATCAAACTCCGGCCCTCTACAGAAGCATAACCTGCACTCAACTCCGGAGCTGTCTCTCCAGCTCTCCCCCTTTTATCATTCAACCAGAACAATTAACTGTCAACTCAAACTATTGTGATAAAAGTACATGAAAATCGTTTTGTGTCATCTGTGCAAGATTCTATACTTGTATTTGTGTCAGGTTGGATGGCCCTAGATGATTATTTATCTAGATTTTTCTAAGCTTAGATCAATCCTGCCCACAATGTCTTTTCTAGTTTAGAAGAAAGCAAAATGCACAACAGAAAAGGTGAACAGAACAGTAGGCGTTACCGGGCCTTCCTGTCCTATGGAGTGAAAGGTTTCATCTGAGAGTCTGCAGGTCCTTTACAGACCATCCGTAGCGGACATTCCCAAGACTCATTCCACATCACTGGCTGTGGAGTGTGGAGGTAGATGCTCAGGTGTGTGAGTTACCACAGAATCCTTCCCAGGAGGGATGGGTGGCTCCGCTTTCCTAACCCCCTAGTAGAAAGGCATGAGTTTCCCATCTCTTCTGTAAGAACTTCAGCTGTGTGCCAGGCCTCAGGAGATCAGTTTTTAAACCCACACCTCAGAAAAAGCACAAGCCCTTGGTGACCAAAGCTGAGGGAACTCAGCAGGCCTTTTGCCAGGAGCCACACTGTTGATCCTGGCAAGGTTTCCATCCTGATGTGGATAGGCCATGGGGAGACCAACCTCCCTCTTGGCTCTTGCTCTGGGTCCTTGCTCCCCTGCTGTGCAGGAAGGCTTGGGTTTCTGAGACTCTGGGGGAGCTGAGGAGTTTGCCTCAGGCCAGGGGTGTGTGGCCTGTGCCTGTTGCTTCCCAGCCAGCTTTAATGTGCTCAGATAGCTTGTGCCCACAACACCGTGGCTGGAAGATGACTCAGGGCCAGATGTAATCAGACTGTGAGGCAGGCAAGTTTTAATGAAAACTGGAACATTGTAGGTCACACCTAGGGTGTATGTCATATAAAACTAATGTAGCAGAGGGGCATATGAAGCATTGACAGGCCTTTCCCACCTCCCTGCACTCCTATGTCCTTGCCAGCTGGGCTGAGACAAAAGCCAGACATTGTCTGGAAAAAAGGGAGGGATGTCCAGAAGGAAGCAAGTAACAAAGACAGTGTACTCTGTCTTTAGAGCTCAGCCCTGAGGTCTTTCAATCATAGTTAGGTACCTTAAGAGATAGGGCAACTAGCCCTAACTCATCTCATCCCCCTCTCTATAAGATAAATGTACCCTTACCTGACCTGGGTTTGGAGTAGAAGAAGGAAAAAAAAGAGAAAAAAGAGTTAGGAGTGTGTATTTATAAAGAGGAAGAATATCTGAACCCAGATCCTGTCTTAAACAATATATTTTGGACCAGAAGAATTTAGGACTATGCCCATGAGGTGGTATACATATAGAATGGACCTCTCCCCAGCTCAATAATAATAATATACATGATGGATTTTATGGTTTTAAAACAAAGTGATTCTGTGACTTAGTTCCTTGGGAAGGAACTGAATGTGCACCGTGGACTATACAAGGTGAACCTGGAAGTCCTTGGACGCTCTAGCAAGTCCAGCCTGACCCAACAAGGAGCTGGGGGTAGGGCATGGCTCACAATTAAC
The DNA here is from genome assembly GCA_021653895.1 of Mastomys natalensis. Classification (NCBI taxonomy): domain Eukaryota; kingdom Metazoa; phylum Chordata; class Mammalia; order Rodentia; family Muridae; genus Mastomys; species Mastomys natalensis. The sequence goes on along the minus strand of JAJTUV010000836.1, from coordinate 383,131 downwards.
TCTAGTAGTTATATGGCAAATATCAAAAGGGAGAGCCTACAATTTCAGAAGCCTGGCTGCTAGGTAGGGAGGCCCAGAGCAGGACCCAAGGAGCGGAGGTGTCTGCTCCTGAGACCACACAGACAAGAACGGTGTCAAGGATCAATACACAAAAGCAGTGTTGGACCAAGGCATAGGCAGGCCATGGTCCATGTGTGCTACCATGTGGGCAACTCTCATGAACTCTTCTCTCTTAAAGCTTCAGGGTGTCAGAGATAAATTTCCATGGGTAAGCTCATCTATGTTTGCATATAATCTTGTAATTGACAAGATTTATACCTGAAACTTGAAAACTCATAAAAGTGACTGTTTCTAGAAATGACTATGTGGAGCTTTATTTTTCTCATACAAAAGTGCATCAAGAAAGAAATATTTAAATAAGTAAATAAAATGTAAGAACTAACTGGGCGTGTGTGCATATGGTATGTGTTGCACGTGTGTGGTCTATGCATGTATGTGTTCATGTATCTGTGTACACACATTTAGAACGGAGAGAGTTCAGGTGCCTTCCTCTGTTGCTTTCCACCTTATTCCCTTGTGATAGTCTCTCACTGAACACAAAGCCCATTGTCTCTGTTAAACTGCCAGTGAGCTCCCAGGATCTGTCTTCACCTTCTGTTGCTGGGGTTACAGGCATGTGCAGCCATGTCTGGTTTTTACATGGGGATTTGAACTTAGATCCTCATGTTCTCATAAACACTGCTTTTATGCACTGAACCATCTCTCAGGCCCAATAATGCTTTTATTATGGCTCCAGGCCACTTTAGCTATACTTTAAACCATAGACCCCTTCCTGGCCTTGAACTCACAACCATCTGCCTGCCTCTGACTCCCGAGTGTAGAAATCTTTCTCCTGGTGACAATATATTAACCTTAGGAGGACAAAATTTTTGTAGTAAATTTCCTAAGTCTTCCATCAATGCAAAAGAGTGATCTACATATATTTGTGTGTTTTTCTTTTACATGCATGTGTGGTGTGCATGAACACATGTATGCACGTGTGTGTGTGTGTGTGTGTGTGTGTGTGTGTACACATGTGGAGGCTTAAGGTCCATGTTAGGATATTCATTACTTTTCATCTCATTCTTTGAGCCATAGCCTCTTAGTAAACCACAGAGCTCACCTATACAGCTAATCTCACTACTCTGTTTGCTTGAAGGATACTGTTTGGCTTTGCCTTCCAAGGGTAGAATTAACCCCAAGCCAGAGCATTTGTGTGAGTTCTAGTGATACAAACTCTAGTTCTCTTGATTCTATGACAAGTGTTTCCTCCTGGAGCCTAGACATTGACTTGGCGTATACAGCCCCTAACATGCATCTCAATATTGATATAATCCCAACAGTATCACTCTTTTCTCCAAAGTGTTTCATCTTAATTCAAAAGTTTGGTAGAAAAGTAATTTCACACACATCAGGGGCACTGGCAATTGAAAAGAAGATCCACACATCACTCACGATGCTCTACACTAAGACCCAAGTATGAGTGTTGGAACTTCCCACATCAACTTAAGAATCCATGTTCCTACCAACTCCATTGGTATAATTAGCTGTCCCTCTGAGAGCATATGAAACTTGACCCATGGACTTCATACAAGATCCAACTCAAAATTATCAAAGACCACTGCAGAGTGGTTCCCCTGGCCGCCTTGCAGACTGTGTGGGTTTGTATCTCTAGAACTCACACACAGTTAGGAAAGAACAAAGACACAAAGGTTCACACACCTGCCTATTTGAGTTCCTCCCTCTCACCATCCATTCCTGTTTCCCTTGCCTCTACTGTTAGTTCTTCTGGTCTATTCTCCAGCCACCCCTAGGCTTATATCTCTGGCTACAGGTTGGTCCTCTTTCCTCCTTCACTTACAAGGTTACTGCCAACATCCGCCCTTCCCACACGTCCCATTTAGAATATCTCTTCACAAATGCAACAGTAATTATTCTGAACATTTAGGTGAAATCCCCGGTGTAAAAACCCAACAAAAAACTCACCTATAAATCATTATATATTCCCCCAGTATTCCGCTATCCATGTAGTATTTTTTACTAATACTAAAAAAAAAAAATTTTTCTTAACCAAAAAATTATAAATTAAGTCAGTTTGGCAAAAAAACTCTGAATACAACGATGATATAAAAAAAAATAATATTCCATGAATAACTGAACAACTGTTTTTTTTTTTTTTTTAGAAGAACATACTCCATATACAGGCTGCATGTTTTGGGATGCCCCCACTCCAGAAGTTTGAGACCTACATGAAAACCAAGCTGCACATTTACAACATATGTGCAGGGAGGCCTAGGTTCAGCCCATGGAGGTAGATCTGTGTAGAGTAGGTATGCTCCACAGTTGGTGATTCAGTCTCTGAGAGCTCCAAGGGTTCAGGTTCGTTTACTCTGTTGATCTTCCTGTGCAGTTCCTATCTCCTTAGGGCCCACAATCCTTCCACCTATTCTTCTATAAGAGTCCTCAAGCTCCATCCACTGTTTGGCTCTGGATGTCTGTATCTGTCTGATTCAGCTGCTGGTTAGAGCCTTTCAGAGGACAGCTTGCCCCTGTCTGTTCTCAGGCTGGAGGTTTAGATTCTGGGGCTCTGGTTGAATCTTTTGATACTCATTCTAAAAAGGACAAAAGCACCCTCACTTTGGTCTTCCTCCTTCTTCTTGAGTTTCATGAGGTTTATGCGTTGCATCTTAGGTATTGTGTGTTTTGGGGCTAATATCCGCTTATCAGTGAGTGCATACCATGTGTGTTCTTTTGTGATTGGGTCATCTCACTCAGGATGATATTTTCTAGCTCCATCCATTTGTCTAAGAATTTCATGAGCTCATTATTTTTAATAGCTGAGTAGTACTCCATTGTGTAAATGTACCACATTTTCTGTATCCATTCTTCTGTTGAAGGACATCTGGGTTCTTTCCAGCTTCTGGCTATTATAAATAAGGCCGCTATAAACATAGTGGAGCATGTGGCCCTGTTGCATGTTGAAATATCTTCTGGGTATATACCCAGGAGGGGTATAGCTGGGTCCTCAGGTAACACCATGTTCAATTTTCTGAGGTATCGCCAGACTGCTTTCCATAGTGGTTGTACCAGCTTGCAATCCCACCAACAATGGAGGAGTGTTCCTCTTTCTCCACATCCTCGCCAACATCTGCTGTCACCTGTGTTATGGATCTTAGCCAATCTGACTGGTGTGAGGTGGAATCTCAGTGTTGTTTTCATTTGCATTTCCCTGATGACTAGGGATGCTGAGCACTTCTTTAGATGTTTCTCAATCATTCGAGTTTCCTCAGTTGAGAGTTCTTTGTTCAACTCTCTACCCCATTTTTTAATAGGGTTATTTGATTGTCTGGAATCTAGTTTCTTCAGTTCTTTGTATACCTTGGATATTAGCCCTCTATCAGATGTAAGGTTGGTGAAGATCTTTTCCCAGTCTGTTGGTTCCCGCTTTGTCCTGTTGACCGTATCCTTTGCTTTACAGAAGCTTTGCAGTTTTATGAGATCCCATTTGTCAATCCTCGATCTTAGAGCATACGCCATTGGTGTTCTGTTCAGGAACTTTTCCCCTGTGCCCATATGATCAAGGCTTTTCCCTATTTTCTCTTCTATTAGTTTCAGTGTAGCTGGTTTTATGTGGAGGTCCTTGATCCACTTGGAATTGAGCTTTGTACAAGGAGATAAGTATGGATCAATTTGCATTCTTCTACAAGTTGACCTCCAGTTGGACCAGCACCATTTGTTGAAAATGCTGTCTTTTTTCCACTGGATAGTTTGAGCTCCTTTGTCGAAGATCAAGTGACCATAGGTTTGGGGGTTCATTTCTGGGTCTTCTATTCTATTCCATTGATCCTCCTGACTGTCTCTGTTCCAATACCATGCCGTTTTTATCACTATTGCTTTGTAGTACAGCTTGAAATCGGGGATGGAGATTCCCCCAGAAGTTCTTTTATTGTTGAGTGTAGTTTTCGCTATCCTGGGTTTTTTGTTATTCCAAATGAATTTTAAGATTGCTCTTTCTATCTCTGTAAAGAATTGAGTGGGAATTTTGATAGGGATTGCATTAAATCTGTAGATTGCTTTCGGCAAGATAGCCATTTTTACTATATTAATCCTTCCAATCCATGAGCATGGGAGATCTTTCCATCTTCTGAGATCTCCTTCGATTTCTTTCTTCAGGGTGTTGAAGTTCTTGTCATACAAGTCTTTCACTTGTTTGGTTAGATTCACACCAAGATATTTTATACTATTTGTGACTATTGTGAATGGTGTCGTTTCCATAATTTCTTTCTCAGCCAGTTTATCCTTTGTGTAGAGGAATGCTACTGATTTGTTTGAGTTAATTTTATACCCAGCCACTTTGCTAAAGTTGTTTATCAAGTTTAGGAGCTCTCTGGTGGAAGTTTTGGGGTCACTTAAGTATACTAACATGTCATCTGCAAATAGTGAAACTTTGACTTCTTCCTTTCCAATTTGTATCCCTTTGATCTCCTTCTGTTGCCTAATTGCTCTGGCTAGGACTTCCAGAACTATATTGAACAGGTAGGGGGAGAGTGGGCAGCCTTGTCTAGTCCCTGATTTTAATGGGATTGCTTCAAGTTTCTCTCCATTTAGTTTGATGTTGGCTATTGGCTTGCTGTATATTGCTTTTACTATGTTTAGGTATGGACCTTGAATTCCTGATCTTTCCAAGACTTTTATCATGAAGGGGTGTTGAATTTTGTCAAATGCTTTCTCAGCGTCAAGAGATATGATCATGTGGTTTTTTTCTTTGAGTTTATTTATGTAGTGGATTACGTTGATGGATTTCCGTATATTGAACCAACCCTGCATTCCTGGGATAAAGCCTACTTGATCATGGTGGATAAGTGTTTTGATGTGTTCTTGGATTCGGTTCGAGAGAATTTTATTCAGTATTTTTGCGTCGATATTCATAAGGGAGATTGGTCTGAAGTTCTCTTTTCTTGTTGGATCTTTGTGTGGTTTAGGTATAAGTGTAATTGTGGCTTCATAGAATGAATTAGGTAGTGTTCCTTCCGTTTCTATTTTGTGGAATAGTTTGAAGAGAATTGGTATTAGATCTTCCTTGAAGGTTTGATAGAATTCTGCACTAAAACCATCTGGACCTGGACTTTTTTTGGTGGGGAGACTTTTAATGACTGCTTCTATTTCTTTTGCAGTTATGGGACTGTTAAGATGGTTTATCTGATCCTGATTTAACATTGGTAACTGATACTTGTCTAGAAAATTGTCCATTTCATCCAGATTTTCCAATTTTGTTGAGTATAGGCTTTTGTAGTAGGATCTGATGATTTGTTGAATTTCCTCGGTTTCTGTTGTTATGTCACCCTTTTCAGTTTTGGATTTTATTGATTTGGATACTGTCTCTCTGCCCTCTGATTAGTCTGGCTAAGGGTTTATCTATTTTGTTGATTTTCTCAAAGAACCAGCTCCTGGTTTTATTGATTCTTTGTATAGTTCTCTTTGTTTCTATTTGGTTGATTTCAGCCCTGAGTTTAATTATTTCCTGCCGTCTACTCCTCTTGGGTGTTTTTGCTTCTTTTTGTTCTAGAGCTTTCAGGTGTGTTGTCAAGCTGCTAGTGTGTTCTCTCTCCAGTTTCTTTTTGTATGCACTTAGAGCTATGAGCTTTCCTCTTAGCACTGCCTTCAGTGTGTCCCATAGGTTTTGGTATGATGTGTCTTCATTTTCATTAAATTCTAAAAAGTCTTTAATTTCTTTCTTTATTTCTTCCCTGACCCCATTATCAACGAGTAGAGTATTGTTCAGTTTCCATGTGAGTGTGGGCTTTCCATTGTCTTTGTTGTTATTGAAGACCAGCTTAAGACCTGGTGATCTGATAGGATGCATGGGATTATTTCGATTTTTTTATATCTGTTGAGGCCTGTCTTGTGACCAATAATATGGTCTATTTTGGAGAAGGTACCATGAGGTGCAGAGAAAAAGGTATATTCTTTTGTTTTTGGGTGAAATGTTCTATAGATATCTGTTAAGTCCATTTGGTTTAAAACTTCTGTTAGTTTCACTGTACTTCTGTCTAGTTTCCGTTTCCCTGATCTGTCCAGTGCTGAGAGTGGGGTATTGAAGTCTCCCACAATTATTGTGTGAGGTGCAATATGTGCTTTGAGCTTTAGTAAGGCTTCTTTTATGAAATGGGTGCTCTTGCATTTGGTGCATAGATGTTCAGAATTGAGAGTTCATGTTGGTTGACTTTTCCTTTGACAAATATGAAATGACCTTCCTTATCCTTTTTTATATCTTTAAGTTGAAAGTCAATTTTATTCGATATTAGAATGGCTACTCCAGCTTGTTTCCTAGGACCATTTGCTTGAAAAATTGTTTTCCAGCCTTTTACTCTAAGGTAGTGTCTGTCCTTGTCACTGAGGTGGGTTTCCTGTATGCAGCAAAATGTCAGATCCTGTTTGCGTATCCAGTCTGTTAGTCTATGTCTTTTTATTGGGGAATTGAGTCCATTGACATTAAGAGATATTAAGGAGAGGAGACTGTTGCTTCCTGTTATTTTTGCTAAAAGGGGAGGCATTGTTTGTGTGGCTATCTTCTTTTGGGTTTGTTGGAGGTGGATTACTTTCTTGCTCTTTCTAGGGTATGATTGCTCTCCTTGTAATGGGTCTTTCCTGCTATTATTCTTTGTAGTGCTGGGTTTGTGGAAAGATATTGTGTAAATTTGGCTTTGTCATGGAATATCTTGGTTTCTCCATCTATGGTAATAGAGAGTTTTGCTGGGTATAGTAGCCTGGGCTGGCATTTGTGTTCTCTTAGGGTCTGCATGACATCTGACCAGGATCTTCTGGCTTTCATAGTCTCTGGTGAGAAGTCTGGTGTAATTCTGATAGGTCTGCCTTTATATGTTACTTGGCCTTTTTCTCTTACTGCTTTTAAAATTCTTTCTTTGTTTTGTGCATTTTGTGTTTTGATTATTATGTGACGGGAGGTATTTCTTTTCTGGTCTAGTCTATTTGGTGTTCTGTAGGCTTCTTGAATGATTATGGGCATCTCGTTCCTTAGGTTGGGGAAGTTTTCTTCTATGATTTTGTTGAAGATATTTACTGGCCCTTTAAGTTGTGAATCTTCACTCTCTTCTATACCTATTATCCTTAGGTTTGGTCTTCTCATTGTGTCCTGGATTTCCTGGATGTTTTGTGTTAAGAGTTTTTTTGCATTTTGCGTTTTCCTTGACAGTTGTGTCAATATTTTCTATGGTATCTTCTGCACCTGAGATTCTCTCTTCTATCTCTTGTATTCTGTTGGTAATGCTTGCGTCTGTGACTCCTGATTTCTTTCTTAGGTTTTCTATCTCCAGAGTAGTCTCCCTTTGTGATTTCTTTATTGTTTCTATTTCCATTTTTATGTCCTGGATGGTTTTGTATAAATCCTTCACCTGTTTGGTTGTGTTCTCTTGTGATTCTTTAAGGGCTTTTACCTGTTTACCTGTGTTCTCCTCGGATTCTTTGAGAATGTTATTTATGTCCTTCTTAAAGTCCTCCATCATCATCATTAAAAGTGATTTTAGGTCTGACTCTTGCTTTCCTGGTGATATGGGGAGTTCAGGACTTAATGTGGGAGAACTAGGTTCTGATGATGACATGTGTTCTGGGTTGCTGGCCCTTGTATTTTTGCGCTTGCCTTTTGCCATCTGGTTCTCCTTGGTGCTACCTGTGCTGTCTCTGGCTGGAACCTGTCTTTCCTGTTCTCTTGGTTGTGTCAGAACTGTTTAGGTTGGGTGTCGCTGCTGAGATTAGAGCTAGGGCCCAGGACCTGCTCAGTGCTTTGGTCCGACTGGAAGGAATCAGTGCTCTGGGCCGGGAGTGAGTTCCTGGATCCCTGTGGGACCTGGTTACTCCCTGTTTGGGGCAGGTGTTGCTGCCTCCTTGCTTAAGAAGCTGCTCGAGTTAGAGCTCCTGGGAGCCACGCTTCCTCTGGGTTCTGTGAAATTGGGTGCAGAGTTGTCGCCCGAGATCTGCTGAGCGCCCAGGCCCAAACCGGAAGGAACCAGTGCTGGGGCCAGGAGTGAGTACCCGGGTCCTGGTGGGTCCCAGTTACTCCCGGTTTGGGGCAAGTGTTGCTGCCTCCTTGCATAGGAAGCTGCTTGGGTTAGAGCTCCTAGGAGCCCTGCTTCCCCTGGGTTCTGTGGGATTTGGTGTAGAGCTCCGCCTGGGATCTGCTGGGAGCTCCGACCCAGACCGGAAGGAGCCGGTGCTCCGGGCCAGGAGTAAATCCCTGGGTCTCAGTGGGTCCCGGTGGGTCCCAGTTCCTCCCTGTTTGGGGTGGGTGTTGCTGTCTCCTTACCAGAGATACTGCCTGGGTCAGAGCTGCTGGGTGCCCCACTTCTGCCGGGTTTTGTGAGGTTCAGTGCAGAGCTGCCTCCAGGGATCTGCTGCCTGGGCCCAGACCGGAAGCGGAAGTCCAGCATATCATTTTTTAATGTTCCCATTATGATATGGTTCCTGAGCAACCCACTGAACCCAAGTCATCCACTTGCAGGATTTTTAAAAATCTTTTTTTGAGACGAGGTCTCTCTAAAAAGTCCTGGCTGGCCTCAAACTCACAGAGATCTTACCTGCCTCTGCCCCTGACATCTGGGGTTAAAGGAGTGTGCCACCCCCATGCATGGCATCTCTTATCTCTACAACTCCCCTTCTAATTGGAGCAGATTCAGAATTTCCTCCATAAACGTCTCCTTTTTGCATCTGGCAGAATACTTGCTGTGGAGTAGACATCGGGGGAGGGGGATTAGCAGTCAGATTGTCAGGGAGCTAGATGGGAGAAAATTATCATCCTTTAAAGTCTCCAAGAATTGTCTCAACACACAGTAGAAAGAGGCAGTGAGAACTTAACACACTTAACAAACACCAAGGTTTATAGATGCTCATGTGCCTGTGACTTTTTCCTTTACTTAAAAAAAAATTAAAATACAATCAGAACCACCAGCCCACTCTTGCCACTCCCCTCAGATCCGTGGCCCCTTCTCTAATTCGTACTTGTGACTTGTGGCACTTTTATACTCCAGTGGAAAAGATAACACTAGATATGGGCCTTGCTGGTTTTGCCCACAGTGTCCAGCTGGGAAGGGGCTGTGTGTATTTGTCCCCCCATCTCTCCACACAGGGTGGGCTCTAGACGTATATTAAAGGACAGTGAGTTAGCAGGGCCTTCTTTCGGCTGCTTTGTTACTCTTGGCATCAGACTTACCCATGGTGAAGGTTCTAATGAAACCCACTTTTTGAACAGAGCTTCCTTTCATGCTTGGTATGACATCATGTGGCTTTGAAGTCGGCTTATGAAAGAGAGAAGAAAAACAATGCATTGTTATGAGGCTCCAATCTCGCTTCACCTGAGTGCTGCACTTAATTGCATGCTCATTAACTGTATGCTCTTTGCAGCAGACAAGAATGTCTCTTGCTTTGTTCAAGGATGATGGAGAAGGAAGGGACCCAAAAGCTCTAGATTTGAACAACAGCTTCAAAGCACATAGGAACCTTGCATCCCTATAGTACCCTGAACTCTAAATCAAGTTCAGGAAACTAGGAGAGTCAGATAAATCTCCAAAGGAGGGAAATGTCATGAAGTCTATTGAGTTGAGGACTCGCTCTAGTTTCTTTTCTGCTGCCGTGACAATCATGACCAGAAGAACAAAGTGGGGGACAGGGTTTACTGAGCTCACAATTACATGTCCACTGTTAAGAAAAGTCAGGGCAGTAATTCAGAAGAAACAACTGAGGAAAGCTGCTTGTTTGCCTTTTCTTTGACTCACTCACCCACTCATGCTTGGATAGCTTTCTTATATACCTAGCATCACCTGCTCAGGGATGGTGCCACCCACAGTGGGCTAGGCCCTTCTGCATCAATTAATAATCAAGACGATCCCTCACAGACATGTCCACAGGCACTCCTGGCTTCTCCTTTCAGATGATTCTAAGCCATGTCGAGTTGACAATTAGGCTAAATCAGGACAGGAGGAGAAGGCTTAAAAGAGCAAAGAGAGTAGATTCAGACTCAGCTCAAGCTAGTTCACAACAGTGTGACCTGTGAACTGTACCAGTCCAAGTAGGGAAATACGTTTGTTAGCTTTAAACTGGAAAAAAAAAAAAACCCACAATAGAATTGAACCTGGTTCTAGGTCTTTATTTTTATAAATAAAGAGAACAAAAGAAAACATCAACAGATAGTTTTGTGTTAGGGGTCACATGGTTAATATAGTAAGAAAACCATGAGAATCTAGCCCTAATTCTATACATTTTTCTTCACCAAAGTATTTCATCACTTGGGTTTTTCCTCCATCTGTCTCTTTTTGTCTCTCTCTGTCTCTGCCTCTTTTTCCCTTCCTCCTTCTGTGTGTGTGTGTGTGTGTGTGCATGTGTGTGTGTGGTGTGTACTGTACTATGCACTCAGGATGGAGGTATATGCCTACAGGCTCTCAACACACCCACAAACATACTGCTAAGTTGACTGCTATGTTCTATGACTCACAATGCACTCATATCCCATGGAGAATGAACACAGCTACAGCCACACTTTTGGTTGCATCGGTGGAGGCAACTTACTCCTTCACAAGGTAATGACTACATTTAAGGAACAGTTCACTAGACAGGAAGCCATCATTGACCCAATAGGGCTCTACAGATCTAGTGGGAAGGACCCACCGGCCTTACTCTTGCTTCAGGCCCATGAGATACGTAATCTTCTGGGTGGGCAGCAATGCATAGTGCTATATTTAATTCATATCAGCATATTGCTGACTAGAGCTATACATTTCTGAATCCCTGTTGTCTATCTGACTCTCTTGGTTCCTTCATTACAGTAATGAGTCAAATTCATTACACTAATGAGTCTTACCTGTTACCATTCTTAGGGACTTATTGTCTTTTAGAGTCAGACATCATGGGATAGATAGACTTGAAATCAGATTAGTTGATAGTAATTACCTGTGTTCCTTAAATGTATAATTAAAAAAATTTCTGAATATTTATTAGTGATAGTAATAGAAGCCTTGGGACAATTAACGTGTGCAGGATCTTGCTGCACTGTCTTAATTATGCTTCATTTCCACCAAGGAATTGGTGTTTGGTTCTTTCCAAGCTGTGCTACTGGCTGAACTCACTGGATTAGGTCATTAAAGCCCAGTGGGTCTTACCCAGATTCTCCATGGATACTATGCAGAGTTGTCCCATCCTCCTCTGCTAAAGCATCTGCTGTAGGTGGCCTTGTTCCAATCCCTCTTTAATAAACAAATTATACTTTCCCAGGAATAAGTAATAGTCTGTAAAATTTCTAAAACTGCCCTGGCTTCCTTTGAGCACAGTCACAAAAGCAGCCTGACATCAGATGATTAATACTACCAAAAAGGGGTTCTCAATCTCACATGGTGGTCTCTGGTTTGCACCGAGGGCAGCATCCCACACACCACAAAGAATGTGCTATAGCAGTGGGGATTGTGAGCATCTACAAACAGGGCCAATTTGTGGTGCACTTGCAGGTAATGCAAAAACCACTTAGAAATGCTAACTATTTAAACCCCACGTTGTCCCATTATAGCGGGATTCCCACATGGAATACTTTCTGTATTCTCCCCAAACTCATTCACCACAATCTGTTTATATAATGTGCTTTATAATGTTAATCTCATATGAGGCCTCTCCCTAAGTTGCTGCATTTTGTTTTTATCAAGGGTGAGGTTCTCTCTTTTTAAAACAAGCTCACACGTAAATAGCATGATCCTCTTCATTGACTGGCTTCATTGAATTGCCCCCACTCTCCACACCCAGTTATTTGTATTTTGGCTTTGCATGGGTCATTTGGTTTTCTATACCAAGAATTTCAAGAGGAAAAATAATTCATATTTCTGATATCCTCCTTCTAGAAGGAAGCCCAAAACCCACTTGGATTCAGGAAGAACCCTTCCTGTTCTCTAGAGCCAAACGCAGGGTTTTGGCTCAAGGAATAATTTGGGTGTGTCCTTCAGAACATTTCTGTCTCCAAAGAGCTCACCGAGGGAAGGGCTGGTACGACTGGAAAGGAGCTGATATTTGGGGCTAGAAGGCTTAAGCGCAGTTTGGCAGCTACCCAATGACTGAGGTACGGAAATCAAGTCAGACAGCTCATTGAGTCAATTCCTCTCGCCACATAACATGGAGATAGCTGAAGGTCACACTGAACTTGTTCCTTGTCCTATTAACCCAGATCATCTCCATGTGGAAGGAAGTGAGGAAGGCCATCGTTATCCTACTGTCTAGAGCCTGGGAGAGTGTCCAGTGAAGGAAAGCCGCAGAGAGAAAGCAGGGGCTGGAAGTGAACCTGTGCCAGCTGCCTTCTCCTTGCCTAATTCTAGTCAGGAATGTTAACGGCCTTATTCCATCTAACTCTATGACAATTGAGGGAAGTAGATAGTGGGAGTCCTGCTATGTCACTGAAGTGAATGTGTCACCAACCTCTTGGACACGGTGTACATCTGAGCTAGGTCATAACCTCTCATTTAATTCTGAGCTCCAGTGTCTTTGTTTTCTTATCCTGCGACAGACACCGGTACCTATGTGAGCAGAGGACATCTTCATTGTCGAGCGGACTGCAACTTCTCAGTGGGACAAGCCATCTAAAACATACATCTCTCCCCCCACCATGGATGCAGGGTTTTCTGACAGATTAATCCCACATTCAAGATAAAATTGTCCCAATTTAAAATAAGCCATTTCAAAAAAAGGATTTTATTCAGAGATACAGTGAGGAAATCAGATCTTGTGATGGGCTAAAGTATGCTTTCTTTTGTGTTAACAGTGATTTGTGTATCACTTTGTAAATTTAACTCTGGAGGAAGAAAGGGTCTCTTCGGCAGGTGGTCCTCAAACACCAAATCTCACCTGTGACAGAATGAGGGAGCAGGGGATCTTTTGTGACTTTCCCTGCCTGCCTGAGTATAGTCTACGGAGCTGATATACCCTTGGTGCCTTCATGATAACGGAGTGTTCCACAACACACAAGCAAACTGACTATTCTTCTCAGGATGTCACAAACACTGGTTAGGTTGGAGAGAAAGAGGGGTGGGGGCTAATGTATAGTGAAATGCTCATAGGCCTCCACATACAAGTTTCTCAGAACATAAAAACAAACCTTTTTCAGAAGGGCATGGCATGGATGGAAAATACCTTTGCCATCTGCTTCTCATTATTTTCTTATCTGCTTCTCATCCTTCATTCTGATAGGTGCAGCTTTGTTCTCAGATTTGGGCTTCATGGCTTGGAGGTTCTACTGCGGGTTTCCATAAATTTCACCATGGTCTTCCCAGTATGCTCTTAGTGGTTTGGGTGATTAGCCTGGCTGTTGGAGTTAAGTGCTCTGTAGCGTGGCTGGGTGTGTATTTGGAGTGCCTATGAGGAGAGTTATACTTTCTCTCAATTTTTGTTCTCCTCTGCATTTCTCTTGGGAATGGAGTTTAATATCGCCACCCTCCTGAAGCAGATCTCAGTCATTGACTATGAGCCTGAGGGCATTCTCACTAGCTAGTTTGTAGGAACACCTTTGAATGGGTGTGACCACATTTGCTGCTGGTTAAGAACCAGGACTGGAGACTTTGTTACATAGTGGGCAGTAGGAGGATCTGAGATAGCATCAGTTGCTAAGATACTGCTTTCGTGTGTGTGGCTTTTCCTTTTCCCTTGAGTTTCAGTTCTCTTTACTCATTTAGCACATCTTCCTATTTGGTTTGTGTGTGTGCGCGCGCGTGCGTGCGTGCATGTGTTAATGAAGATGATAAACATGTGATAGTGAGCTTTTTCTGGCCTCAGTCTCTTAACTGTTCTTTTTTCCTCCTTGCCCACAAGCACAGGATGTGGAAGCAGGGAGAGTGACGTGTGCTGTTTTCTTTCCAAGGGCTGGTGGTTTGTGTTCTTCATGTGGAAAGAATGCTTGAAGCACAGGAAGATCCTGAATAGATATCTTGGGAGGTGGCCTTGAGGAGACCACTTGACTTCTAAATACTATGAGTTATCATTGGAAATGGTAATTTAGAAAAATGCTCCTATCCCAATAATATGTATTCTTTAAGCAGTGGTTCTTAACCTTCCTAATGCTGCAACTCTTTAATGAAGTTCTTTGTGTTGTGGTGACTCCCAATCATAAAATTATTATTCTTGCTACTTCATAACTGTAATTTTACTATTGTTATGAATTGTAATATGAATATCTGGCATGCGTGACCAAAGAGGTCACAAACCACAGGTTGTAAAACACTGATCCAGTTTAAGGTCACAGTGTCCTGCTGGGCAGCCCATTTGCTGGTGGAACGCAATACAGGTCTCTAGCTTGGAAGAAATGTATGGTAGAGTTTAACTGTTATTCCAAGACTCTGTCACTGCGGGGCTTCTATCAGGACAACAAGAGAGATACACTAAAATGACCTGCCATTTTTTCAATGACATCAATTAAAGCGAGAACCATTTTCCCTACAGGGAAAATATGTTCTGTTCCTGTCAGATGACCTTCAGCATGCTCAGTCACCAATCCAGGAAGCTCCGATCCCAGTGCCCTTTCATCCCTTACTTCTACTTTTGTATCCCAGACCACTGAATGTGCTCAGCCAGAGCCCCAAACACTCCCTCTCCGTGGGTTCTCTATCCTGTCTCCCCAGTATTGCTGAAGCAACCTTCTTTAGACCCTACGCTTTCTCATGGACCGATGGGGAGGCTTTGAATGCTAGAGGTCATCCAGCTTCCTGTATAAGCCTCGCCACGGCTTCCTATTTCTCTTAGGCTAGACTGAATGCCAGAGGATTTCAGTACAAGGTCTTTTCACATAGTCTGATCCTAGCCTTCCATCCTTCACCCATGCCTCCCGCCCCACACTCCTTTTTCTCCTGTGTAAAACCCTATGTGTTCAGGCTAGCTGCTCTGGAGGCCTGCAAGTTCTGTGCTCAGACTTTTTGAGGCAGGCTTGAGTTCTCACCTGGAATGTTAAGTGCTTTGGGGTACCAATGCACCCCAGCCCAGCCATTCCCTCTGAGCAGCACCACCCAGTGTACTGTCTTCACAGTTCCTGTCTCTGGCTGACATTTTCTTCCTCTCCCAGAAACAGAGTTGATTCAAGTTTTTGTGGTTTCTTTGGTCATTTTATTTCATTATTTATTCAATTAAAATATAATTATATCATTATCTCTCCCTCTCCTTCCTCCAACCTCTTGTGACCTGCCCTCCCCAAATCCTTCTCAAATTCACAGCCTCTTTTTCTTTTAAAACACACACACACACACACACACACACACACACACACACACACCAGAGAGAGAGAGAGAGAGAGAGAGAGAGAGAGAGAGAGAGAGAGAGAGAAACCTGATGAGTTTACACGCCTATAATCTCAGTAATCAGGAAATAGTCAAGGGGATCAGAAGGTTAAAGTCATCTTTAGCCACACAGCATGCTAAAGGCCAGCCTAGAATACATAAAATCCTCTTCTTCTCCCCAAACCAGGAAAATGTTTATAAACAACTACAACGGTTTGGGAATCTTGGCTAGCATCAGAAAAGATTTGAGTTCAATTCCAATTATATATAATAGTCATATATATGTGTGTGTGTGTATGTGTGTGTGTGTGTGTGTGTGTGTGTGTGTGTGTGTATGTGTATAAAATTGCTTGTAGCCCTTCATCTATGAGTCTTATTAAATTTCTCCCACCCACATTGGCATGTTAACTGGTGGTGCCATTGTGCAGTTCTTGTTTAAGCAACCAAAGTATTGAGATTCATGGGAATAGCTTCTCTGTTATATCTAGAAGGCACAGTCTTACAGCAGTTGTTTTGATCCTCTGGATCTTACTGTATCTCTGCTTCCTCTTCTGAGATGTTCCCTTAGCCTTAGGTGTAGTAGGTATATCTACTGTGCTGTGGATATATCAACTGGGGCTGAGCACTGCATTGTTAGTTGTCCTCTTCTTTTTGATTAGTTGTGTTCTGTAATGATCCCTTTCAGTCATGAAAGGAAGGCTCTTTAATGAGGGGTGAAAACTACCCTTACCTGTGAATTAAAGGGTAAGTACTTAGAATGTAGTTAAGAATTATGCTTGGTCTAGGGGCAGAAGTCCCATCTTTTAGGTTGGGTGGAGATGGGTTTGGGGAACACCCTGGATAGAGTAACAACCTCATCTTGAGTCTCGTGGTCCTCCATAGCTAACTTATGACAATGTATCTGAATAGGTTTTGCTACCAAATTATCTATCTGTTGTATCACAAAGTTAGTCAGCCTATTTAAGGTCCAGGGACCAAAAGAAGTCAGCAAAAATAACCTAATTAATGGTCCCAAGATGGGAGGAAGTAGGGTTGACAACCATGGAGAGGTTGAAAACCAATCCTTGTACCAGCTCTCATCTTTCTCTTTCTCTCTCTGTCTTTTCTCAGGGCCTTCTCTGACCTTTTTCATGCTCTCTTTAACCATCTTGTCTTGTCTATATAAGAGCAACATTCTTCTTTAAGGGCTGTACACAGTCAAGAGCTGTACACAGTCTTTTCTATTGTAAAAGAATAAATCAAGTCCAATAAAGTCCTTTGCAATTTTTGGAGATCATTTCAGACAGCAAAACGAGGGATTTCTTCAGATTAGTGATGTCAATCTCTAGCTGTTTGGTGTCCTTGTCAATGGCCCATCGAAGGTCTGAGTAGTATAAGTCTGGAGGTCAGCATCAGGATTACAGCTTCTACCAGCAGACATCACTGGTGTTTCATTTTACCTGGAAAGGAAAAAGAAGGGAGTTCTCAGGGAGATTTCTCTTCCCTGGAGGTCAATTGTTATTCATTTTATTTATAGTTGGGCCTGGCTTTGTGGGGATATCTATTTATTTCATTAATCTTTTTGGCAGCCATTTAGCTGTGCCTTCTGTGGTATCAAACAGGCATATCAAAACCCCCTCTGACTGGCGATCTGAATTCTTGCTTAGGCTTCGAGGCTAAGCACTTCAAGGGAATATAAATAAAAGTTAAAAATATCTCTCTGGGTTCCCTGAGGGAGAAGCCTGACTGCACGGGTTTATGTCAAATATCCCCTCTCTAGGAAAAAAGACATCGGGGTGGGCATGGCCCTCATGCCTCACTGGACAACGACAGGAGGACCGGAGTCATTACAAGGTCCCCTTCAATTATTGGAGGTCAGGCCTCTATCCCCACCTTCGCAAGATTAGAATCGCCATGGCCCTTCTATACTTAGAGAAGGGAGGAGATGTCAGGGGGCCCTGCTTATACATTGAAGGCCTAAAATCAGCCATAGGCCTAAAATCAGCAATAGACCTGACATACATACATGCTAACACAAAGTCTTGGGTTCTGTGGAAAAACACTGAAACAGATGGCTATAAGCTATTGTAAACAGGCAGCTTTTGTGGAAATTTACCAGCCTGAGTAGTCATAGACCTTGTAAATAGGCAGCCTCAGTGGACAGTACCAAGTTAGATAAGGACAAGTGAATCATAGGCAGAGCCATAGTGACCTGTCCCCTGAACCTACACCCAGCTGATACCCTGTTCTGAAAGGTATCTGTACTCCCCCTGAACACCAATGCTCCGGTGTAATCCCCTTCCCTACATTCTGCCTTTTTGTGTTTATAGCCCACTGTGAATAAGTAAATTACGATTTGATTTAAATAATTAAATAAATTAAAAAAAAAAGAGTTATGCTGGTTTAGAAAAGTGGAAGTAGTATGTTCTCCTCATTTGAGTGGAAGTAGTACGTTCTAGCCACTGGTGGTTGGCTAGGTCCATAGTACCAGGCATGAATTCCCTCCTGTTGAATGGGCCTTAAGTCCAATCAGACAGCTGTGTATGACTATTAATTGCTTTCCTCATTGGCACCTTGCATAGCACCTTGATATGCAAGTACTATAAGAGCTACTCTTCAGGGAGGAGAATTAGTTATCAATTCAGCTCAAATACTCCAAGTCCTGTGTCCAAAATGTATGGTGTCTTCAGCAATAGGGACTTACCATTAACCTCTGAGAGACCACCAAGGGTAGCAACAATAGCCTATATTGTTTTGGAAGTCTCTTAAACTCCCCTCACCAACAACTGGAAAGGAATTTTCTCATACCTGATGTGTGTGTGTATGCATATTAGATAGTTGGCTTTTGAAGATGCATTATCATTCTAAGTAGCATGTTTACTTAAACTAATATATGCATATATGTGTGTGTTATAGTAATTTTGTCTAAACACAATATCTTTCCCTGCGGTTATTTTAACTATCCTTAGTGTTATTTCCCCATCCTCCCTCCCTTTCCATCTATATTGTCCCATCCTCCACTTAAAGCCTCACCCCCGTTTTCTCTTCATAACACTTGTGTTCTGATATCTATATCTATAACGCTGTCTCCTCCATGTCCTTTCTGGCTTTCCTAGTTTCTGTGTTTATTCTAAGTTATAAACTCACTTTTAAAGATTTGGAGCTAGGATCGAAAAAAATGAGAGCAAGCATGTGGCATTTATCTTCCTGAGTAGGGCTTACCTAACAAAATATAAATTTTCCTATTTTCCATCCATTGACCTGGAAATACCATACATTTTTTATTTACAGCTGAATAGTCTTCACCTGTGTGTGAGTACCACATTCTCATTATCCCTTCATCAGTTGAAGATTCTTAACTTGCTTTCCATTTCCCAGTGAATGTGAATCCATTGGCAAGGAACAAGGCTGGGCAAGCATCTGTGAAGGAGGATGTTGAGTCCTTTGGCCATGTGCTAAGGAGTAATATAGCTGGGTCCTTCAGTATATTATTTTAGCTGTTTGAGACTCCTCCATCCTGATTTCCAGAGTGGCTTTACTAATTTGTGATCCCAGCAACAGTGAATGTGGGGTCCCTTTTCTCCACATCCTCACTAGTATTGGCTGTTGATAGTTTTGTTGCTCTTTGGCATTGTGATTAAAGAAGATGAAGTCTCAGAGTTGTATTCGTCTGCATTTCCTTAATTGCTAAGAATGAAGAACAATTTTTGAGATGTTTCTTAGCCATTTTAATTTCTCCTTTTGAGAATTATCAGTTCCAATTCATAGTTTAAAGCGAGCTGTTTGCTTTCATTACTTTCTCTTTAATTTTTAAATATATATTCTGAATTATTAGTCCTCTGTCAGATGAACAGCTGGAAAAGAGTCTCTCACTCTGTAGGCTTCTTCACTGGACTGCTTTATAAACTTCCACTTTTCAGTCATTGGCTTTAATTTCTAGGAAATGGAGTTCTATTCAGAAAGGCCTTTACGATACCGTACCTTGTAGGGAACAATATGTTTTCTGTTAGCAGTTTGAGCATTTCAGGGTTCATACTGAAGTCTTTGATCCATTTGGGGTTAACTTTTGTGCAAGGTGGTAGATAAGGGTCTGGATTAACTCTTCTACATTAGATGTCTGACTTTCCCAGCACTATCTGTTCAAGCTGCTGCCTTTTCTCCATGTATGTTTTTGGCATCTTTATTCTGCTTTAATTTTTGTTTGCTCTTGATAACTTTATACATGTACACAATAAAATATGACCACACCTTTTTCCATCTCCCCTCATAAGCTCCTCCCATTTCCCCTCTATTAATGCACTCTGCTTCCCAAATTCATGCCTTTTGTTGGTTTGTTTTGATAGTCCAGTTAGTGTCGCCCACATGCTTAAGCCCCTCTAATGGAGTATCGAATGCTGACAGTGGCCGAATCTTACATATTCAATGGTTCTCTCTCCTTTAGCAACCTTTAGCTTACCACTCATCTGTAAGAGGTGAAGCCTAGAGATCATCTACTCCATCAATACTGGGATTTTTGTCTTCTTTGACCTTGTATAGGTCTTGTGCCTATAACCACTGCTGCTGTAAGGTCATGATTTCAATAGCCATGTCATATCTAAAATAGGGTGTTAGATCTACAGGTGTTAGGAGCAGAAATCCCTCTATATGTTCCAGAAATTACAGATGTGACAACAAAAGCATCCTGGAGTGAGATGTTTACAGAAGAGATAGAGACATGGGTCTGGGGACAGATTGTTAAGGGTCTGTAGCTGTCAGATTCTATTCTGTGTAACATGGGAAGGTGCTAAAGCTTGGAGAAGAGTGGAGAAATGGTCAGCATTGCATTACATTTTTAATGGGTCACTTTGGCTACTGAGGGGTGAGCAAACTGGAGTGGCCATTAAGGACAGATATATAAAGAGGCCAGCTGGGAGGCTATGCCAATAGCTTGAGTGACACTGTTTTTTTGCTATAGCATTGCAATGGAAGGGATAAGATGTGGTTACATGCCTGTGTATAATGAAAACAGTGTCTATATGATTTAATGTAGAGTGCTAAAGACAAGAGTCCGGATGATGCCTTTGAGTTTGGGATCCGGTGGTTTTAAAGGCTCCATTCAGACCAGAAAATTCATTTGGATCAGAAACGTAGTAGGAACAAGCAACAGAATGTTTCTTTGTTTTTGAGACATAGACATAGCAAAGACTCATGAGAAATGGAATGGGCACCAGGATTTGTAAGCAAGCTCACTCATCTGGACCACAGGGCTTAGCTCGAAGAACACAAGAAGTCTCACGCCCTCTTGGGTTCTCTCCAGCCATTGCTTTTTAGTTGTGTAAATCACCAGATTTCCTTTTTCATGTTGGCTGCTGAAAGCTTAATGCTATATTTAGTTAGTCCTTGTTAAATAATAAAATCCTTATAAAACAAATGTCTTAAATAGCAAAGCTAAGAATAACTAACCAGCTATTTGTGCTGGTCTTTGTTGAGAGGTTTTTTCTTTCCTGGTTTTCTTATGTGCTCAGTAGCTCAGCTGTCATGAGCTGTGTCAAAATATTGAGTGGCCTTGTCTTGTTCATCCCATGGAGTCTGGGATGCAAGTGAGAGCAAGCAGCAACTGTAATATCTCATGATTGTTCCTACCTTTAGAAACGACACAAACTCACACTCATCGCTTTCTGATGCTCATGACAAATCCACCAGGCAGCCTAGGAAGCTTCTTTTGGTAGGGAGAATTAGAAAGAATTCATGATCATTTTAACCCACCTAATGCCAAGATGTGGTTAGAAGAAAGTGTGAAGAAACTGATTACACAAATTTTGGACTAGCTTCACAAACACACACACACAAACATGTGCATGTGAATGTGTGTATTTCTTGGCACTTTGTCTCAGTGTCTTATTTACTTTTTTGCATTACCTGTCTCTTCTAAACACTAGAAAATTATCTTAAATATCATTAGTTATCACATTATATTATAATTTACATTGGAAGATTTTACCCTGATATTATATTGTATTATATTTTGCAATGGAAGATTTTTACCTTGACATCTGGTATGTCTCAGCTTAAGGAACTTTCTGTTAAGTTGGTTGGGATTGCTCTACAATTGCAGGCTTTCATACAAATTCAAACAGACATTTGAATGAACCTAGATAGGCCTTTTCGCAGAGGTATTTTCTACTCTCATTCAAAGAAAACAGAATGCTCCAGCTTGTTAGGCGTCAGAACATAACAGTTGCCTTATAGTCTCCTGTAGTTCTGTATTCCAGGATCCTTCCTGTGAGTTGATGGCCTTGAGATCAACCATTAGAGAGAAACAGAAACTCCAAGCAAGAGGATTTTGGAAAAAGCTACCTTGAATTGGGGTTTGCTCCTTCTTTAGCTAGAGAGTAGAATAGATCCTCCCAATCATGTAGACCAGTGTTGATGTCCTTACTAGTTGGGAATTGCTCTGTCATGACCCAACACTTGTGAAGACTTCTCTTCATGTTTAACTACTTAGTAAAAACTCAAAGACTACAATTGTTTTGTTGAATACCAATCGCCTGTGGACTCAGTTGGCTCTTTTTATTATGTGGGATGCTGCAAAAAGTTCATTCTCTTATCATTTAGAAGGAAATGCATTTTCATTTTAAAATACCATATTAAAATGGCAGGACTTGGGTCAGATCAAAGTAGGTTCAACCATGAGCAAAAAAGGGGACCCTAGAGATGGGGAAAATAACTGTTTACCTCCCTTTTTTCTCTTGATTAGCAAGGTGGACCTTAACTTGTATGGGTTACAGAACTCCTGGAGGGGTGAGAAGGGCTTAGTAGTTGAGGTTTAATAAGTTTAAAAACTAAGCCACAAGAGAGGATGATGGTGAGAACAATTTGCTTGAGGAATAGTGTAGCGGGATATTTCCCCGCTACATTTTCAATAAAGCTCGGTCATTGGGGAATATGAAAGGTAGGCGGAGGAGGAGAGAAGATGGCTGCAGATGTACGTGTGTCTCTAGCAGTCTAAGCTAGTTATAATATCTAGGTTAGATAATGGGACAACAATTCTAATTGTGAGGGCATCTTGTTAATTGAGTATTTCCAAATATAAAAATCTATGGGATAATCTTTAAACAATAAGAGTCCCGTGGGCATAGCGGGAATGGTCTGGGTTCAGCAGAGCATCGTGGACAGCGTGGTGGATTGGCAGAGCCAGCCACCACGCTGGTGTCTCATGGGTGCCAGGGCCTGCGCCTCTAGCTAGCCGGATTCCTAATCAGAGCCCCGGTCAGAGCCAGGAGCAACGGGAGCAGCTGCCTGGGAACAAGCTGGGCTGGGTGCGGTTTTCTAATTACCCACTACAGAATAGAACTTGTGACATTCGGAGATGGTCTTTGTTTTCAGCACAGGCATATGCAGTAGGGGAGTATTCAATCTAGAAAGGCATTTAGAGGCCAAATCCTTCAAAAGCCACTTTTCAAATTTCCACGAGAAAGAACGGGAGGTAGGAACGGATGACCAGGTGGATGAGGAAAGGGATGGGTACAGGGATAGGTGAAGAAGCATGGGCTTATAGGGCTTGTAACTGTCCCAAATGCACATAGCTGAGCTCTATAGTTTTCAAGACTGTTTCTTTCTCTGCTCCAGTGGATCAGCTCTTACCATAGTTTTTGGGTTGTAATCTTTTTTGCTGCTTTTGGAGATGAAAGTAACCTTATTGAGCAATAGAATCTTGGTGAAAGTAATTAAGATGTAAGTTAAGGTGAAATCATACCAAGTTGGAATGGTGGATCATGCTTGCAATGTCAACACCCAGAAGGCTGAGGTCAAAGATCACCTAGTTCAAGACCAACTTGGGACAGTCAGACAAGGCTACAGCATGAGGCCTTGTCTCAAAATTAAAAAGAACAAAGTCATACTGGATTACAGTAGTTCTTTACCGCAATATGGCTGGGATCCTTATAAAAGGAGACCATATATGGAGACAAATACATTGAGAGGAACTTGCCACATAATCATAGAATCAGAAACTGAATGGCCTAATACAAGCATCAACAGATGTTCTAGCAAACCAGTCAAGGCTAACAAATCTACACTACAGGTTGCATAATGAACACAGGACCAAACCCACCTTGAATTCAATACTTAGAAAACTGAGACAATTACTTTTTCCTATTGAAAGTGCTCGAATTATGATTCTTTGTTCGAGCATCTTAGGAAACTGATGCAGCTTGCTTTTCCCATCCTTAAAACTAGCAATGTTGTCTGTTGTACCCCGTTGCAGTAAACTAGTTCAAAGCAATGGTCCACTATAGATTTTATTAATAGATGTCTTTTGAGTGTGCATATTACTTGGCATATTTATTGGAAATTCTGATTCATTAAATCTAAAAGGGAGCATATTTCAAACAATTTAGGTAATAATAGAAATGGCATTGGAATTTGTGTTAAATGATTTTAAATTTCAAAACACACCTAGGTCAAAGATATACACTATAAATGTAAATAAAATCAGTTTAATTAATAAATTAGAAACAAAGATTATTTTATATGACCTCTAACATTTCTAGCTTCATTTGACCTCATATTCATCTTTTCTCTGTCTCTCAATAGTCACAGTAGGGAAACAGAAGGAGACATGGGTTGTCTCACACTTGGGGTTTTATGTTACATCAGGAGTTGTGAACTGCTTGAAGGCTAGTACCCTTGGAAAGATGTAGAAAATACCACTCCTTATACTGTCTCTCGATAATCTGATCCAAGTGTAAGTTCAAAGGGTGAGTGGGTGATCTGTGGCATCTGTGGACCCAAGGACAGACTAACTCTATAGACACAGCAGCTATTCAGGGATGTTGAAAGGATGCACATGCCATTGCCTAACCCTTCATTTGCACTCAAAAGAGACTGGAAGGAAATGAGGAAACTGGATGGCTGTAGATGATGGCTAAGATCAATGTTATAAAACAGAACTGCTTTTATTATCAACAGTGAAGAGGAACTTATATAAACTTTTAGAGGACAGAGTTGATATCTTCTCTCTATTTTGTTTTTGTTGTAAAACAAATATAAGGGCAAAGTCAGACACACAATGCAGATAAAACCCAGATTTAAAACAGACTTTAGAAAGCAGTTTCTTTTTCCTTCTGTTCTGAAAACCATTTGTGTGTGGTGAGACCAGAAAGATAAAGGAGAAGAAATAAACGGCCAGGTTCCTAGAGAAATAGTTGATGAACACGACATTTGTAAGGGCTGGCCCTTTAATATGTGAATTAGCCTTGTTAGCTCAAATGCATTTATGCTTTCAAAAATGACTTGTGAAATTATTTATCACATGAACCTTCACGTATGTTATGTTCTCAACTAGCTCATGGAATAGTTTAACACAATATTAAAAGAAAAGCTTGGAAAGAAACTAAATTAAGTATGGTGGCTGACACATGGCTACAGGTTAGACTTATCTATTAGCTGCGAAATTTTCACCATAATGGATTATAAAGTATAATTCTTGAAACTGAACAGTTTTTCTCTCTGTATTTTTCTTGGTGTTTTGTGAAATGCCAACAACCAGCTCTTGGGTAGAACAGACTCTGCTATTCTTCAGAAGACAGGCTGTGGTTTTCTTCTGCAGGGATTGAGCCCAGCCTTTTACTCTAAGGCAGACCCTAATTTTTTTTTTTAAAGCCAAGATGTGTTTCTTTCAGAAAACAGATCAATGTATTTTGTTTCTTGACCCATTCAGCCAGTCTGTGTCTTTTGAGTGGAGAATTGAGGTCATTTATATTTAAAGTTATGACTGAAATGTGCATGTTAACTTGGGGCATTGTTGAGTTTTGTTTCTGATGTTTTGTGCTCTCGGGGTACTTTGTGTCTTAGTAATAATGGCTACCTCTCTGTTCCTACAGTCTCTTGGTTTTGCTTACTCCTCTCTTCAGCCTGGAATATTGCTTCCTGTCTGTTCTTTGAGTTTGGTTTGTTGGATATAAATGTTTTTAGGCTGTTTATATCATGGACAGCTTTTCTTTCTTCTTCAACTATGTCAGATAATTTTGCTGGGTACCTTATTCTAGGTTGGCTATCAATGTCTTTAGGACTTGGAATGTGTTTTTCGTGGCTCTTCTGTTTTCAAAGATTCCATTAGAAAATCAGCTGTTATTCTGATGGGTCTCCCTTTACTTGGGACTTGTGTTTTTCCTTTTGCACCTTTGAATACACTTTCTTTGTTGTGTATATTTAATGCTTTAGCTACGATATGCTGTGGAGATGCTCTTTTCTGGTCTTATCTATTTAATGTTCTATATGGGTGTATTATTTCATAGTTTTGGGAAGTTTTCTATGATTTTGTTTGCAGTGGCCCACATTTTCTGTATATTTCTTCCTCGCCTTTTAATTTTTTCATAGTTCTTATTTCCTCTAGATCCTCTTTTATTTTCAAGTCCTGATATCTTTTTCTGATTCACTTTCCTCCTTTCCTCCAAGCTTTCTAGTTGGGTTCTTGAGTTCTCCAATCTTATCTTCATCTCAGCTTGAGTCTTCTTTAATGTTTCTATTTATAGAATTTTGTTTCCAAATCCTGGATTGTCTTCATCATTTACATCAGCCTTATGTTTGTCTAGTCTTGTGTATCACTTAGGTGTTTATTGTCTTTAAGGGTTTTTAAAATTTCATTGAGATGTTTCTTTGTATTTTCTTTAAACTTCTTGAATTATTTGATGAAGCTTATGATTTTCTTTAAATTCTGTATTCTGGAGTTCATCCAGGTAATAATCACGGGCAAATATTTCTAAAGAACTTGTAGGTTTTAGAGAGGAGGATTCTGGTCTGATCTTTCATACTGCTTATACTTTTTCAATGAGATCTGGGCATGTGGCCTTTAAAAAATATTAATAGTTCTGTGTCTGATATATGGAAAGAGCAGGTTGGGGCAGAACTGAAGATATCTGGCTGGGGTAGGCCTAGAACTTGGAAATGGCTTAGGTTGAATGAAATCAGGTGAACACAGGGAACTGGGGCATTATGCAGGATATGCATTCTGGCCCCATCCTGGAGTATGGGGGTGATCTAGGGATGGAGAAGACTGTGGAGGGGTGGATCAAGCAGACTCACATGGCTGGAGCTTAGGTGTGCAACATCTTCCTGGGTGGAAAGGCTGTATGAGGTATGGGAGTGTCCTGTGGGTCAGTGGTAGGCAGGGCACATTCTGAAGGGAGTTGGTTATGGCACAGATAAGGGCAGTCAGACTAGGCTGGACACTGGATTTGGGACTAGGTAAGATCTGAATGCTTAGATGGAGAGGAGAGGAGGATCATCTAGTCTCAGGCTAGATCCTGAAGAAGAATGTCTTTAAGCAGCTTTATTTATAATAGCCAGAAACTGGAAAGAACCCAGATGCCCTTCAACAGAGGAATGGATACAAAAAATGTGGTACATTTATACAATGGAATATTACTCAGCTATTAAAAACAATGAATTTGATAAATTTTTATGTAAATGGATGGAACTAGGAAATATCATTCTGAGTGAAGTAACCCAATCACAAAAGAACATACATGGTATTCACTCACTGATTATTGGATTTTAGCCCAGAAGCTTGAAATACCCAAGATTCAACTCACAGACCACATAAAGCTCATGAAGAATGACCAAGTAAGGGGTGCTTCAGTCCTTCTTAGAAGGAGTAACAAAATACTCAAGGGAGCAAATATGGAGACACAGTTCAGGACAGAAACTGAAGGAGGGGCCGTCTACAGAACACTCCACCTGGATATCCATCCTATGTGCAGTCACCAAAGGTAGACGTTGATGTGGATGTCAGGATGTACATGCTGACAGGAGCCTGATATAGCTGTCTCCTTAGAAGTCTGCAAGAGTCTGACATACTCAGAGGCAGATGCTCACAGCTAACCATTAAACTGATCATGGGGTTCCCAATGGAGAAGATAGAGTGAAGGCTGAAGGAGTTGAGAGGATTCGCGACACCGTGAGGAAAGCAACAATCCCAACCAACCAGAGCCCCAGGGTCTAAACCACCAGTCTGGGAGCGCTTAGGGAGGGACCCATGGCTCCAGCTATATATGCAAGGGAGCTATATATAAGTGGGAGAAGAGATCCTTGGTCCCATGAAGGCTGGACATGGGGGGGGGATATTCAAGGGTGGGAAGGTGAGGTATGGGGGAGGGTGGGTGGGGGTACACCAACGTGGAGGCAGGAGGAGGGGGGAAGGGATAGTGAGTTCCTGGGAGGGAGGGGGAAATGGGGTAAGGAGAGAACATCTGAAATGTAAATAAAATTTCCAATAAAAAAAAAAAACAACTAAATTTATGCAGTAAAAAAAAAAAAAAAAAAAAGCTGCACCGAAAATCCCAGATTAAAAAAAAAAAAAGAAGTTTTTAATATGAATACTATTTTTTAAACTTCAGAATTTTGTTATGTAGTAATGGTACATAATTATATGATCAATGTATTGCTTTGATCCAACCATATAGTGTGTAATGGTCAATTTTGAGTAATAGATGCACCACCTCAACTACTGTTCACTCTTTCTGTTGAGAAGTGATTCTGCTTTTTACTTCACGTGGCACCATGGTTTAACTCCCACTGGCTCTTCTCTTTGTGTTTCTGTAGGCTATGCACATGGCAACTTCTGACATTTGTTATTACCACTGTGTTCCAGGAAATCCTCTGTGTCATTTATCAAAATCTGCCTCTTTGAGGTCCGGCTCATTCCTTTCACTTCTAGGATACCTCTTTCAGAAGTATTGCATTTCACTGACCACCCTTTCCTCAAGACTCTAGGGAGGTTTTCATGCAAGTCTGTGTGCAAGACTGTCAGTGTAGCCTATGAGTAAATACCAGTGTGCAGCCACAAATGGTTTCTTGTTTCTCTAAATTGTTTTATATCTGGATTATAGTGAGGTAACAAATATCCTCCCTTGTAATAAAGACTATTGAGCCCCTTCCCCTGACTATAACACTATAGCATTAATAGCTTCAGTGGACCAGGGGACCCTCATGGAACAAAACTTGTAGTCAGCCTGCTCCAGATGTCCTGTCATTCTATTGATACTTTGGGAGAGGCCTATAGGGCTTCCTAGAAAGGTACAGAAAATAGCATGAATCAAGAAAATCTTTCTAAGTTAAAGAAGTTTCCACCCGATGAACCTCAGAAATCTATTCAGATTATTTCTAGTAAACTCTACTATGGAGCTTCCTACTCTCTGCAAAAGATCCAAATCAAGGAGGCAGGCCATGAAACTGACTTTGTGCAGTCTGAATTCTCTCCTTCCCTTCATTTGTTATTGAGGGTGCTCCATGAGCCTGACTCTGTACATTCACCATCCTCTTCCTTCCTTCTGTCACTAAAGATTTCTAAATGTAGTTCTATGAGTCCAGTAGAATGATGAGGACATGAGATCATTGCTGGTCAGAGGTCCCAGGTGTTGGTCCGCAGACAAGGGTCAAACTAAGGCCCTTACCTTAGCTCAAATCCTGCCCATGTCCTTACACAAGTAAGTTAACTGAGTGCAGGGAGGTTGGATCTGGCAAAAAGAGAGGGCAAGAGGAACCCTTGGGGCAGAAATGCAAGCAGCTAGGACAGTAATGCTGTTTTGGACACAGTGTTAGGAATTGGCTGTTCACAGCTTCTACTGTTATTTCGTTAATGGAACTAGTATATGAAGCAGTTGTCTGGGAAGGCTATTTACGTTAGTGTTTGTTACAGTTAGCTCTAAAATTCATGTAACGTGTTTTCCGTTTCCTTTGGAAAATGTCTACACTACATCCTGACATTTAATCTGTGGTCTTAATGGGGGTGACTAATGTAAGCTGTAGGTTCTTGGTAATTTCGAAAGAAAGCCAGCTTCATCTACTAATACCCTTTTTTAGGTTCACAGGAAAAGGAGGGAAAGACAATTAAGAAATACAAGTAACTAGTGTACTTTCCTTATGCATTCATAGTGAAGTATTTGTTGTTGTTTTTTTAAAATATGAAAGTCTGGTTTAAATAAAATGATTAACCCTTCAAAAACCAGGACTTTAATATGCATCTAAAGGTACAGGCTTTTGGGTGGGGTCTGCTATATTGCAGCCAATATCTTGGCATGCTAGTGCATACACAAATCTCTGGTTTATGAGACACTGGGAGCAGTTACACAGAGGGTGGGGAGGGCAAAGGAAAAACAGTGTTTAAATCGTGCTTGGAAAACATTTTGGATTCAGTAGAAGCCAAAACCATGGGAACTGGCCTATATCCTTAGGGCTTAAAAGAGATCCAAATAGGCTTACCATGTAGTTGAAGTATGCATAGCACCAGACTTCAGCCAGACAACCAAGGTTCTGGTCTCTCTCTTATGTGAAAATTGACTTTGCACTCAACTCTTACAAATCTAGACCTCAGTCTCTTTGCCTGTAAATACGGGTGGGTTTCTAGCTCTAGCTTTCATGGTGATAAATCCTTCTAATGGGGACAGTTGGTGTACACAGTCTTTTTGCTGACTTTCTTGGGGACTGTGTAGTTGAGGGTTCTGGCTGTGTTTGTGGCTTGGACTTCTGAGCTCTCACCCACAATTCCCATAAGTGAGGAGCCATATGGCACTTGGAAACCTTGGTGGGAACATTGGGGCATTTAAAGATCTCACAGCTGTGGACCACTTGGGAGATGGGTTCATCTGAATGCTGTGTGTCTGGACATGCTACTATAGTTTAGTGATATACCAGTAATCAACGAGTCATACTTAGAAAGATGTCTTGGGTTGGTACGTGGTCTCCTTTATCCTCTAGTGATGACTATGGCACAAAAGGAAAGGGCAGGAAAGTCTGGTCTTTCTGATTTCCTGCTACCTGTTGAGCCCTCCGTGGACAGGAAACTGTTTTTATTGAACCCTTGGAAACACACAGTAAGATTAAGTCAGGAAAGTGAGATGCTACATAGTTTGTTCAAGGAGATGGAATTAAGTTGTTTTGCTTGATTCAAAGGAGGGTTGTTTGTTTTTGTTGTTTTAATTACAAGACCGTGCTGTCCCAGTGATCAGATGATGAAAGTAGTCATACATTGTATGCTAGGATTCTAAGGAAATGGTTTTCAAAGATAGTCAGAAAAGCACACTTCTTATTAAGTATTCCTGGATTTGAATATGTTGAGAAAACGAGCATGCTTTAAAAAAAAAAAAGACCACCAAACCAGTCAATCAGCAGATATGAAACGTCTTATTTCCTACTTTACTTTCCTACTTATTTCCTTCTTTTACTTCTCTTAAGTAAAGGTTCTGGAATTATTCCTTTATTTTTAAGAATTGTCCTCTATTCATTTTTTCTCCAACAAACTTGTCTAAATAGCTTCTAATTAACCTATCAAGGTCCCAAAGATGTGTGCACTTGAGCAGCAATGGAAGTGGTTGCTTGCATAAGTGGTGTGATCCTCTGCTGGACTCTTGTGAAGCAGGAATGCAGATGAGTCGCAGGTGGCATGGAGGGCAGTGGGGTTTCTAGTCTTCTGAAGAGCAAGGACCTTTCTTACTTCTAACATACTCTTAAAGGACATGAGGATTGCTGAGTGGTCAGGTTGAACACACTAAATCACCACCTTCTATGTCAAACACGGCTGCCTTTCACTCCTTTGGATGTCGTACATTGATTCCATGGTTCCCTAGCATTTTGACAGACTCAGGCAGGCCAGTGGTTTAGAATTTTCAGTTGTGTGTCTCACCTTTAATTTCATGGATCTATTCTGCAAACCAAGAAGGTAATTAAAGCCAAGTAAAGCCTCAGAGAACAGACAGAGTGACCGATACTGTTCACAATCCTAAGGTAATAATACAAAATGGTAGATGTTTGAATTCATTGTAATTTATGTTTCTTTGAATGAAGTTCAGAGTTCAGATGCAAATGTGGCTAACATCCATGCAGTGTAAGCTGCAGCCATGTGGAAAAGAACTAAACAGAACTAAACAGATTTAGAAAAGCTCTAAATCACAGTGAGCAAAGAGAGGACTTGCTGTCATCTGAACACCATTGTGACTATTGCATAGAGTCACTGGGTTTGACTTAGATTCCTGAGTTGACATACTTCTCTGTAAATTTAAAAAGAAAATATGCTGAGTGAATTTTTGAGAAAAAAAATGGAGATGAGAGTAACAACATGCTGCCTAAAACATCCTTCGTGGTGAGCTATAAGGTGACGTACTTTACCCTCGTAATGACTCAGCCACAGATGCCCCTAAAGTGCCTCCTTGGTAAAAGCTTTTTGGAGTCATTTTCTTCTAGCACATTCTTCCTTGTTGCACACCTAATGCCTTTTTATGTTCTGCATGAAGCTCCCAACAGTGTAGGTTTTCAGACTTTCTCATGAACAGATTAAAGGTGGAGTGAGAGACTCTGGCTCAGTATTCAGAACTAGAGTCAAATCTGGTTCCAGGTCATTTGACACTACGGAGCTCATGCTGTACTATTAATAGACACCAGATGAAGCTGCATGCGCGTGCTAAGTTTTAAAGGACACCCCGAGGCAAATGCTTTTCTTATTCCACCAGCTAATTTCTGGTTGGCAAAGGACAGAATTAAGATCAGTTATAATATTCTCTTGTTCTCTTACTCCTTGGATGAAAATTTTAAGCACACAAATCCTACCATGAATTGAATTAACTTGTAAGTCTTGGAAACTTGTGTGTGTGCCCATTTTAGCAATGTATCAAGGGAAGGTTCATGTTAAATACCCCGTGTTAAATCTATTCACTTCGAAGAGTAGAGTGCATGGCAGGGCGAGAGACAAGCTTTGGCTTGCTTTCGGGTATACGCCATTTATATTGACATACGCCTGCAGTTTACTTTTGCTTCGAGATTTCGATTCAGGAAACTTTGCTCTCTTCTGTCCCTCATGGATGATTCAGAGTGCTTTATTAGGGCATTCCACAAATGTGCTGGTGGAAGGAGTGGAATTTCTGGAAAACTGGACCCCAGGAAGCTTATGATTCATGTAGAATTGAAAATGCCCACTGCCTTAATTCTATCCCCCCCGTATGCATATGACCTAGAAGCAAACACCCTATCTGCGTTTGTCACGCATAGTGCAGCATCCCTCTACCTTCCTGTGGCCGTGCCGCTCGCTCTCCATCTAGTTCATTAATAATTATCCCTGGAAGCGAAGTCTCCTGTGTCTCCCACAAACGTAATAGCTGTTCGAGTCTCAGAAAATGCAGCCGTGAGACTACCCCAAAATAAGCTTTATTGCAAGAAAAGTGTCATATTTGATACATAGACCTACAAAAACAAACACAACCAAAACCCATAAGGTTTTCCTCACAAACACTTGATTACAAATTTACAGTTTCTCTTTTTCTTTTTAGTTATTAAAAACAAACAAATGAAATGAAACAAAAACAAAACAAAAGTCCCAAAACATTGGCTATAACTGGTTACTACTCTTTGGTCGAAACCGGTGTGAGAGGATTGACTGTGTGTGCTTTGGCCATGTCGCATCTAAGGTTTCTGTCACAGGACGTGGAGATGTGCTTTTATTGGTAACTCCTGGTGTGGCATCTTTCCAAATGGCTAAAGCAAACTAAACATCAATTCATTTTACAAACGTATTTCATACACAATAAGCTATGATAAAATGAGGCATATGGTGTATAACTACAGTATTAATGAAAATTCTAAAGAAAGAATAAAAATAAAAACCAGGGTTTAAAAAAAAAAAAAAAAGAAAAACATCAACATATATTCCTTGGCTGCATGGCATGATTGTTTGCACACATGGCAATCCTGAAATAGTTTGAACATAATAAATGCACCATTTAATCTACGACAGCACCAAACGCAACAGAACGCCAGGGTTCCTGCTCAAGGGAACGGCGGGTTCTTCAGCTGCCTAGGGGACCACAGGTGCACAGCACGCCCTGGTAAGAATGAGGTGTTGTGGGAGGCACGTGTGGATCCTTGAGGTTACGAGGAAGAAATACAGTACAGTTTGGCCTGCAATGCTAACGGTCTCACAAGCAGTCAAGGTATTTTGCTACAGTGGTTGAGTTTCCTCTCCTGTTGCCTGGTGATTCTGCTGATGTGAAATATTGTCACGTGAGCTGCTCTGGCTTTCGTTTCCTTTAGACAGGATCAAACGAATTCCACATCTTTTAATTATTGATTACACTGCCCATTCAGCTCCACAAGACTTTCTTCGAAATAGTCAGGTGCGTACCAGTTGGAGGGCTGGCAGAAAGACTAAAGGAAAACATCTCTTGAATGTATTGGATTTTTTTTTTTAAAAAGCACCTCTAAAAGAAATAGCTCAAATTTATAAATCTAAGAAAAACAAGCGAGTTTCCCTTTTTGTTTACATAGTTTGTTCATTTCTCCATATATTACTGCATTAAAATAAATAAACATCTATATTTTTTTAATTAGCAACTATAGCAAAATACCCAAAGTGTTATAGACTGCTAACAGGAAGAAAGCTCACATTATTTTTGTGCATTTAGTGCCATATGCTGATCTCTTGAACATTTAGGTTTTTTTTTTTTAATATATTTTAAAGTGAAGTTATATAAAAAATACAGTAACTATGTTTGCCTTTGCACTCAAATCTTTGGCCATACCAGAGTCTAAATTGTCCTTCCCTGTGAGGGTCAACATCCCAAAGTCTCAGGGAAGAAAGGAATAGAAGTCCTTTTTTGTTTTTTTTTTTGTTTTTGTTTTGTTTTTTTTTCCTCTTCAAAATTAGTCAGTGACATTCCAAACACTTCTGAAGGCTGGCTGTGCTGGGATCTGAGCTGGGACCCAAGTCTGCAAAGGGCTAATACAGCTGAATCTGCAACCTCATTCTGAGAGCCTCCCCCAGCACCCCAGGAGGTAGTTGTCCTCATTGTGTTCCTCCAATTTCCTCAGCTCCTTCTTCCCATAGAGAGGGATGCTGGTGATTTCCAGTGTGTATGTGCCGGGAGCGAGCTTCTTCTTGGCTGTGTGCAGGTAGCTGAGCCCATTCCTTTGGTGGATTCGGAAGATGCCATCCTCGTTCCCTTGGGAGATGACATAACGGATGTGGTTGTTGAGGGGCTCAATGGCGGGGACCAGTTCTAGGATGTGCTCCTTGGAGCCAAGGCCGGAGAGGTTAAACTTCATGTTGACTGGGCTGTCCATGGCAACGCTTTCTAGGCTGATTTGTTCCACCTGAGGGAAAGAGCAAGCACACACTTGAGAGTTTGTACAGGGCACAAGCTGGACTCAAAGGCCATCTGCAGCTGATGGGTATAGTCACAGAGGCAGGTTGAGGCTGCTCCCTGTCTGGCCATTTGCTAACTGCAAAAGAAGCTATTGCAAATTCCTGTCAGGGTCGGAAAAGCTTCACCCTGCAGAGGGTGACTCACCCAACCTCGACAAGATCATTAAAGTTATAGGACTTAGGCCACAGACAATAGTCACATAGCAGGTTCCTTTGACGGTTTTGTACAATATTATGCTTAAGATTGACTTTTAAGTTGAGAGATAGTTACTTTTCTTTGGTATTGTGGCCACTGGTAGTTTGTCTATGTTTCAGTGGATGTCCCCATACACTGTGTGTATATGAGTAGCACTAATTGTAACCAGTGGGACATTGACTAATGTTGTGTTGGGGGGTTCTCTTCAGAGAGTCAGAGGGGAGAAATGGGGGTTAATATGATCATAATACATTTATACATGTATGAAATTCTCAAACATTTGAATGGAAAAGGACAATTTAAGAAATGAGTCTAATTTTATCTTTTGTGGGGTCAAAATGAGAAGTCTTATTGTTATTCAACAGCAGGCCTTGCACCCAGGAAAATCATCTCTGGGCTGTGAATTTACTAGGAGCCTCAGTACTCAGATGACTTGGAGTCATCTGCAGAGTGAGCCAGGATTGGCAAAAAGCAGGACCAGGTAGTGTGAACCAAATTTGTCACTTGGAGTGGGAGGTTAAGAATGCTGCCTTAGTTAGACAGGCCACAAAAACCAACCAACCAACCCACCCACCCACCCACCAACCAACCAACCAACCCAACCCACCCACCAACCAACCAACCAACCCACCCACCAACCCACCAACCAACCCACCCACCAACCCACCCACCAACCCACCCACCAACCCACCCACACCCATAATGCTTTGATGTGAGTTTGTGCTTAAGTGAGGTTATGGTTATAAAGGCTTTGAGGAACCCATCATTATTTAGACAGAATTATGTTCCATGTACCACAACGGGAAGGTTTTATATCTTGATGAGCGATTTGTCATCGTTAAACATCGGGTTGGATACTTCAGTTTACTGAAAAAGAAGTGTAACATTAACTTGCTATTTCAAAATAGTAGCAGAGATTTTGGGGCTAAATTAGTATGGTCCTATAGATAAGGGAAGGTCCTGAGACCCAGAACACTGAAGCACAGCCAGTTAGTTTATGCATGTGTGTGTGTGGGGTGTATTGATGAGGTTAATTCTCAGTAATACTAACTAAAAAGAGAGGTGACTGGTGACATCATACTATCAGCAATATTCAGAGGTTGAGAGTTTTATCCTCCTATTTTATAGGTGAAGGAGCTGAGGGAGAGGTTAGGTGCACATATCCTAGAGACACATGATCAGTGGGCAGGGCCAAGGAATGTGTGTGTGTGTGTGTGTGTGTGTGTGTGTGTGAATAACCTCTTTTTTTTTTCTTCCTTTTTTTATTTTTGGCAAAGCAGGGCTTCTGCTCCACATCTACTCACGGCTGAGGTGGGCTCAGGCTCCTGCACGCTCCTCTTCCCCCGGCCATCTTTTTTAGTGTAGCCATTGATTTTGCACTCGTAGCACGCTTCTGGGGACAGAGCGTTTTCATCGTCCTCTGCCTCCGTATCCACCGACAGGTACTGTCCTTTGTTGAAGCCCATTCCTGAGACACAGTGGCTGTTTATGAGAAGCAAAATAGTCTTAGACATTACCATTGGCCTGGGCAGTCTAACTGTCTTCCAGAAACAAGGAAGCAGAGGAAGAAGCTGTAAACCAGCCGTTCTCATCCTGTGGCTCACAACTCCCTGGGTCCGCCTAAGACCATGGGACAATACAGATATTGATTGATTTATGATTCCTCACATAGCAGATTACAGCTATGAGGTCGCAATGGAAATGAATGATTTTATGGTTGGGGTCTGGGGTTGGCACAACATGAGGAACTGTGTTGATCACAAACCCTGATCTTTGTGGTTCTCTTCTTTGCCACACAGAGGGAAAGATTTCCTCTTGCTTTGAAACAGCATAATTTTTTGGAGGATGAATCCTGGGTTTCCCCAGTTCTCAATCGTACATAGATTGAAGCACTTGAAAGTTGTCTCCTTAAGGAGGTAAGAAACAGCTTTGAAAGCCCAGAGACGACGGTAAGGGAAGCTATTGCTCCAGGAACCTGAGTGAGTTCTTACTGCTCAGGCCAAGACCCCTGCTCTAATACTCGGTATTTCTGCACTCCTATTTAGTTAGCAGAAGGAGGCAATGCATTAGCTCTAACGTGAGCCCTGCCAAGCCCAGTCTTTTCTGTTATGTGTGACTGTATATCAGTGCTGGACAGATTGGTTCATGTCCCTTACTTAGTGCCCGCCAGACTTACTAACCCTTCCAGAGAACATCACCCCTATTTACTTGTAAACCATACTCTTGTGTGTCCCTGAGGAGAGCAGTCTCAGTGGGGTGGTACCACCCAGACTTGTGTGTGGTAAGATCTGCCAAAGGTCAGTTACCCAAGGGGTAGCCAGCCTTGTGGGAAAAGGGTCTTCCCTTCCTGGGCAACATAAAACCAGATGAACAGAGCAAGAGACAAAGTCCTTCCTCAGGGGTTGCTGGGTTAGCACCTGTGGAAATCAGCAGAGCAAACAGGGAGGAAGTCATTTACACATCTGTCTCTCACAGTCACAGAGGAGCTGCCTAAGCTTTGCACCTGGCCTTGAATCAGGATGAACGGACTTCAGCCATTAGAGGACCAAGGACTGATGCTTCCAGGGAAGCAAACATCTCAGCTCTCCACAGAGGAAGTGATCCTACACTGCATGGTGTCTAAGTCCCAATGCTTTCCCCTCTTGGGATTCACATGTAGGGGTTCCAGTCCCCACCTTGCAGGGGTGGGAAGCAAGGTTGCCTGAATGCTCAGGAGAGAGCAAGAGTCACCCGTTGCTGCGGTTGGGGGACAATGTCTTACCCCTGTCCCACTCTGAAGTACCCTGGTGGGCAGCCGCAGAGGTAGCCACCTTCCGTGTTGGAGCAGCCATAGCTGCATGGGTTCTTGGAGGAGGAGCACTCGTTCACATCATGACAGGCGCTGGAGAACTGGTCGAAGGAGAACCCAGAGGGGCAGGCACACTTGTAACTCCCAGGGTGTTATAGCAGGAGGCAGAGCCACAGGCACTGGGGTTGGAACATTCATTCTCATCTGTTCAAAGAAGGAAGAAGCCCTTACACGGGGAAGGGGCAGGGGCAAAGGGAGGTGAAGGTGGGGTCTCCAAGGACCTATCAGATCACAGGGCGGATAACTTTAAAAATACTCTTATGATTGACTTCAAGGCAATAAGAAGAGTTAATTAAAAAAAAATATTTACTCCAAAATATGTCTTCACATGCTTGAAAAAGCCCAGCCCCTGTACTGCTCTGCTCTACTGGTGCTATTTGTGAGCACCCTGGCAGCCTGTAGGGACAGATATGTGCAGTTTGCCTGAAGAATAATTCTTTTATTTTCTTAACAAAGGGTTATTTCAAAGCCTTTAGCAAATTCAGAGAGGAAACAGATTAGCAGTTTCCAGGGAGACGGGCAGGGAGGAAGAGGGATAGTGGCTATCAGTTATGGGGTTTCTTTTGGGGGGCAACAGAGACTATTGGGGTTGATTCGTCCATACTCCTAGGAGAACACACCAAAATACTTTCAACTGACATTGTAAAAGGGTTAATTTTACATGAATACATGAACCGTGTGGACTTTTAAAAGAGCCCATCTCTCTATCAGAATTTGTGCCCGTTGGTCCTTAGCACTTCCTCCATCTCCTCATGCATATAGGGAGGGAGTCTCTGAAAAATTCATTGCCTTCTTGAAAATGATGAAAAGGACCCTGATTGGCTCTATTGAACTAAGAGCAGTTTTAACTGCTCCAGAGCCTGCCTGGCACAGAAGGTGCCTTCTGCAAGGATCGCACCCTCCCCGCCATTACTGACACTGAGCTCTTACTGCTAAATGCTTAGCTCTGTCCCTCCCTTGGAAGCTGGTGGGAGCATAATTACATGTCTGCTTTCAGCTGCTGTTATCACAGGTTCAAGACCCCAAG
This sequence comes from Mastomys natalensis, assembly GCA_021653895.1. Lineage (NCBI taxonomy): Eukaryota > Metazoa > Chordata > Mammalia > Rodentia > Muridae > Mastomys > Mastomys natalensis. The sequence goes on along the minus strand of JAJTUV010000836.1, from coordinate 344,575 downwards.
GTGCTTTTGACTTTGGGAATTATGAGGCTGCTTCTAAGTGTTTGGTTGATGAGACAGCCCTGGGTTTGACTCCTCTGAGCTTTATTATAACCCAGACTTCACACTAGGCAGGAATCACATCTGTTCTGTGGAATTCTTTCCATTCCTGTGACTGCATGAGGAGTGCCGAGGGTCTGTGAACATATTTCAGCCTGAGTGCAAGCAGGCCCATCTGTGAGTGTGCATACCCCAGGAACCCAATGATTACAGGGGCTCGGGGTGGGGACCCGCAGCGGCTCAGAGAGATTTCCTAGATGGAGTTGGGGCTTGGCAGAGCCCTCTAGACAGGAAACTGAACTTTGTAAAGCCCAGGACAGAGGCTACTGGACAGGCAGATATTACGCATATTTTAATGTAATGTGCATAGTTGGAGAGTTAAATGAGGAGGTAAATGAAGAACTCTTAGCCACTGCATATAAAATACTGTCATTTGCCTAATATGTGAAATCTCCCGGCATCTATTTTATGCACAGAAAATACATACGTTCTCAGTAGGTTGGCTATGTGGGATCTGAATGTACCCACTGTTTACTTCTAGATTTGAGAGACTTGGAATTCTGCCCCAGAGCTTCATTCACTTTCATAATTAGTTCTCATATTAATATGTAGCATTTCTCTTCTAACATGGAATCTAAATTAGATTGCAAGCTTAATGGCATGTTCCCACCGTGACTTTATTCAGGCATTGTGTAAGTCAGAAAAATTACCAAGAAAGCCAATTAATTGGGTAAATTGAATTTAAACATTCCATTAACAAGAACATTTTAAAATAGGATTATGTTTCTGGAAGTACCCTGTGTTCTCATATTTTTATATGCTATAAATATATAACATGGTAACACTGTATGAACTTAGTTAAGTATGGGCTTGTTTGAGATATACTGTGAATTGAAATGCCTTGTTTGGCTATGGTGGCATTGTTTTGGGAAAGCTTATAATATAGAAGGAACTGAAAGTTATCTGCAGTAAATGGCAAGAAAGTTGCACACTGAAATATTTTCTTAAAATGCAAATGTTTGTATCAGGTGCACAGTTTCAATTTCAAATGACCACAATACTTGCTGGTGGTTGAGAATTCTAGCTATGTCTAGATAGTCTGTGTCCTAGGATGTTCTCTCAATTCCCTGCAGCAAGGAGCTGAAAACTTACAAAAATGGGAGTTTGTATGAAAAGTTTTCTCGAAATTGATCACTTTCAGAGACTATTTACTCATCTTGAATGGGTCATACCCATTGAACAGAAGTGTAAACTTTGGAGTTTGTCTATTTGAGAGGAATCTGATGTACTGACTGAAACGTTCGACTGTTCACCAGGAGAAGACTATGGGAAAGTCCCCTCTATCTCTTCCCTCTAGTCACAGGGTATTTATACCAACAGACACAGACAATCTGAACTTGGTTCTACTTCTTATCACTCTAATTTATTGCTTTTGTTAGCTTCCTGGTTGGGGTAATTTAACTCTATTTCTGCCATATTTTTGAGCTATAATTCCAATTATGTCATGTTCTTGCTAATTAAAAAAGCAAGAACAGTATCTGTTTTATCAGAGGTGAGCTGAATCCCTGGAGGGATCCAGAACCTTTGCAATTCTGTCTCTGTCTATCAAAGGGGTGACTGCCTAAAGTTAACCATTTTAAGAATGAAAAGCTAATAACTCTTGTGAGTGGGGATACCTGTTTATGTGCTTCGAGTTCCCTTCCTTGACCAGTGTTTTTTTTGAGACTGGGTCTCACAGGCCTTGGATCCTCCTGCTTCAGTCTGCAGATGCTGGCACTGCAGGCAAATGCTACCACGCCTCATCCTTGAAGGTGTTGTTGCTCTCAACAAGCTGTTTCTCAGATTAGAAGCCTTGCAGGCCTGGGTCTAGACTCTGGAGGTCCAGGCTTAAATAAAGCACTTAACTCAAGGAACTCATAGAAAGGAAACCGGGACGGTACCTCAGCATCTCAAGCCCCACACAGGTCATTCCTCACAGAAACTCCAAAGTTACTAAAGGCTTGTGCAGATGGTTTTGCAGTGGATGCTTACAGATCAAAATGTTAAGAAGTATAAAAACTTGAATTGGTGACAACTATGTATTCTAATTTCTTTTTAAGTTTTTCTTGAAGCAAGAATTCTGTGTAAACTGACTACTAGAGAATCATTCTTCTGCCTTAAGTTCCACAGAACTAACCATGAAGTCTGCAGTCCTTACTAAAACGATGGGCCCGAGAGTTTACAAACACTATAATATAATAAAGTTCTACATCATCTTTGATAGTCAAAACCACTATTTTCTATATTCTAAAGGGCTTGACAGCACATGGCCTCAGTATATGAATATATCAGGGCTTAAGGAATTCTACAACATTTTTTTTTCCAATAAGAAAAATGAAAGAAGTGAATTATATTTACAAAATAGTTTTGATTGGTTTTTTTTTTTTAACTCAATGCTTTGATAATCATTTAAAGCTTTAGCCTTACCTTTCTTTGCTAGCTGCATGTTTTTAAAATTTTTTGTTCATCTTTTTTTAGTTAGTGTGTAAAACAATGGGTTTCATTTGTGATACTTCCCCATACATCATCTTTAGGCCTTGCTCTGAATCACAGGCTGTCTGCCTCTCCTCCCACAGATGTGCATATCTAGTGTGGTGAAGCATCTGCCTCTGGCCTGGCAGGAGGCCACAGTCCAGATAAGAACTTCTTGGACCTCATTTCTCTTATGAAACGCTTGATTTTCCTCTAAGCTCATTAAGCTGCCATTAGAAAATTCTTTTGAGAGGAACATAAAAGATCACATCAAATCAATTCATTTGGTGGATCATTACAGCACATTTGAATGATGTGTGTAGTATCTTAAATCACTTCCAAGACAAGGAAGCAGTCTGCCACTCTCTGGGGGAGCTCTGCTTCTCTCCTGTTGGACAACGCAAGCTTCTACTCTCACAGTGTGTTGGACAGAGCAGCTATGGAGTGCATTCAAATAGAGCCAAGAAACTGGGCATATGCTCAGTCAGTCTACTCAGGAAGAATAACGATCTCTTTGATCAGTGGTTTCTTATGGGGAGAATGTCCGTGATTACTATCAGTTCAGAGAATAGAGCAGAATGCCCGTTGTGTTTTCTTTTATAAGCATTTTGGTCTGGAGTTGTCAGCAGCATTTGTTCTGACTAGTTGCTTTCTCTTTGTTAAAGCAACATTGCAATACTCATTAAATCTACGTGACACATGAGGACCGAAGGATGGTCCTTGGGGCTTAGAATGACAGCCAGGCACAGTGATATATGCCTGAAACCCTTGCCCTGGGAAGCAGAGGTTGCAGGATCAAGGACAGCCTGGGGCTACATAGCTAGTTATAGACAAGCCTGGACTATAGGAGGCCCTGTCTCAAAAAGGATGAAAAGGACCATTTAGATTTATACCAGGGTAATGGGTGAACACTTCCACGAACTAAATCTAACAAATTTCTAATGAAAAGCAGCAAAGCATGGCAAATGTAGATGATGTTTTTGACACCACCCCTAACATCACAGTACATCAAAAGTCAAAATGGCTACACCTCTAGTTGATGTACCTTTAAATATTCCAAAAACATGTTTATGATGGATTTTGTCACATGCACAAGTACAGAGACAAGCACAATAAAACCTGGTGTGCATCAATATTTTATGCAGACTTCTCCTGTCCACCTTTTAATAGTATGTAGGGGTGGGATAGAACCTTGGACCTTACACATGCTAGGCAAGTGTTCTTCCACTGAGCTAACTCTAGCCCTCTCACACACTAACCTTAAGTGGTTAAACTGGTTTTCAGGTCTTAGGAGTCTGTACTGCAACTATAACATCTATTATTTAGTTCACTCAGACACTGAGGCTGAGAAAAGCATAGTGCTGGGCCACCAAGGAATGCTCACCAACACACTGATTCCACTGGTAGTGCTGGACATAGCCCTGCGGGCAGCCGCACCGATAACCTCCCAGGATGTTCTGACAGCCATGTTGGCACCTGTGGTTTCCGTCACACTCATCGACATCTGCAAAAACAACCCAAGTACAGTCTTCACATTCCCTTGGCAAAGGAATCCCAAATGCAACCTTTAAGGAACAAATAAACAATGCACGGCCTATGGGGGGACTGGGCTTTCCTTCAACATGGTTATTGCTTGGTGATGGTGCAAAGAACGGCTGAGATAAGAGACCACCTTATTCTTATGCTGTCTACCAGACCATGGCACATCAGTGCTCTGAGTAACAGTGTAATTTCAGCAGGTCAACCATAGTTGCCACAAATGTGGTACATTTTGAATTGACTAGCTCCATATGGTTTGATTTATTAGGTAAATTATATATATTTGCATTAAAGATGGTAGTTGATTCAAAAGTGACTCATGTGTAATCGCCATCGTGGGGAAGATACCAATACTATGGAGTTATCTATAAAGTACAATGGTTTTGCATGCAAAACCTTTTTATGTCAGTCAAGACTAATTAAATGCAAATACTTTTTAAGTATTTGAATACGCTGTTATTTTTAGGCAAGATGTGGTACTACATATGGAATAATTTCTTTGTTAATATATGCATACACGTTTGGAATGACAAGAAAGGCTTTGAAATCTACCCCAAAAGGGTGAAATAAAATTGGCATGTCTGATGTGTGTGTAACAAATTTACATGGATAATTAATAAATGGTATCTTATGTGGACGGTCACGAGCTGAATTCACACATGGCAGGCAGCTGTAGGTTCAGAATGCTTTCAATGTCTATTGATTTCAAGTACAAAAATTAAAATTAAAATCTTTAAGTAAAAATGGCTGAAAAGTGCATACAGAAATCCTATCATTTGCACAAAGAGCATATTTAATACTTTGACTGTATCTAGAGTGGAAAACCACATATTTCTAGGAATAACCTAAAACAGGATAACTAACTGGACAATATAAATTATAATACAATATAAAAGCGTAAAGGTGACGTGACTGGCTTCATAATCTGACTCATGCAACACTAAGGTATCTGCCTTTCTGCACATGAGTACGTGCCAGGTAAACACCAAAGACCTCCATGTGATAGTTTTCTTACTTTTCCCCCAGTCTGCTGTTCTTTTGGATTTCCTAAGAGAAAAATACCTATTTCATGGGAAGCACCATTGGTGCAGAGTTTAAATATTATTTTTGTCTGTGTATATGGATGTGGTGTGCAAGCATATGCATGTTCTTTAGTGCATGGGCAAATGTGTACACGTAGGGATCAATGTGTGTGTGTCTGTGTGTATGTCTCTGTGTGTGTGTCTCTGGTGTGTGTGTGTGTATACATGTGTGTCTGTGTATATGTTGCTGTATTGTGCTCTACTATGTATACTGAGGCAGGGTCTTTTGCTAAACCCAGACCAAGCGGATTCCTCTAGTCTAGCTATCCAGCTGGCTCTGCAGATTCCAATCCTGCCTCTAGGGCATGGGGATTACAGAAGAGGTTCCACGCCTACTTGGCATTTACCTGGGTGCTAGGGATCTGAACACAGGCTTGGATGGCACATGCTTTATGGAACCATTTCTGAAGCCCTGACATTCAGGATTCCCGTGCATGTAGACTCACCTTCACAGTTCAGCCCAGAGGCATCCAGAGAGAACCCTCTTTGGCATTCGCAGCTGAAGCTCCCAGGAGTGTTCTGACAGATTCCCTTTGATCCACAGAGGGAAGGCTGGGACCCGCATTCATTGTTATCTAGCAAAGCCACAGGACAGAGGGAAAGAGTCAAGCTTCCTGGTGGTGTGGTATGTCTATTAAATCTCACTATGTGAAATAAACTGAGGAGCACACGCTTATGTTTTCATTCTGTGGGGAAAGCATTTTAGACTAAGTCAGATCAGAATTTCTTAGCAAGGGTAGCATGAAACGTGTGTTTTTCAGTGACTTGTAACTAGAATTTACTTGTAACTAGAGTTATTAGAGGCACCATTTTAGATACTTGAGGATCTTCTAAAATGTGCTTTCTTATAATAAAATTGAAAAATTCTAGTACAGCCTTTAATCATATGTTATCTGAGCATCATAGCTGTATTTGGAATGTAAGACTAAGGCATGGCTTACAACAGGCCTGCTTTACAAATGCATGCTAGGACTTCCTCCACGATCTAACATTGTAGCTGTACTGAGGATGTGATGCTGAGACCCCATACACTGTGGACACTGTATGTGCAAACACACGTCCAGGCCTTCTTCCCGTGGATGCTGTTCTGGTCAGGAAACATTCATATCCTTGGCCAGATTGAGCTGTAGTTATGCACCTAGCGATGCCTGTGAAAGACGTCGTCTGTGATTTGCCTTACCAATGCAAGCAGTGTGATGCTGGGTGAAACCAGGCGGACATTTACAGGTGAACCCTCCAAGGGTGTTGACGCAGAGGAACTGGCAGTTGTGCTGTTTGGTTTGACATTCATCGAGGTCTGAAACGACAGAGAAGCCCAGGACAAGTCATGCATTTTCTGTGGAGGGAATGGGCTTAAACCTCAGCTGCAGTTTGTAGGCTCCCATATGCACACAAGGAAGGGTTTGAATGTGCATATTAAGCAGCCTAAGTACAGAAGGTTACCAACTGGGACAGGGTGGTTAAAGGGTTATAAGGCAAAGTTTTCTTAAAATAAGAAACTGGATGGCCAAAACACAGCAGGTCCACAATTTTCAAAGGTAACATGGAAAAGTTGTCCTTCTCTAGTTAATGTGGTTGGTGCATAGATAGTTATGTATTTATTAAGGGAATATTAAATAAAAATAAAGCAGCGTTTGGAAATGGAGGAGTTTACCAGATCCAAATGTGAACACCGTTACTTAGAAGAAGTAAAAACATAAGCTTCTGCTAGATAGTGGTGGTGCATGCCTTCAATCCTAATGCTTGGAAGGCAGAGGCAGGAGGATTTCTATGACTTCAAGGCCAACTTGGTTTACAGATAGGTTCCAGGACAGACATGGTTACACAGAGAAACCTGTTTTTAAAACAGCAAACAGACACCCACTCCCCCTGCTTCCCAATCAAAACCAGAACAACTATAAATTTAGAATGAATATCTGGACTCTTCTAATAGGAAACTCAAAATCTGATTTTGATTTGAGTAAAACCTAATTTGGGAAAAGAAAAGCATTCAAAGCAAGTACCCTGTACAGTGGAAGGTATGAGCTCCACACATTTTACAGACATTGTGCAAAAAGTCAGTTCTGCCGGACGGTTTCTCTAAACAGGTTCAAGAAAATCCCAGCACTTGTTACATTTTTTTTGTAATTATTATTATTTTAAATATAGCTTGGAAAGAGAACCTTGCTTCACAGAGCATACAGTTAAATCTTCTGTTTGGTCCATTAGTATCATGCTTAGGAGTGGCCCTATAAAATCAAACACAGTTTGGCACTGAAGCCATTTTAGTGAGCAGACTTGGCATGCTAACTACTCTCCATACAGAGTGTGCACAAATTAACGCACACGCTGACCTTTCTGCAGGAAATGCAAACGATGCCCATAAGACTGAGGTGGAGCCCGAGGTTAGCAGCAACCAAAACTCCGGCTCCTGATGGCTCTTATCAACTCTTGAGTCAATGTTTTTTAATGAAAAACTTACCATATGAGTGAATGGATTATGGTATTTTTATAAACGTGTAACTTGCTCAAATTTACCACCCCATTGTCTCTTCTTGTTTCTCCCTCTCTCCTCTGACCACCTCCCCTGAAATATTCTGCACTTTCATGCCAGACATTTTTAAAATATTATTTTAAAAGTTTTAAAATAATATTTAGGATAGCACACAAAGTAGTGGGTTTCATTATGACATTTTTATACTCCCTAAAAAAATGTCTATATATGTCAGAAAACATGATGTTTGCATTCCTGAGGCTGGCTTATTTTCCTTAATGTGATGACAACCAGTTCTAGCCACTTTCTTTTGAAGTAAATTTGAGGTTCTTGGCTGAAAAAAAAATACTCCTTTGCGTGTGTGTGTGTGCACATCTGTGCATGTGTACATATGTGCAGACTTTCTTTTCATTTCTAAGGAGCAACATATTTTAATTTAGATTTTTAAGTTCCCCTTTCTTTTATAATAGGAGCTCTGGTACTGTTTTCTGTGAAGCAGCTTTTTTAACGTAGGGAAGTATGTGCGACAAGGCTGATAGGCAAACGTTACTCAAGAAAGAGATAAAGGCGGTGGCTGCTGGGGCTCCCCTCACCTTTGCATGTCTTTCCATCCTCCTGCAGGACGTACCCCGTGGGCAGGAGCACTGATAACTGCCCTCGGTGTTCTTGCAGATGAAGTTGCATGGCTTTGGAGACTGCGAACACTCATCCAGGTCTAAGTAGAGGAAAGATCAACACGAGCGTCTCGGTTATGACCAGCCTCTCCATTCCCCCTACACTCTCACTCCAGTCTTCTTGCTTTCCCTATGCAACACACAGTGAATCTAGCCAGCAAGAAATGACACTTAAGACAGTTTTCTCTAAAGTAGCAGATTGGCTTACTTTGAGGATCGGTGCACGGAGCTTGGCTAGCTTTTGTAATGTCTAGACAACTGTCTGGGCTCAAAAAAAAAAAAAAAAAAATTCATACCCAAGAAACTCTTCAACTTAATCAGGCTGGACTAGACCTTAGGAGCACTCCCATCTCTTCTTGATTCTCCAGTGTGGGTTTGTGCTGAGCCAGTGACTCCCTGTGGCAGCGTCTCACAGAAGCTCTCTGGACACTCTGTCTCCTGTCAGGGTCTCACCACTTTCCCCTCTGTTCCTTTTGTTTGGCCCCAGGGTGGGGCTACATAGGCTCCGGCAAACTCTGCTCTGTGGCCTTTCTACCCCCGCTGCCCACTTACAGCAGTGGTTCTCAACCTTATGATGTCATGACCGTCAGGAAACATATTTCAGGCGGTCTTAGGAACTGAGACACTGCTCCTCTATAAAACGACAGTTATGGAGTAGCAACACAAATAATTTTATGGATGGGGGCAGAGGTCAGCACCACATGAGGGTCTCAGCATTAGGAAGGTTGAGAACCACAGACTGACAGGATCTTGTTGCTAAGCCGTGCTTGGTCGGTCCTCTCTGGGCTATGCCAGCTCTTCATTGCCAGGCCTGTGACTGACGGTAGACAATCTCCATTTCCTCCACAGAGCTCACTGGATGGATGGATGCCTGCTGAGCCCACTCCTGCCTACTCCCCTGTTTCCACTGTGTGATTAAAATACTTCTGTGGAGCTTAACATTTATAAAATTGGTAATTTAAGAGGGTGTCACATAAACTGAGGAAATACACGTCAAGAGGTGCTTGAAAGGTCACACAAAGGCTCTCCCACAGCCTTTTGTTTGTCAGAAAATGGAATAGATCAGATGATTACAAATTAAAGAAGAGAAATACTGTGTAGACAGCCAAAGGATGCTGTGGTAAGACTTAATTTACAAGGAGAAATTTTAGATGATGCTTAGTTGCTTTATTCATGAGAAGTTGTTAAAAAATGAGTTTTACTCCACACACGCACACCGGATCCACAAGAAAAGCCCATTTTTTTTTTCTTTACCAAATAGACAAACATTTGTAGATTTTACATTAAAATAGAAAATGTCAAAAGTGCATTTTTCAATTTTTATGTTTCCCCCACTGCATAGAATCTGAGATGACCTGGACCCTTCGTCCCACACAGTTAAACAAACAAACAAACAAACAAACAAACGAACGAACAAACAAAACAAGAGCTCTGTCGTTAAGAGGAGCATTACTGAGATGTCCGGCCAGCATAGTGAAAGCTACATAGGCCAGCACTCCCCTGACGGTGCTTGGTCCGTAGGAAGCAGGAATTGCCTGCCAAACCCTGGGTGCACGACCACATCTTACCTACACAGGCTGTTCCACTGATGTCCGTGGTGTAGCCGACCTTGCAGAAGCACCGGAACGAGCCCATGGTGTTGACACACTGGCCATTGGCGCAGAGGCTAGGCATTACCTTACACTCATCGATATCTGTAGAGCAAGAAAATAATAAAGAATAAAGGATAGAAGCCAATGTGTGTGCAGTGGAGACAGCTGGAAGTGAGGAGGAGTTCAGGGACTGGCGTGAGGTGGGATGCCCAGGGAATCCAGTGAAAAGTCCCTTTTCACTTCTCAGGGAATGGCGTCCTGGGAGGGAAACAGAGGGATCTGAAGAGGCAGGGAGAGAGAGACAAGGGAGGGCTATCCTGGAAGGCTCATGCCAGACTGTTCATTTTGCATTCTAAGTGGGAGTTACGATTTTTGGTACATTTTAGAACGATGTCGCTTCAAATCTGTGATCATTTACTCTACATTGCTTAAGACTCTGAAGGAAGGCTTCAGTTGGCAGTCAGGTATGGGGCTGGGAGTGGGTACAGCAATGCAGGAAACCAGGTTACCTTTCATAACGTCCACAGACCACTGGGTAGCACACACACAACAAAGTGGAAACCTCTAGTTAATTATGAAACCCGCCAGCGTGGAAGTAGCCTGAGGATAGAACGAATTCCTATCTACACGCAGCTGAGCACCATTTCTTTAAACAAGGCAAGTGCAGTTGGAGGTTATTAGTGCCCAAGGCCTTTGTGGTCAGATAGAGTTTTCCCATGTTTTTCGGGACATTATTCATCGTTACCATAGTTGTGTGCTTCTGTTTCTTCCTCTATTAAGTGAGAATAGTAAAATCTCCCTTGGGTTTGACATAGGAATAGATCTCTTAAATTTTGTGAAGCATGGGCTGGGGAGGTAATTCAGTGGATAAAATGCTTGCCTTGTAAGAATGAAGATATGAATTAGATCCCCAGACCCTGCATTTAAAAAGGCCAGAGATGGCACAGTAGATGAAAACAGCTGAATCCCTAAGGCACACGGGCCAGCCAGCCTGGCCTACTTGAAGAGTTCCTCTGGCCTCCATACACACCTGTACAGAAGTGCTTTTGCACTTGCACACACACACACACACACACACACACACACCTATATACAGTATTAGGCAAGAATATTCTTTAGATTCATTTATAGAATACCAGACTTTCAGACAGAATTCTGATAAAAATACCTTCTTACATTTCATTTACGTTACTTTGGATGTATAAAATCCACTGGACTGATACAACACCTTAAGTCCCTCAGCACATTACCTCTTCCGTCAGTGGCGTATCCTGGGCCGTGAGGACATATCTTTTTGTACTGGGCAGTTCCAGGAAGTGGGCACAGTTCACACTGGTGGCCCCAGCCTCGGCCTCCGTCACAGCAGCATTCCGACTTTGTGACAAGGTTGCGGCTACTGGAGGCCATCTGACACATTGTCTGCAGTACCTCTGCGAAGCAGAGACCCTGGCGGTTGTCTGGAGCAGAACAGAAGACGAGAGTCAAGGCCAGGTATCGGTCAGCTTGATTTTCAGTGGACCATCATGCTCTCCTACCTGGTAAAACCTTCAAAACTGAGTATTATTCTTGCATGAGCAGCCGATGCTTATTGTTTGTTGACAATACCCCCCATTGTGTTTATACTATGAACCAAGTATTAAACTTGACAAAAGTTATTCAGTGGAATATTGAATAATTATTCAATAGAAATAGAATTATATTCTTTTTTATTTAATGGAAGTAATAGGCAAATGGCTAGGAGCTGTATTCCCAGAGAACCCAATTGGAAGAAACATCGGACGAAGTTGTTTCCTGTTAGAGAGAGCGATGATAGGTAGGAAATGAAGAATAAATTCAAGACTACGTTATGAGTGTGGTAGTTATTCCATTACTGTCTACAGTGAAAGGACTTAGTGCATTGTAGACAGCAGATTAATGTAAGCACAGGGATTTCTGTGTTGTAGATAGCATATTAATGTCAGCACAGGGGCTTCTGTGATGTAAGCATGGAGAAAAGTCTTCAGCATGGTTTCATAAGCCAACTGTTCTAGTAAAACCGTCATATGAGCAGAAAGCAGTGTTTTCCTTGTAGGATGTCTTTAAAGACATATGATTGTTAAAGATCTAGATTGGAGACAACAGGAAATAAAATACATTGCCGGGTATAAAAGTATCCCTAGGACTGGAAGCAGCAGGTTGATGAGCATCTGATACTTGGTCCCACCGGGCCACCCACCAGTTGATCCATCATCCTCTTTATCTCTGTCTGGTTCCTTTAAAGTTGACCACATCCTAGTTTACAGCTGCCCTCATTAACTGCTTCAGGGTATATATTTCAGCATTGGTCCAGTGTGCTATAGTGCCCACGAGGTTATATTTCCAATTAAAAATTACTTTGTCAAGCACTTTTTTTCTGGGCTGTAATGTAAAAATTAACCCCCGCTGCACTTTTGAAACGTGTGGCGTTTGCTTTGCATTAGTATTGGGAGAGCTTACCTCACACTGAAAATATTTTCTTTTTGGAATTAAATCATCTCCTGATGTCAGTCTTACTGAAGTCACATTTTCCACAGGGCTTAACTAATCTCCCCTTTGGAAAGACTGTTTCAGGTTGTTACTTACGTTACATAAGCACGTAAGGTGCAGGCATATAGATACATCATTTTAATAGATGTATCTCTGTGGGCGGAGGTGTGGAGTACTGGGCTTTTACAAGGTCTGTTTAACAGGCAAGGATAAATGTGCGGAGCTGTTCTGTGATGACGTCACAGACGTGCTATGCTTAGCCAGGAAATAGTCCTGCATTCACTTACCAAGGCATTCAGTGCCCGAGGAGCTCGACTGGAATCCTTCGTTGCACTCGCACCTGTAGCTTCCAATGATGTTAACGCAGCGTCCATTTTCACAGATGCCTGGCTTGGTCCTGCATTCGTTTTCATCTTCATAGGAAAAAAAATGAGTTATGAGCAGCTTGTAAAACTGTAGCTTCCTAACTGTCTTTCCGTGTTCCCATCCTATTTAAAAGCCATTGACCAGATACCAAGGAGGCGGGATTAAAGTGGTCACATGACCGCTGCTCCCAGTGTACCTCATCCAGCCAGATAGCTCCTTTCTGAAAGTTTCCTTCTTGACCTTTCCCCTGTAGAAGAGGGACGGTGTCATTGTGGACCTCGAGATACTCCACCACAGAGGAAGCATGCTGTGATCCAGCAACTTAGATTATTCACACTTGCTATTCCAATCTTACCTGCCGCTTCATATGTTTCAAGTTATTTCACATTTACAGTGACATTGCCCCCTTCTTTTAATGTCTATCAAACTAATCTAATTTTCTGTCTTTTCCTTGTGTCTCCAACTCAGGTTTGGGTAGTGCCATGTTCTTTCCACTCCTTTGGTAGCAGAAGAAACATTTTAAACGATTTCAAGATGTTCTTTTAATGAATTCTCAACCAGGGTTAAGTTCACATTATAATTTTTTTGATACTATGCACTTAATCTAGTATCTTATGCATGTTAGGTAAGCGATTACCACTGGACTATTGTCTCTAGGCTCTTTTTATTTTGAGGCAAAGTATAACAAAGTTACCCAGACTGCCTTAAACTGACTCTGTCATCTAGGATAAATTTGGAGCGGCCTTCCTCTTGCCTCAGCCTCCTCAGGTCCTGCCCCAGTAGTGGCTACACATATGTAATCACTGTCTCTTGGATTCAAATTCAAATACATAGTTTGTTAATTAGTTCAGAGAGGTCATGTGAATATAAATTCCCAAATAGACTTTTGACAATGCCTTACTTTGATCACTTTTACAGTCTACTGAGTTTAAAATTTTAGTTCAAAATTATTTCTCTTAGAAATATTGCAGATAGTGTGCTATTTTCTTTTACCCAGCATTTCTGTTCATTTGAAGGGAATCTATCTTCCCCACCCCTCTGCAAGTGTTGAACATTTTCATTTTGCTTTAGTATTCTGAAATTCACAATGATGTGACTCTATGTAGACTTTCAGTTTTAGGGGAGAAAACCTTACTATGAAAATTTAAAAGTACTCACAAAAATAATGAGCTAGATTATGGATTTTGAGTTTTCTAGTTTATTGTTTCTAGAACCTAAGGGCTAAGTTGGCTACCTCTAGATCTGAGCCTTTCTCAAACGCTGTGCTCTCTCTCCATCCATCCATCCATCCATCCATCCATCCATCCATCCATCTATCTACATACATATGGCATATCTACTAGAGTTTGCTCTGTAGACCAGGCTGGCCTCAAACAATACAAGAGATCCACCTGTCTCTGTCTTCCAAGTGCTTGGATTAAAGGTGGGCATGGCCACTATCCTGCTTAATATAGTTATATTGACTTATAATTTAACAGTAGGAACTTGTTCTCCAACAAAGCTTTTGCTGGATGTACTGCTTCACATAAGCTCTGATCCTTTGAATGACTACTTGACGTGCTTCAACTTTCACCATTACTTTGCTTTAGGGCAATGAGGTTTTTTTTTTTTTTTTTTTTTTAAAGCAAAAAGCCGGATTCCCCACCACTGTGAAATCTGTAGCTTTCATAGGGTGAGCCTCAGTGTGGTGCTATACTCCCCAGGGTATCTTGATTCTCAGCATCCACTGTCTCTCCTTGGACAATTTCTGCACACGAGGACCACCAACTATTACCCTTTCCATGGCCACTGCTCTTCCTGTGCCCATCTCCTCTTCCTGCTCTGTGTCTAACCCACAGCAGCACTACCAAGAGGAGAATGGCCCCAGGACAGTTCTCATTTCATTCATGAGTCTGGGCACCATGGAATTTGAACTTCTGTGGACAATCCCACTACATGTGTCCATGCAGCCCTAACTCTGAGAAGTGCATGCCACTGTCCTGCTGGGAACTGCCCAGTGACGCCACTTTCAGCTTTTTTTCCCTCCACACCAGCTGAGGCCTCTTTGGTGTCTTCCAAGACCAGCTCTTCCTTTGGCCTCCCAGGGTCTCACAGTTCTCCTTTCTCAGGAAATCACACCCTGGTATACATTCCCCAGTAACTTTTACCTTAACAAGCAAACCATTTCTCAGCTGCACATGGTGACTATAGTTACTGCCACATCTCCTTATTCATTAGGGCCAGGCATTAGTTCTCTGCCCCACTTCAAATCTGGTTCTCCACTTTACTCAGCTGGTGTCTCTCCACTGACACTTCCTGAAAGGCCACCAAATCCAGCTGTCACGTTGTCTTTCTACATCTGATGCTTCCATTTGGTACCATCTTGCAAAATGGACTTCCCCTCTGCCTACTCAATGAATGACCAGTTCTGCACATTCTCAAGATAGCACAGCATCCCACAGTGTATCCTTTCTTATGGGCCACTCTCCTTTCATTTCCTGTGGGTTTTCAGCAGCATTAAATAGTGGAGTGTGCAGTGCTCAGACGCTGCCTCTCTCTTCTCCATGATCTTTTCCTCGTGTCCCCATCAATTCCACGGTCATTTAAACAATATGCATTTGCCAGTAATTTAGACCTCTGCCTCACAGATGTGTTTGTATGTGTAATACTACCAGTGGGATGTGAAAAATATCCAACTCACCCTACAGTCACACACATCAACGCACCCCATAGTCACACACATCAACACATCCCACTATCACAGACATCAACACAGCCTACAGTCACACACATCACACACCTTACAGTTGTTTGTGCTCCTAACCATATTGGATTTTTTCTATTCTTTTCTGTAGAAATTTACAGTAACAACATCCAATCAACTTACACAGCTAACAATCTTTCTCATCTTTTATACTTCTTTTCCTTCCTCTGTTCTGTCAATCAGCCATCAGCAATCCCAGAAGTTGATTTAATTCTTTGCTACATCTGTCCACATGTAGCCATGGCCCAGTCTAGGTGGATTTTTTAAATAGTCACCTAGATGACATCACTTCTTCTGCTTCTTCCTCCTTAAAATGGACTCCTTACAGGGCAGTCAGAGTTCTCGAACAATGCCCATTAGAGTGTAACAGTGCTAGTATTTAATTGAAATTTTACTATCTG
This sequence comes from Mastomys natalensis, assembly GCA_021653895.1. Taxonomy (NCBI): domain Eukaryota; kingdom Metazoa; phylum Chordata; class Mammalia; order Rodentia; family Muridae; genus Mastomys; species Mastomys natalensis. The sequence goes on along the minus strand of JAJTUV010000836.1, from coordinate 328,653 downwards.
CTCGGCACTGTCCTAAATTAGCCGTGACAACGATCCTATGAGGTAAGTGTCCTTATGGTTATAATTTCTTTTAGTGCAAGCAATCCGAGACACAGTTAATCCAGCTTACACAAGATTATGGGCTGGTCAAAGACTTATGACTAGGCTTTATTTTATTTGATTTTCCTTCACATTCATGGCATTCCCCAGGCCTTACAAAGCACTTTGCTCTCAGGCTCTTGCCATGATGGCAGACTCTCCACTGTGACTACAGTGTTCCTTCCTCTCTTTTGGCCTCTCTCTATGCCATCCTCTGGCACATGCTCCAGCCAGGCCCCCTTCATTGCTGCCACAGGAACGACATTATTAACAATATTTCTTTCCTTTTCCAGTCTACCTCGAAGCCCCCAGGTCACTTCATTAAACCCTGAGGCACTCTCTAAAGTATCTTCTACCCAACCACAAAACCTTGTTTTCCTTAAGAGGCATAATTACCACTATGCAACAGTACCATGTCCATCTGTTTCTTTATTTGTTCAGGCCTCCTTTTCCCAAGCCAGGAAGTGAGAGATTTGACCTCAAATGAAACCAGTTTATTCTGTACTGCCAGCACCACAAACATGGGGAATGTTTCCTAAATATAATTAAACTAATGGATGACTCTTGTGTAAGGGTTTTCATGAGGCAGTGTGCTCTTTTTGATGGAGATTTAAATCTTTTCCCTAAGAACCTCTCTGAAATACTCCAATATACTTCACTCTTTCATTTGCTTAGTTTCCATTTTTTAAAAAAGGACTAAATTTGTAAGCATATGGTGGATACCATCTTCCACTTGTATCATTTTTTGATCCATTCTATACCCACATTTCTAATTGTGTTTCCTGTCATTTCTATTTTGAGAGCACGCCCATGCACACCTGCATGCAGATGTGCTTGTGTGTGTGCACACATATGTGCATATGCGCATGTGTGTGCAGGTGCACATGGAGGCTGGGGGTTACCATGGGTATCTTCCTCCCTTGTGCTCCAGTTTGGTTTTTTGAGAGTCAGGGTCTCTCCCTGAACTTGGTTTTCATCATTTGGCTAGTCTGGCTAGTCAGCAAGTCCCAGGAATCCTGTTTTCACTTCTCCAGTGCTAGGATCCCAGGTGCTCACCGCTGAACCCAGATTCTGTTTGGGCACTGTGGGTTGGACTCAGGTCCTCATGCCTGCTTGGTATGTGCTCCACCTTTACTGACCGAGCCATCTCTCCAGTCCACCCCCCACCCCCATTTCTAATCCATTACTTCTAAAGAGGTTTATAAACTCTCGTGAGGGCCCGTTTTTTTTTTTCTGAGCTTCTATCATTACATTACATGTGCCCTTTCTTTCACATTTCAATAGCTTTTAAGCCACTTGTGGGTCTTTAATTATCTTCCTCACAGATTGTTAAAAGTGATTTTTCTAAATCATTCTTCTCTTCTAATAGTCTCAAATTCTTCTCTTATCTTCCTTCCGGTCTCTCCCTCTATTCAGCCCTTATTACTTGCATATTTCAGTTTTGTTGAAAAAGTAACCCAGCAGGTCAATAGTGTAAAGCAGGATCTATGGTTTTTAACCCACATACATATATGTTTTTTTATGAACGTCTTCAATAAACCTGCCATGCTTTCTGCCCTAGGGCATTATACTAAATCAGATGATCACTGCAGCCGGAGTCAGAAAGCACATTGTCTTAGACTCTCTAGTGACTGCTTCATCCCTCTCCTTTCAGCCTCTTCGCTAAAAATGTCCATGCCTAGACCTGTTTGTCTATAATTAAACAGCATGGTGCCAACCCATCTCTCATGTCTGCCTTTCTGGGGACTTCAAGATATAACGGGGCCTGTGCAAAAATACTCCCATGTCTCTTGCCTACCACACCCCTGATCTTCTAACCAAGCCTCTGAAAGTGGAAATAGCTGGTTAAAGTCTGAAGGACAACATGCCACCGAGCCCCTGCGCTGTGGTTGGAACTGTACACACTGTTTATGGCTGTCTGCTGTGGCCATGTCTTCAAGGGAAGATAGCCCAGGGCTCATCCCCTCCCACGACATTTCTAAAATATTCAAGGTTGAGGAGGACATGTCTTTATTCAATCTTTAAAATAAACACTGCCTTCTTCTAGATTACAACCTCAGATGCTTATACATGCATTTTTGACCACATTTAATCATTTTGATATATTTTTTCTAATCATTAGATTTTGTTACTTGTGATTTGTTCAAGAAGTAATTGTTTGATTACAATATAGTGCAGGATCAAGTTTCCACCCCTAGAGGCTTTTCTGTGTCCTACATACAGTCCTTAACTTGTCATGGTTTATAGCTTTGTGAAAATTGACTCTGAGGAATTTTCTTACACTCTCATGTCATGTATGTGCATTCTTCCTTCTTAAAATGACTTTGTTTTCCATCCTAAATTTTACAAACACTTTATTTGTTTATGGTATTTTGTTATTTGTGTGGGATTTCTAACTGTGAAGCCATAGTGGCCTTTTCCACAGAGTTTTATAATGAAAAGCTTGAGGATCTGACAAACTTTAAAACCTGTACATTCTACTGTCAAGACACACAATAAAAAGATGCAAGCCCTGAAACCCACCATAGTGGCTCAAGCTTGTGGCTCCAGCACCTGGGATCACGTGTTCAAACCCAGTGTCTTAGGCACAGTAATCAGGATGCTTATTTTCTCTTTCCACACATTAGAATTTTGCCTTGTGCTAGATTTAAGGAACATATGCCTTGACTTTGGAGCTTAGGTGAATCTCTTAAATTGACAGGTATTATATGAATAGTGGTTTTGAAACAACCACTATGTAACTAAACTCATAACGTGGGACTTAAAAAATTAAAAGGACAACAAGAAGAACAATAAACTGGCCTTCATTAAATAGAGTTTGTTAAGTCCAAGACACTCCATGCAGAAGTGTGAATATTGAACATACCCTAAAGTTTGGCCACCAGATGGTGCTAACGGGAGGAGGTGAAACCCAGATGAGGCATAGTAAGAGGGTGCCAGGATCACTGCAGATGCTTTCCCTGAGGGGAAGATAGGACCCCAGCCCCAGCCTCTCTCCGGCTGTTGGGATGAGTGCCTTCCCTCTTGCAGTGAGATGCCTGAACATAAAATCAAAGCATGGGCCCACTGGTCACGGACTAGACAGCCTATAGCTATGAACCAAAACAACCTTTTTTCTTTATACACTATGTCAGGCAGTTTGGTGAGATGACAGGAAGAGGGCAGATATGTTAGAATCTTGGGCAGAATTTAATGGGGTACTGTATTTTTAAGGTCGATGATATATATGTTCTTTAGGAATTCACTCCTGTCAAAGATCAAATCTTTAAGGTAAAGAAAAAAACCACTCTAGATTAGTAACCTCTAATTAAAGTATCTTTCTTGGTAGTTAACTCCTGGGGTGACCCATGACTTCTCCTTTTAAAGCGTTTCCTATGTCTTTGACATGCTTAGCATATGTACTTACAGGAAACATGATATTACTTGTAGTTTCCTACAGAATGATGTTATTTTACATGGCTTTGCTCCATGTTTATGGTTATCTCTGTATCCCTATGCACATACATTCATCATACTCATTTTAACAGCTATGTAAATTTTCTAGCATACATATATCACTATGCATCTATCTATGTGTCTATAATGGGCAGTTTGGTTTCATTCTATTATTATTTTTGTTAGAACAAACAGTGTAATGCTATATGTCCGGTATCTCTTTTCCTGTGGTAGCTTCATTTTTTTTGAAATGAACTTACTGAGGTATAATTTGCATGCCATACAATTTGTAAGTGTGCAATTCAATGGTTTTTGGTCAATTATGGGCTCGTACAACTGTCACCACAGTGTAACCTTGTAATGTTCCCATCCCCTATGGGCATCCCTGGTGTCCATTCGCAGCCCTTCTCTCTTCTAACCTTGATAGCAGGCAACTGTGTGGAGATTCATTTTTAAGAAATCTTATTCTTTATTTTGGTATTCTGTTTTTTTTGGAGGAAACAGGAAATTATTAATGACTGTTGTTTCTTTAAAAATTAAAAAAGGCCTCAGTTTTCACAGGGAGTGGAGGTTGGTAGGGGAGTAGCTGGTTCTCAGTTAAACAGTCCCTGCTCTTAGGGAGGAGGAAGCCTGTGTAGTGGGCTGTAGTGGCTCAGGTGACAGACAGTACTTTAGAAAAGGACACAGACAATGACTGAGGTAGCTGAACATGCTTACATGAGGCTAGACTGGCATGGGCCATGAAGTAACAGCTCTACCTTATCCTTTTAAAAATGAGTGCCTTGAAACTAAAATGTGTTAGGTGATGGGGAAAGATAATGATGACACTGGACTGCTCCTTAGCTCCTCCCCTCACGCGCGGGAGGTCACAAAGGTGAGACCTTTAACGTTAAACTTCCATTTTGCTCCATGAGTAGAGGTACTTCACGGACAGTTTCTGCATGTCTAAGTTTGATGCTTTAGACTCACAGAGGCTCACAAATAACAAACTCCCACTGTTTCCAGCAGCGTGAAGTGAACTCTATCTGCGTGATCCAGAGCCTCGAGTGCTACCCTGGACCCCGAGATCATGAAAGCTAGCCTCAGTCCTGCCTGGAAAGGAGCTGGCTTAGGTTTAGCTCTGTGGGGTTCAGTGTTAGATCTGGCTTGGAGCGAGAGTGTTGCTCGGAGACCTTCGCTTGGGACTTACCTACACAGCCCTCTCCGTCTGGCCTGCGGGTCATGCCAGGGGGGCAGATGCACATGAAGGTGCCGATCAGATTCTTGCACATCATGCCTCTAGACTCACAGTCGTGCAGTCCCTCAGCACATTCATCCAGATCTAGAAAACATTTATTAAAAGTGCATCAAAGGAGGAAAAAGAAAACCAGTTAAAAGACAGCACATTCTATCTATCATGTTGTCATTTGGTATGACCGAGGACGAAGATGCCCAGTCTTTTGAACATCTGGCTCTAGTCCAGATGTATAACACTTTCAGGACTGGTCCATATAATGAGTTTAGGGAAGGATAACTTTTGCTGTAATAAGGGCCTGGGCTCATGGCAGCAATGAGATGCTCAAACCATCTTCTCCATAGACTTTTAAGTGTCCTGTTATCTAGGAGAGGAAGCCTACAGCAAAGCTGACATTTTTTTTTTTCCCCTGTAATACTCTGGAAGAAAAGTGCCCAGGAAAAGTCAATGGCTGAAGTAGGCTGCATCCCAATGAGGCAAGTCAAACTGCCCTTCTCCCCTTGACCGTGGCCTTACCTTTACACATCTTCTGGTCTTCCCTGAGGGCATAGCCAACTGGGCACGTGCATTCATAAGATCCAAAGGTGTTCATGCAGCGGAAAGCACACAGCAGCGGGTTCTGGGCACATTCATTGATGTCTGACCAAAGAAATGGGCATGTGTTCAGTGTGAGACTCCTTAAATATCTCCTTCTTTAATATGTTTTCTCACAGATCATATAGGAAGCAACAAGGTAACAGGACTTCTGCTTCTGGTACATAGAAATGTAGTACCTGGCAAAGCTGTCTTCCAGGAAGTTAACAGCTATATGCTGAAGAATTACAAACGCTACCTGAGTGTTACTGATGGGTAAAAACTCAGAGCTAGGAAACTACAAGGACTAACATTAATGACTGGTTGACCTCCCTTCCTCTTTCCTTTTATCGATCTACCCTACGATGACCAGTGTCCTGGCAGCAGCAGCCTGATAGCCAAATCTAAACGTCCTAATATTCTGTCCAGGGGACACAGTCTTGAGGTCACCATGGTGCTCTGGAGTGAATGAAGTTCTGGAAAAGAGCACCAGGAAAGAGAAATGGTATACTTTCTTCCTTTCTGCGTACACAGCCTAGGCTGTTGACTGTACTGCATATGTGTGGGACAAACGCAAAGAAGCTAGCCTGTAGGTTCCAGGATTAGACCTGAAACCTGAGCCTTCATAGGCCTGAGCAGGCTGCGATTGTGTCTACACAAGTTAACTCTGCATAAAAGACAGAAGAAGCACGAACATAAAGTAACTGAGTCCACGATGTATCCTTCCCAATATCCGGAGTACAAATGAAAAATTAACCAATATTTTGAGAAGTCGTGAAAACATAGAAAATGTAACTGAATCCTAAAGAAAGGGAAAATGATGAAGGCCAGCCCTGAGCCACTCAGGGGCTGCTGTCAAGAGCTGAGGGTGTACACGGGCTCCTGGGACTGATGGGGTAAAGGAAATTGTACACGTGGTGAGTATGAACAGCAGAATAACACAGTGAATAAAGGTGGACATAATTTTCTAAAGCTAATTCTATATTCTCAGAGGAAGAGAACAGATCATCCTCAAGGCAGGACGACTTGCCTTCACAGTTCATCATGGGCCCTGGCTCAAAGCCTTCATTGCAATTGCATTCGAAACTCCCGATCACGTTGGTGCATGTACCGTTCCCGCAGGGGTTGCCGATGGAGCACTCGTCCGTGTCTGCAAAGCAAGGGTAAGCCATGCAGAGGCCCGGACACACTTTAAGGATCCAAAAGGGACATTCCTACCACCCAGCACCTTCCCTTTGGCCTAGCCAGCCTTTATGCAGGGCATAAAGTGACCTGCAGGGCCACTTTGCAAGGCTCTCAGTCCCAGATGGTAACGCTTTCTGCAACAGTCCCAAAGCCAGAGGCTGTATGTGGACATCTGCTTCAAGAAGTACGCACAGACACAAAACAAATCGGACAGTTCTCCTAGTCGTTCTCCTACTAAGGCTTTGTTATTTATTTATTTATTTATTTATTTATTCATTCATTCATTCATTCATTGATTTATTTATTGTTCTCTTGTTTTAAATGCTAGGGACCAAACTAAGGCCTTGTGCATGCAAAGCAAATATAACCTATTACTGAACTACATCCAAGGCCTTAGAGATCGTATATTTGATTAAAGACAGATACTAGGAAACCCCATTTCATAATGAGTCAAGTTGCATGGGAAAATGTAGGAGGGATGAAGATACTATTAACAGCTCATCATAGTTTTCTAAATCTTCCCACCACCACCACCACCACTGAGGGTACCTGAGGGGCCTTTGGGCAGATGGGAGAATACAACAGGCCATCCAAACGACGTAAAACAGAGCCAATACTCACCCACACACCGGACTCCAGTGTAATCCAGGTTGTAGCCCATTGGACACTCACATCGGAAAGATCCATCAGTGTTGATACACTGACCATTTGAGCAAATGCCTGGGCTCTCAAGACACTCATTGACATCTAAAATATAACACTTCCCATGAGCTCACTCATATAAAAACATATGTGAATATATCCACATCTACTAAGCACACATCTAACATGAATGGAACATATATGCTTTTGTCAGAAAAACAGACATTTCACATATCAGTATAGTCATATGATACACACACATACACACACACATTATATAAAATATATGTGGTTCATAAACTATTATAATCATTCTTTAGATATAACACACTACAGGGCATTCTAAAATTAGTATAATTTATAAAATAAATGAAAAATGTATCTATTTTTATAAAATGTGACAGTAAAAATAAATGGTGCCAAAGCCTACCTTCACGTGTGTCATGAAGACTAGGGACTGTCCCATGGCCATACGGACACAGATCCTGGAAGGCAACTGCAGAGAAACAGATTCTCCATCACTCAAGAGCTTCATGCTAAGAACCAGTTAACTCTGTACAAATCCATCTTTAACAGAAGTGTGCTCTTTTCCTTTTCTTTCTTTCATTTTTTTTTTTTTTTTCTGGCCTAGTGCTTTGCGACAGAGTCTGAAACTTGCTCTGTAGACGTGGCTGGGTGTGCACTCACGAGCTCAGTGCGCTTTCTGTCTCCTGAGTGCTGGGTGCAAAGGTTCACACCACGCACCTGGCCATTTTGTTTCGTTTTATTTTTAATTGCTCAACGCTGAGCAGACTCCGAGAGGCTATCTGAGCTTCTACTAGGTACTAGGTACCACCAACTTGGGGACTCTGGCTCTGTCCAATGCTAGGAAGTCCAAAAACTTTCCTGTCCTTTATACACAGAAATCACTCTAATCTAGTGACCTCCTAGGGTGATCTCGCTGGGAGTTACTCCACCATTCACTGGTGCTGAGGGATGCTTTGGAGGCTTTAGGGCCATTGTGTTGATTTTAGTTCTCAGAATTTTATGTAACATTATAAGACCCACAGCCCATGAAATTACACCAATGTGGGATTTTTCTTATCTATGTATTTCTTTTTGATGGTAAAGATTAAACTCTAGCCGTGCTGGAGTTAGGCCTAAACTCTATTGGCAAGCTACTCTTTAGCACTTTCAACTTGGGAACTTGTAAAGCTATGTACAGTTTAATTTCTATCCTCTTCTTGCCTCTTCTGCCTGGGCCTCTGCAGTTAACTCTTCAGAAAACAAATAATGCCGAAGCTTTGGAAGGGAAGGTGAGTGGGTATTCTCAGGGTACACATGCTGTGTGTGAATGTTGGGGGAGGTCTTGCCATGTGGCTGCTCCCAGAACCATCAGTATAGTTCTATACGAAGGTATAACTTCCCCCTCCACACAGTCACAAACAAAGTTCTCCCTCTCCCTCCCCATCCCTTCCTTCCTTCTGCCCTCCTCTCTCTCCCTCTCCCTCTGCCATTGATCTCACCTTCATCGTCTTTGGGGCACAGCTCACACGGGTCCCCCCAGCCCTCGCCTGGCATCTTGCTGCAACAGCACTTTGCTTTGGTGGTGTTGAAGGCTTTGGGTACAGAACACTTTCCGTTTTCAAAGTTGGTGAAGCAGAAGCTCTGGCGAGTATCTAATCAGGAAAGAAACCAGCACAGCTCCCACTGCTCTTTAAACAGACGGGACAATATAGATACAACTAGTTCCGACTGAACATTTCTCATGGGCAGGATACAGGGCACACACGAGATCAGTAGTTAAGAGACAGGCCTGGGCATTCTCCACGGCACACTTTCATTTGCTAGTTTAAACTGATCCATGGACAAAATGTTATTATATCTAAAATGTTTTATAATGTGTTTAGGGATTTGTAAAATCAGCCTCAGTCAGGAACATATTCCCACAGTCTCCCCCTTTCACTGTCCCATTAAAGCTGTATAAAAACAATGAATTTAGCTTTCAGTAAATTAAACTATGCCTGAGGCAACTCATGTACCGATAAATAACAGCCCATGCCAGCAATGAAATGAGAACGGTACAGCGAGACAATTTTTCTTTTAGCATAAAATCAGAGAGCATGTATTAATGATGTTAACAGAGTGTTCTTTGGGCTGTCCATCTGAGACGCTCCTGAGAATTCTGGGTTGCAGTTGCAGACAGTATTATAAGTAGATCTCATTTTGTCATAGTAAAGCCCTAGCACAATGACGAGAGAGGATGACAGAGGAAGTCAGTCTTCCACTTACCGAAGCATCTCCGTCCATTGTCAGACAAGACAAAGCCAGGGGACAGATGCATTGGAAGCCCCCTGGGGTGTTGGTGCAGGAACCAAAAAGGCAGATGTTGGGGTCCTCATCGCATTCATTTATATCTACAGAATGGTGAGAGTTTGTTAATCAATATTCCTTTGTACAGTTGAAAATAATCTAGCAGTGTATACTGTAATCATCATTCATTAAAGGATATTTACTAATGGAACTAGAGATGACACTATGTAGGTAGTGAATTTATCCTTTTAAGGTAAACTGTTGCTTTAAAAGTGAAAGATCATATCCAATTTCAGCCAGCCACATGCCAGACCTTCCCAGGGCCACCTCCAGGTCCTGGCGCTTGATCACTGTGGGTGGGGACTTCACTGTCTATCGGACATGACCGACACACATGCCTTACAGACCCAGGGTGCTCAACCAGCTTTGACCGAAAGAGTTTGGAGCCCTTTCTAAACACCTCTTTTGGAAACCCAACCAGGATCCTTCTGGCTTTTTGATGCCTACACACAAATGTGTAGCTGGCTGTTCTATTACTCAGTACCTTCTACACAGCTTCGGGTACCACCCAGTTACTATGTAGCTCTTCACCAGCGTCTGCAACTTTTCTCTGTTCTTCTCTTACCACTGCCACCAAAGTTATCCTTCTAAACACAGGACTGAGGGGACCAGATGGTCCAGGTCAATGGAACTAGACCATGTGACTATCATTCCTCAGAGCCCAGAATGACACTTTAAAATAAGGAATCTTTCCCATTGGTTTTCAGTCAGTCAGTCAGCCAGCCCCCCCTCTCTGTGAGAGATGCTTATTTAGTGGGTTATTTTATTCAACCCCAAGAAAGTCAGAATGCCATGCCAAGGCTGTGCCATGTCTGGTTCATGCTGTGCCCTCTGCTCCCACTGTGATGTTTGGGACATGCTTTCAACTTAATTCTCTAAAGATTTGATAAACGAGTCAGATCACGTCCCTTCTTAAAAACTCATCCTGCCCCTTGCGATGGCCACACAATGCTAACAGGACCACGTTAAGCCTTTCCAAGCTTGTGGTATCCACTTCCAGAGCATCACTTCTGGTTCCGTTTTATCTTTGATTAGTAACCTCCTGTCTAATACTTAGGAGTGACTCTGGGTGACCGCTGACCCTTTGTGGCTGGTATCCATGACACGCCACCTCATACCTGTCTCTCAGTTTTCTAATGTGTTTTCACATCCTGGACACACCTCCAGTTCAGGGCTCGCCACGATATATTGTAAGGACAGCTTTTCAAAATAGGTTCACTCAGAAAATATGTCTCTCCAGTTAGGTAGGAGACTCCATAAAAGTAAAATCTGCATTTTTGTATACCCATGGTTATAGATCAGAAAACTACCACTGCCATATCCACGGAATGTAGATTTGCATTCGTGTATGTGTGCGCACAACTATGTATGTGTTTGCATCTGAGCTTGACCATGTCAGAAGAATCTCATCTGAGATAAAACTGGTAGAAGAGACACTAGTTAGAATAAAATGAGTATAGGGTAAAGTAATTTAACTAAAAATGAACTTTTCATAGGAAGAGAATAGTTGTCCAATGAACAAGGTTTAGTTCAAGAAAGGCAATGTGAATGAAATCTAAATTGAATGACAGACGTGGGTGCTTTCAACAAGACAGAGGTATCTACGATGCTGTGGTGCATAAACACACACACATTTCTATTCCCACACCACTAGCTCCTGTGCAGCTGCTGTGATCACTCCATACAAGGATCATCGTGGATACAATGAGGAACCAAAATTGAGCATGAAGACCAAAACTGATGGCTCACTGGGTAGAGACACTCATCGTGCAAACACGGAGATCCAAGTTTAAATTCCCTAGAATGTACTTTAAAGACTAGGGTAGGTCACATGTGACTGTAGCCCCAGCACTAAGAAGTAGAAACAGGAGGATGGCCAGGGCTGGCTCCTTTCGAGCCTCTCTCCAGTTTCAATGAGAGACCATTTCAAGGGAATAAGGGCAATAGCACCTGTACATACGCATGGGTACACACACTATGCACACATACATACACCACACACACACCACAAATATACGATATATAACAAGTACATACTACCCATCATGCATACACATAACATACACTATACACACATATAGATACACATACATACCACATACACAAATACACATATACTTGCTATACATGAATACCGTCCACACACATACCACACAACATACACAGACTTATACACTATACTATACATACACACACCCACACCACTATTGTGGTTAATACTGCTAGTTTTAAAGAAAGGGATTAGCCGGGCGGTGGTGACACACGCCTTTAATCCCAGCACTTGGGAGGCAGAGGCAGGCGGCTTTCTGAGTTCGAGGCCAGCCTGATCTACAGAGTGAGTTCCAGGACAGCCCGGGCTACACAGAGAAACCCTGTCTCAGAAAAAAAAAAAACAAAAAAAAACCCAAAGGGATTGATGGACTACAGAATTTCTTTGTTACTTTGCTGTAAAACCATCCGTGTATACACATACACAAATACAAATTCCTCTTCCATATCCCCCAAACAAAATTTAACAAAATGGCAGAGATAACCTTAAACTTTCAAGAAACTTTTTAACAAGTTGATTTGACTGTTTGACTATGTTTTTATTATACTGCCTAGTAGAATAAGATTGAATCTTATAATAAACTATATATACTAACCAGAACGACTAGGGATACCCATAATTATCTAATCACTTGGTATGAAACATAGTTCCGTTCTATGAAGTCCACAGCCCTTTTCACTTTGTAACTGCCTTGAATATGAACATCACTGCTATGTATCTTTAGAATCTAGCCAAGGGTGATAGAATGAAAACCTCAGACAACCACATCCTTTGTGATCCTTTCCTGCTAGCAAAGCCTCACTTAGATGCTGCTACTTCAAATGCCAATCATGTGAATAAAACCAAAAATGAAGTGTGCTGCGCAGAGGTTGCCCTCATTGTGTCTGCCAGGCATTCTGAGACCCCATCCTGGGGCTGAACAGTGTTCTGTGCTGGCAGCTTCAGTAGAAGACATCAGCTATCCAAAAGGATTAATATTTTCTGGTTTTGTATAAGTAATGCCTTCCCAAGAGGCATCGAGAACCATCAAGGTTTCTGCTTCATATTTTCAGGAGGCTGGACACCTTTAATAGCTATTTTAAAACCCTGTGCCAAAGATTACATTGTAGACATTTTTAAAATTTAGTGGATAGTCTTTCCTGACATTTAGAACACAGCTACAGAGTATGATGAAAATCCCTCCACTAGCAGTAAGACTTCTGTTGATGAAAACAAGCCCACATCCCTAAGCTGCCAACCCAACCATTTCTGATGGTTCAATAAAACAGATGCAGGCAGCTATGTGTTTAACCCCCGAGGCCGGCATGTGCACAGTGGCTCAGGCTGATGCTTCCGCAGAGCCTGTACTAACCCTTTTCTCCCTCGCACCTCATGACCTCAGAATGAACTCAAGCCTCACCAATGCAATTTTCGCTTTTCACTTCATATCCTGGGGGACAGATGCACCTGAACGATCCCTCCAAATTCTGACAGGTCCCAGGAGAGCAGGAGCCAGGAAGAGCGACACACTCATTAGTATCTTTAAAGAGAAAGAAGACCAAAAAGAAAAAAAAAATGTAACCTAGACAGGAGACAATCATTAAAGACATCTGTCTGCTAAATGACAGTAACAGATTCCACTTGGGCCCTCTGATCTGCTGGGTCATCATGGATAAAGACACCCTGTCACTCCTCTGATATCATAGCTGGTTCATAAGGCTGTTAATCTTATGATTTGTTTCTTCATGTACATTTATTGAGACATAGCCTCAAGCACCACTCCCAATAAAAACTCTCCCTAAGATGTATTCCCAACAGGCAGTTAATACCCCAGACACAGGTCATGGCAGTCATGTGATCTGATGATAGAGTATTGACGAGCTGGGCATGCCTGTGGGGGATCATATTGTCTCATCAAGATGAGCGGTTTCAGTTCCTTACCGATACAGTTTTTGCCATCTGGAGTAAGTTCGTAACCCTCGTTGCACAGACACTTGAAGGAGCCGATTTCATTGAAGCACCGCCCGTTTCTGCACACCTGGCCAAAAAACGAGCTGCACTCGTCTATGTCTGCAAGCAGAGAGGAGTCAGTGCTTCAGGGGGAGCGTCTACACAGTACCATCTCACACTAGCTGAAGCTTGGAGACACACTTGCTGGCACACATTTATAAAAAGTCTACACTGCACTCTAATAACAGGAAAGAAAATGGTGCATGTTTTTAAGGACTGACTCCCTAACAGGAACACAGAGGGCCTCCTCCGTTTTTCAAGGGTATGAGCTATAATTTAGAAGTTTATAAACAGGTAAAGTTTTATGGGTTCAAGGTGAATCTTTCCATTCTTTTTCCCAGTTGGAAAGTATTTCTTTTGGCAAACGAGAAACAACTATGGAATGTAACCCAACTGAATAAGTTGCAGATCTTTTACCTATACATAAGGATCCTACACAAATGACAAAGGGAATACACTAGTGTTACTCTTTTTCTTATATTTACTCTACCCCCTTGGGGCACCTCTCCAGCATCAGTTTCCACATCCTATTTGTATGTCACTGTGAGGCAAAAGCTGAAATCTTGTACCAGGAATAGGTGCTGTTTAAGAGCTCATCTCAAAACCTGTTAGCTGTGCTGTGTGTGTGTGTGTGTGTGTGTGTGTGTGTGTGTGTGTGTGTGCATACAGGCTTTTGAAGCTGATAGACAAGGGAATTTTAAGACACCGACATGTGTATGTAGAAATCTGCAGGGGCTCAAGGGTAGATTAGGAATGAAGTCATACAACATGTGAGGTAACATGAGAATAAGAGAGAGTCCCTCTCTGTCTCACCAAGAGGGGACAGAGAACCTAAACTGTAAATCAGTCTTGATCCACTTACAGGCATTGCAGTGACCTTTCGCCCTGATAGACTGGATTTGTGGGAAAGGGCCGGAAACAGTACATGGCCTGGGCATTGAGGGCAACCAAGGGCTGTAGGCAATCGGAGGGCTTGCAGTGGCTTTGCCTGTTTTCCGGCACACGAGCAAGTTCAACGGCAAAAGTCCCCCGTGCTCTTGGTTTTATTTTGGTACATTCTGTAGGGATTAAGGAGGACTGAGGACAAGCAGACAGAAAGACTTACCTAGGCAATCATTGTTGTGAGTGAGCTCAAACCCAGGGTAGCACAGACAGTTGTAGGATCCAACAGTGTTCTTACAAGTCCCGTTTCCGCATGGATGCCGCTCACACTCGTCGACATCTACCAAGAAGAACTCAACTTTTACCTAGAACCAGTCACTCACCTTTAACATTTTCTTTCCCCCACTACTCATGACTTAGACCCTCCTCAGGATGGTGCTAGGGACCCATGTTTATTCGATAAAAATAAGAACGTGAAAAGGCAAATCAAACCTAAAAACGGAAAAACAGTTTCTTATTGGTCTGTAACAATTCTTGGCAACACTGCATAGCGAGGCATGTCACTGGTAGAGAACAGGCTTGCTTGTCAAATATAAAAGCATTATTAACACTCGTTAAAGAATTTATATATCTTGAGTTCATAGGGAGAACTTTAGTCCCTTTGATGAAATAGTGAAATCCAAGTAGGAGTTTGTTTAGAATTTAGTCATGAGTTTTCCTGGTGTGAAAACAGTTAGCAAGGTTATCCTGGACAGGAGACAGAAGGCCTGAAAGGATTGGTTTCGGCACAGGATACCCCCAAACTAAGTTCTCAGCACAAAGGAGACAAAGGACATGGAATAAGAGACAAGGCCAGGAGATGGGGGAGGAAATGAGGGAGAGAGAAGGGGAAGGGGGGGAAGAAGAAGGGGAAGAGGGGAAAGGGAAGGGGAAGGGGGGAAGGGGAAGGTGGGAAGAGGAGGAGGGGAAGGGGAAGGGGAGGAGGGGAAGGGGAGGGAGAAAGGGAAAGGGAAGGGGAAGGGGAAGGGGAAGGGGAAGGGGAAGGGGAAGGAAGGGGAAGGGGAAAGGGAAGGGGAAGGGAAATTTGTTTGGGAGCAGGACAAAGAACTCTTGATAGAGAGGAGACAGACTGTGGTCCATAGGCGAATGGTGGTTGGTGGTTTATGAAGGTAAAAGGGGAAATCCATCTTAGGATGCAGTGATTTATTTTGATTGAGAATATTAATTAGGGTAGCCCAAAGTGGGCTTTTGATTGCTTGATTTCAATACTTCAAAAGCTAGACCTTGGTAGTCAGCCTTAGGAGGAGGAAGTGGCCAAATAAGGAAACTTGGTAGCTAGCTTTAGGAATGCAATCTAACAGTTTTTAGCAAAGTAGAGGGAATCAGGAAAGACAAGGCCTGCCAGAGCCATGGTTGTCATGCTTGGATTGGCTACAGTCCCTTTAAGACATCTATGCTGGGAGGTCAGCCTGCAGAGCCACCATACAAGGAGCAGACACAGCTCCTTAGAAGGAGAGCTGTGTCTGGGAGGTCTGAGGATCTGACTGACTTTTATCATGGAAAGGACTGCTAATATTGGGGCAGATTTTTCCCATATGAATTTCTGAGTCATAAATATCACAGATTTGGGTGATAGAAGACTATACTCTCTGGAGGAGTACAGAAGGAGACCTCTGTGTCTCTTGTAAGCAGGCAGTTCCACCATGTTCATGCAGAGGGAATAGAACTTGTGATAGCCTTCACATAAGTACCAGTTAGAGATTTTCCCGTCACGCTGGGGCAGCCCATGGTGGGAAGGTGCACACGCTCCTCACTGCACAGACAATTCATGAAGGCAGTGATTCCACACTATTGAAACCCGGCTTTAACATTCACTTATCAAGCATCTAGAATCCCCAAAGATTGGTGCACAGTCCCAGCTTTCCACACAGAGAACATGCTCCATCTGAGTAACCAAGTTTTAAATCTAAGTTTTCTCCTTCAAATATGAAGCACAGAGAGGAAGTCTGGCAGAGGCCCAGGCCCCTGCTGACATCAGAGTCAGGGCATTCTGGCAGTCCCAGCTTCAGGGCATCGTCCCCATGTGCCTTTGGAAACATAGTAACCCACACTCTCATTTCATTTTCTAGCCATTATGTTGGCTATTGGGAATTAAGTTTAAAGACTCTGGTTATATTCACTTCTGCAATCATGTTAAGAGTTAAAGTTCAAATCGACGCTGTTAAACCCTGAGCTATTGTCTGTATAAAAAGGATGTACATTTGCACACATGTTTATGTTAATACAACCACCCTCACTATTCCTTTGCACTCTAAAATGTGCCATGTGGGTGATTTCCACCTAGCCCCAAGTGCTCCTGAATGTACATCATACCATCATGAACTTCTGGAGCAAAATGCTGAGAATTGTTGGTCAGAAGAACCTACTATGGTATGTCTCTGCACCAAGTAACCTACTATGGTATGCCCGCTTGCCAATTTTACATCAAAGCCTTAAACTGTTTACTGTGGCAGATACTTCGTAGTTGCTGAGGTCACGTAATGGTAATCATCTGATCTTATGTCCCAGCCTCACGTCACTTCCTGGCACAGAACACCCTTCTTACCCATGCACATGGTCTGGTCTTGAGAAGCCTTAAAGCCGTTGTTGCAGATGCACTGGTAACTTCCTTGCAAATCGACACACAGCCCATGACTGCAAACATTAGGAATTTCCAAACATTCATTGCGATCTAAAACAGAAAAAAAAAAAAAAAAAAAAAAGAAAGAAAGCAAAAAAGAAAAAAAGAAGGAAAGGGACACATGTTATACATATCTGAGTTTTATTAAGATTCCTTTGCTTTGCACAGATGCGTTTCTCTAACCTGCTATTAATTATTATAGACAGGCTGAGAATGAGCCAGAACAATAGCTGACTCAAACTAAGCAAGCCTTTCAAGTAAGTACCCAACCCTCCCTTTTCAGTCATGCAAGTTTTGTAGGTTGACTGGGACCTCGAGGATTCTATTTTATGCTGGAGAATTCCGCCAAAGCAACCTCTTTTCTCAGCAAACTAATCTGAAAGTTATGGTGGGAGTGCTTCGGCATGACAAATAGATTGAGTTAGACAGTCTTTTAAAAGTCATCCTGAAAGTATGTTGTGGAGAGAAAGCAAAGGAGCCCTTTGAGAACATGGGACCCACGGATTGCTGTGGTTGGTGACTGCCAGCCTCTTGCTTACCTACACAGGCCCCATTGGGGGAGAGTTTGAAGCCAGTTGCACACTCGCAGCGGTAGCTGCCCGGGCTGTTGATGCAGTCCGCATTGCGTTGGCACAGATTGTCACCATTGCTGCACTCGTCAATGTCTGTAAGAGCAACAGGTTCATAAACAGCCGTTTACTGTCGCTTTGGGGACACATGCATGTCCTCAGCTCTTAAAACACGACACAAGAGGCAGCACAAAACCAGAAGCCCACCTAAAAGCCACTTATAAATAGCAAAGTCTTTGGAGGATGAATGTCTATTTTTCGGATTACCTTCACAGACCAAGAGAAGGTCGTTGTAACTGAAGCCTGTCGGGCATTCGCAGCGGAAGCTGCCGATCTGGTTAATGCACACACCATTTGCACAGATGCCTGGAATCTCTTTACATTCGTCAATGTCTGAAATTGAATGGATTTGGTAAAAAGCATGTGGTTCTGCTAAACGTCTTTACCATCTTACCTTGAAATGATGCTACGTATAGCCTGAAAAGAAAATTCACACACGGTTCAAGTCAAATACGAACTGGCATAAACAGCCTTGTGGCTTCAGAAGAACTAGAGACCACAGAGCAGTTAGTTTTTCTAAAGAGCTTTGGAACAGTGAAAATGGTTGGTAAAACACAGCAAGTAACCTTAATGGGCAATAAGGCAAGTGAAATAAGAGCCCCAACCACAAGTTCTGTCAGGTCACCCAGATAGCTGCCATTCCTCTGATAAAGCTATGTTTCCTTAAGTTGATGTATTTTGTTATACACATGCTCATGTATATTGCTTCATAGAAACTTAAAATCATATTGCTTCAACTCTGAAGAAAAAAATAGAGTTAGCAACTGAAGTCAATTCAGAAGGAAGTAAGTTATCTGAAAAAGAACTCTGTAAATTCATAATGAGATCACATGAAGGGAATGATATAAAAATATACCAAAACCTTAAGATCTACTTTTGAAAAAAGTAACTAGCAATTAAAATAAGGTGCAGGGCTGGAGAGGTGGTCCAGTCTGTTAGTGCTTGCCACACAAGCATAAGAACCTGGCTTTGGATCCCCAGCAGCCCCTAAAAGTCAGACACACTGGCATTTATCTGTAACCCCAGGGCTTAGAGGGTCAGGTCAGAGAGGGTACATCCCTGGAGCTCCTGGCCAGCTTGCCTAGCTGAATAAGGGACCTTTAGGTTCAGTGAGAAACCCTGGTTTAGAAAATAGTGTAGAGATGGATGAGGGAAGACATCAGATGTCAGTCTCTGGCTTTTAATAAATATATACATATGTATTCATACACACACACACACACACACACACACACACACACACACACACGAGGCATATCCATCACTCCCCTATATACAAATGAGGTAGAATATTCAACCATGTAAAACAATATGCATGACAAGGCAAATTCACATTTTTGCATGGTATGCATGGAATCTTTGGACTGCCAAGTAATTACCACAATTTAATTGCTAGGCTATGCTAATAGAATATAATAATTTTATTAACACTTGGTCAATGCATGGAAGCGTATTTCTCGGTTTATTAACTAATCACATTAGCCTGGAATCCAGACCATTTGACTTTTGTGGTACTGTCGTATTAAGACAGTTGAGTACAAAATATGATGTATATGAATATGTTTACATATGTATATATGTACATTCCCAAATACAATGGGGACAAACTCACCAACTGCTTTTCCTGTGTGAATGTCAAAGGTGAATCCAGGAATATTCCCACATATAGTTTTAAAGTCAGCTGTGGAACAGACAGATTTAAAATATCTTTATGCCATTATTTTCATCAACAAGAACATTGCTATATTATTCACAGACAGTCTTGAATTATAATCCTGTGCATTTGGTAACAATGTCTGCTGCTGCAAAGGATGGTCTGGGCATTCTCTACCATTAACTTTTTATTGATCTGATAGCAGAAGTTAAGCAACATATTTAAAAAGGCAATTAAATTATTTTTTTTCCTTATGATAAAAAGGTTTTAATGATGGTCCACTCTGGGCTGCTGAGAGGGCTCAGGGTAGAAGCTCTTACTGAGCAAGCCTGACAACATAAGGGGGAACCCTGGAATCCACATACAGCTTAAACAATATACAAGTTATTTAGCTATTCATGTTATATACAATTATCGAGAAACCGTGAATTTAAAAAAGGCTGTGATTTGCACAAGGCACCGATGTGTGGAGCAAAATGTTTTCTATGGCTGTTATGACACAAGTATGTACAACACCACAGACTATAGTGGTAAAAAAAGGATATGGCATGTGATTCTAAATGCCATCAATATGAGACTTGCTCAATTTGATGATTTCTAGTGGCCACTTTTGGGTTATCTATCTATCTATCTATCTATCTATCTATCATCTACTTATCTATATCTTCTATCATCTTTCTATCTTTCTGAGATTTATCATCTATGTATATCATCTATCTACCATCAGTCACTTATCAATGATCTATTTATACCATCTATCTATTATCTATCTACCTACTATCTATCTATCTATCTATCTATCTATCTATCTATCTATCTATCTATCTATCCATCCATCATCTCAGCTCATCAGATAATGTGACTTGCACATGGAATAGCCCCTGCTGCTGTTGATCTCATCTTCCAGAAGAGTCATCAGAAAGAGTAAATGCCCTGCTTGGGTTACACAAGTGTCAGGGCTTTGATGTACATAACCTAAGCCCTTCATTTCCTTTCAGTGAAAAAGAATGACATTTATTTTCCCAAGCCAGTAATCTTGGACTTTGACTCATGGAGCTTTATAATTGAGAAGGGTAAGGATTCCTCTTATGGAACACAGATGGGTAAGAGAAGGCTAAACACACCCATCAAGGCTGCCTCGATGTGGAGCTGAAGTGCCCCTGCCCGACTCACTCTTTGAACGCTTGGCCTCTTGCTCTACAAAGCTGCAATTTTAAGGCTGTGGCACATTCAGAGGTTGAATATGCTGGGTGGAAGTTGGGCAGGAGGGGTTGTCTTTAGAGGTCATACCTGCTTCTGAATCCTGCCTTTGTCCTTTGTCTCCTGGTCTACACCCTGTGCTTTAAGCTTCTGCTACTCTGGACCAAACTGCTCTGCTTGGTTTTTGCCTACATGATGGGTTGTGACTTTCAGAAACCATGAGCCAAAATAAATCTGTCATCCCTAAGAAGGGTCCATCAGGTATTTCATTACAGTGATGAAAACAGTTGGCCACACCTCTCTCCTTGAACTCATCTTAGCATCCTCATAACTGAAGTGTTTGAACGTATGCCATGTCAGTATTTGGTGACACATGCACAATCAGCTTCTCAACTGTCCTCTCTTTTCAACTTCAGGTATCTGCGACTATGACAAATAATCATTCCCTAGGCCACATACGGTCTACAGGAAGAGTAATTAAAAGGCAAGTGGTTGCTATTCTGGTTTTCATGATGGCTCACTTTTTCTTTCAATGAAATTTTGATAGTGAAAAAATCTTCCATTGCTGGGCTGGAGCCAGTGATAAAGGGCACTGTCTGTTCTTCTGGCTTCCAGTTCCCAGCATCCACATGGCAGATCACAACCATCTATAACTCCAGTTCTTGGAGAGTCAACGGCCCCTTCTGGCCTCAGCAGGTACCAGGCACAGAAATATATAAAGGAAAACACCCATGCACATACAATAATAAAATAATTTAAAAATATAGTCATGTAAAGTTTCCTTTTGTTTTGCAGGGAAAACTGCACAAGGAGCACATTAATGAGATGTTCTATGCAACTTATTTATGAAATACTTTTTAAAACATAGTTTTCAAGCAAAGTTCATTAACAAATACTTTTCAAGCATGTTTCAAGAGTTAATTTAAACAACTATTATTGAAGTTGCTAGCTTTTAAGTTACTTTGCCAAAATATTATACCTTCCATGTTGAACACAGCGACAAACAGTAGTTTCTCAATAAATTCCTTTGATGAATAGATAGATGTATGAATGAATGGATGAAGGGCCAGTCTTGTTTGATAATGATTGTAAATAGATCAAAGCTATAAACTCTAACAACGATGCCTCTTTTTAAAATTTGGACATTTTGGGACATGTTTCATAAATTACTGTTAGGCTCCCACATGTCATTTGGGAAATCAAGCTTTTTGGATCTCTCTGGGCATGAGCATCTCTGGCTATGATACACACCCACTGTTTCAGTGTATCATCTCTGACTACAATACATACCCACTGTTTCAGTGTATCATCTCTGACTACAATACACACCCACTGTTTCAGTGTATCATCTCTGACTACAGTACACACCCACTGTTTCAGTGTATCACCCAGAAAGCCTCCAGCAGAGCATGGGCTGCAGCACTTACCTGTCCCTGGCGTTGGGCAGGGCTCGCAAGGTTTGTTCCAGGCTTTGCCAACGTTGTATGTGCAGCAGCACATCCTCTTTGTCACGTTAAAAGGCAACTCGTTTTCACAAGTGGTCCCGTTATAACTTCTGTAGCAGAAGCTTTTCCTCATGTCTACGTGGAGAGAAATCGGTCAGTGAGGCAGCCAGAGCAGGGAACCGCGGTTAACCACTTGTTCTCAGCCAGCTTTCCTGAGTGATACAATCCTGGAAACCATCTATCACGTTCATTGTTTTCAGATGGGGCATCTCTTGCTTTTAGGCAAGGCGTTTTATGGATAATTTTTCACAGGTGACAACATTTTGTCGTGTATTTCCTTCTCTACTAAACTATCCACTTAATTAAAAAAATATTCACTAATTAATTGAATTGGTAAAAGAGGTAACTGTTGAAATTTAAATGCCTTCTCATCTATACAGATGCATTTTTACAAACACAGAATCAGAATTGTCTAAGATCTGTAACTCTTAATGCTTGATTTTTTTTTCCCTTAAACCTCATATTTCCAGAGCAGCAGTTCCCAAACTTTCTGGACCAGCAATTCTGAGAACGTTAGTGGCGCGGATGCAAAGCCAGCAATCTCGACTCGGGTCGTTAATTTCAGTGAGGGTTACTGACCCATACAGTTATGTCCTCCATTGACTTGCATGTACTCGGGCGGGCAAATGCAAGTGTAATTTCCCAGGGTGTTGTAGCAGGTTCCAGGTCCACATACGCCGGGATGGGCGAAGCATTCATCAATATCTACAACAGGCAGGAATGTCTATGAGTTACGTTTGCTCTATGAACTTATATATGTAGCCGACTAAAGAAATCACAGGTGATTCCTTAATTTCATGTTTATAAGATTCAGATATTAAAAAAATACCCCAGATGACTGTTCATTTACATGCCACAAGTACACATTTCTTTAAGGAAAAAAAATAAAAAGCTCCTAACCCTAAAAACACTATGAATTACAAAAATAGACTAAAGAGGCAAACGAATTACAAATTTGCCTCATGCCTGTATACATTTACGGGAAATCCACATTCTCCAAGAGGAATTTCTTTGAAGTATGTTTGTTTTTTTTTCCCCTATGCCATTTGAATTAAATTTTAACAGCAACTTTAAACTGAACGCAGGCTCTGAGATCCTCCTTTCAAATTAGAAGCATTTCACAGGTTCTCATTGCAGATAGCTACTGGTTCTTTTCCTTCTCAAATCACATTTCTTTTAGATGCATTTGACTAACGAGTTCAAAACTGAAGGCTGTAACAGAAGGAATAATGGTAGAGGCAGCCTCTCATCCCACACAATCACTGACGTTATACTGCCAGCCAGAACTTGGAGCAATAACAGTCACCTAAAAATAAAATTATAACTGGTATGTGACAAGAGTTGGGGAGAGAAAGAATTTGTATGACATTCCAACTTCTTTATATTATATCCAACATTTTAGAAATCATCAATCAATATTAACTCACAGTCACATTTAAGTTTGCCTGTCCCTACTTAAAGCTATTGTCAATGTTCACTACCTTTGTATTATAATTCTATCTTCCATTTATGTTTCATCAATCATTTTACTGAGAAAAAAACTTTTGGTAAATCATTGCAAATGAGCCACAAATTGGATTTATCACTATACAAATGAACAGCATTGCTCAAAAAAGAAACAAAAGCTATTAGCAGTCTTAACAGAGCCCTCCTGAAGGATGCAGGACCACGAGGGGAGACACTGCGGTAGGGAACAGTCTGCGCTTCCTCACCTTCACATATGCGGGTTTCCTCGCTGAGGTAGTACCCCTGTGGGCACTCACACTGGAAACTCCCAAAAGTATTGATGCAGTTTCCACCCTGGCAGAGCCCTGGTAACTCCTGACATTCGTCAATGTCTACAAGAGGAGACAGTCCATGAAAGATAAAAATCATGACAAAAAAAGAGTCAATGTTGCAGCTTTCAAACACGACATCTTGTATGGACCACAGACATCTGTGCACCTAAAGGAATGAATGCCCTTAGGTGCTGGGTTTATTCCGCCTGTGATTTTCTTGCCTTTGTTGCAGGCCTGCTGTTTTCTGAGGACAGTAATGGAAGCAAGCTGCGGGTAATTTGCTGGGGACAATGTAACAAGGGTTTCTCTGCACAACAACTGAACACCAGATGCTGGAAGTGGAGCACTATTTCTTGGTCAAACTGTTGCTTAGCATGTGTGTGACAGACTGCGACCTGCAGTTCCGCACATGAATCCTTCTGGCATTGCTTCGCACCGACTGTCCCCCCAGGTCCCCGCTTCTCTCTAACTAGGCTATTTATTTAGCTTATTTAAGCCTCCATGACATCCGGCCATGAACTTACCTTCTAAGATGATCGTGATGGGGTTCGGCCTAAAGCCTTCGCCTCCAGGACACAGGGTGTAATACTCAGCTGCCAAACAATGGAAAGCAAGCAGTTTGATTCTTGGATCCCGGCCTGAGACAATCACTACCAAGCTCAAACCACACAGCCTCAGGGGTGTCTGCCTTTTTCTGTGTCGTTTTAAACGCATTTTCAATAATGCATATCACATTTTATTCCAAAATATCACTACTTCAATGACATGCAGTAGGATAACAAAAGCCATTTGTTTGTTTAGTTTAGTGTTTTTTTTTTTTTTTTAAAGAAAACAACTTCCTTTCAGATAATTCATATCACAAATATTTTGGCAGGTAAATAAAAAAAAAAATGCCAGGAGTCTGTGGTACAAAGGTCTGAGTTCTGTACATATCTGAACACATGTTTTCATTTAATGTTCTCTGAGACTGACTTCAGGATACACTCCACTTATGAACCTGAACTAACAACCTCCAAGAAGGAGAACAGCCTTTATCTGTGATCCCATGCATAATCGATATTATGACCATTCAGATTGGATTGTGGTTGAGATGATTTTTTAAAAAAGAGAGAGAGAAACATAATAGAAAAAAAAAAAAAGGAAGGACAGAACTGAAATTCCTTTTCTATAAAACGCTCTTGGTGAATTTCAGGATAACCATTGACCACGGTCCAGCCACGCCTCCCACTGCCCACATCCAGGAATACAATAGCAACTTGTTTCTAGATCCTGGGACAGAAGTGTTCCTTCTTTTTTGTTCCATACTTACTGCTGTTTACAGGGGGGCACGTCTCACAGGGGTTTCCCCAGGCCTTCCCCAGGGAGCAGCAGCAGGAGGAGCGGCTGACGCCCACCCCAACCTCTGTGTTGCAGGACAGACTCCCGTCTCCTCGAGGACCAAACTTCAGGTAACAGTTGCCCACTCGGTTGTCTGCAGAGCAACAGAAGAGCTTAAAGTGGTCTCCCACTGTGGGGAGAGATCCCCACAAGGACATTTAAAGGACAAAATTCAAGACTTTGCATGCTGACAGGGAAGTACATCCTAATTCCTAGCACAATACAATCTTCCCTATAAACTTCAGCTTTTAAATGTCACAAGATCAAGTCAACCGTAAGAGATGGTGACAAGCAGCAGTCACTAGAAACCACAGAACGAATTTCATATTTTAGTGTATAAACAAGACAGTGAGGGAGTACTTATTGGGGGCATTCTGAACATTTCGAGTAGTATGACTAGAAGAGAAACTGGGGTATTACTAATCTGCATCATGAGTTTGTGAAGAAATGGAGACACACCTCAGAGACATTCAAATGTAATTACATCTGTAACACGTTAGCAATCTCACTTTCACCTGCACTTTCCGATGGTTTTATTTAATCTTCACTGTGACATGTGCAGATTGTTCAGAGTCTGTCAAACTACATCTCTCTGAAGACTGCCTGTCTCTATTTACAGTTATCATCTTGACCCCTGGCTTTAGTACTCCTCCCCACAACTCCAGCCAGGACCTCAAGTTCAAAATTCTTTCACCTCTCTTCTGAGTTCTAAACCTTTCTGCTTGTTTCTTTCTTAGTTGTTTCCAAGTCAATACCCAACAACTAAACTGGATACTCCTCCCTTTGTTCTACTTCTCCCCCAGCTTAGGGGTTTTCAGTTGATGGAACTTTCCACTTTGTTCAGCTGTCCGGCCTGGTTTCCATTTCTTACCCTTCACTCCCATCCCCCTTTCACACCAGTAATACTAAGACTTGTTAACTTTATCTTCAAGATGCATCTGATGACTGACGTCACCACTGCCTTTCCCTGTTAGCCTGAATTCCAAATATCAGCATCTTTTAAAATCTAGATTATTTCAATGGTTTCTTAATTCATATCTCAGCTTCCATCTTTGGCCCAAATCCAGTCTGGTGTTTTTTTTTTTTTTTTTTTTTTTCCTTTGTAGCCAAAGTAATTCTTTAGAAGAACTGTTTTGGGCCAGGCCACCCCCAAGAGGTCTCATCCTAACCAGAGTATTTTGAAAGTTTTTATGAGTTCACAAAGTACCTTTCACTTCTGGCTGCACACAGCACAGCCATCTGGCTGCTTCTCATTGTTAGACTCCATTTGTTTCAGTTGCCAAATCTTGGGTACAGAGAATTGAGTTAACTCAAGGGCCCTCCTCTGTTAGGTTTGATTGAATTCATTCAACATTCCTTCCTTTCTCTTTCTCCTTTTTGAATCTTTATTCTCCATTTCTGTTTTGCTTTCCCTGCTGGACCATTCCAATGACCTGCTAGTAGCTTTTGCATGTGCTCTCATAAAAACAAATTTAAAGCGTCCATTTAAAATGTCAATAAATGACATTTTTGTCATGTATCTGAGATTTAGTGTCTAACCACACTTGCTCTGTGGACAAACTGCGTAAGAATTCTATGTTGTCCATCTGCTTATAATTCTTGTTTGTTTTGAGTGAGGTTATACTCTGCAGCATAGGCTAGACTCTAATACACAATCCTCCTGCCTCAGCTTCATGACAGCTTGGATTGCATTTAAAAAATCTGTACAGTTTATTAAATTGGTTTTCTTTAATCTGTATCACCACGAATCTTACACACATCTATGAAAGAGTCAGTGTGTTGATATGTTTGGCATATGAAACCAGACAGAAAGGTATGGTTCATAGGTCCTTCAGAAGTAAAGGTCATTGTTCTCTATCATCTGCATTCAATGGATCCTTTTTAATGTTTCAAAATAATTTTTTAAATAAAATTTATAAGGAGCAAATCTATATTGAAAAACATCATTGATTATTTTAGTAAGGACTTAGTCATTACTCAATGCAAATATCTACTACCTCCTTTCTTGGTTTTGTATTCAAAATTGCCCTTTGCATTATACTTGAAGTCATATAGAGTGTTTTCTTAAGGGAACAGATTGTTTTTCTTTAAATGAAGTTTAGCAAATACATATTATAGTTCATTGTCAAGAGAGTTTAAATATTCAACTCTGTGTGATTCTATTTATTTCATTTAGCTTTCACTTACCAACGCACCCCACGCCAGTGGGGTTCAGCTGGAAGTCAGGCGGGCAGTTACACTCATAGCGACCAGGCGTGTTCACACACAGGCCATTGACACAGTTTATGGGATCTGCACACTCATCGATATCTGCGAACATTTAACAGCGTCATTTAATATCCATGGTCTATGCCTCTCAGTCAACTTCTATATGGCTGAATAGCGATTCTGAGCTTGCGGAGCGTCTTACTGGATTCTCTTCTCTTTTTTTAAGCAGACAATTTGTCTTCCTTAGAATTGCAATTTTGGTATGGATGGCTTTTATTTGCTAGGTTGTTTATAGTAAATTTTATAAAAAAAAATAAGAATCATGATAATATATGTAAAAATTCACACATGTATACACACATACGTGATTACTATCTTTGTTTTAAATAATGAAGCTGCTTATCTAAACTCAAATAAGTTTCAGAGTAGAAAGTAAATGTATCAGAGTGAACTTTTCGTTTTTGGAAATGTGCACAGCCTAATGTACACATAATTCAAGGAAACTTTGAGGTGTTTATGTGTTTAGTATGGAATACTGGTGCCAAGCGACGAGAACACAGTTGATCCTGGCTGTCATTACCTGTACAGTTTCCTCCTGTCCTGTCCAGTTCATAGCCATCATCACAGATACAGTGAAACATCCCAGGCAAATTGTTACATGTTCCAAAGACACAGATGTTTTGGAAGGAGCATTCATCAATATCTGAAGACAAAAAAAAAAAAAAAAAAAGGTCATCTCTTGTTTACACAGATATTTAAAGTTTTTAATATGTAACAATGAATTTTTCTAGATTCTCAGAAACTTATAAGCAATAACATTTTTTTTTCTAGATAAATAGTACAAATGGTAAATATATCTTATCCAAGGGATAAGAAAAATATAAAACAAGTATTATTTTTGCATCAATGGATATCTTATCCCTCCAGCCCCCGCAACACTTCTGCAGTGTTAGGGACCTAATATAGAGCTTCTCACAAGCTAGGCAAGTGCTTTATCACTGAGCTACACTCCAGACCTCTGCATTCATTATTATAACTGTTTGGATTACTATATATTCAAATAGAAAGAACCAGCTTAGGCAGTATAAGCAAAATACACAAATTAAACGCAAACCCATCAAATGAGTGAAGTTTTAAAAAGCAAAAAAAAACGAAAGATTCTACATAATTAGGGCAAACGGTACATATTTTATAATTGGCAGATTGAAATATAAAATTATGTAACACTAGACATTAAATACATCAGTAAAAGGTTTTTGATACTTTTAAGTTTTCATTTATTTTATAATCTGATCTATTACCACAAAATCATTTATAAACAGAGAATACTGTTCCCTATACCATGAAAATATACAGTTCAGTTCACTACCCATACATTTCTACATATTTTATTAAAATACTTCTACTAACAGAGCTGGAGAGGTAGCTCAGCAGTTAGCTGAGCTCTTCCAGAGGACCTGAGTTTGGTTCCTAGCAGCCATCCGAGCGAGGGACTCACAACCACCTCTAAATCAGCTTCAGGGATTTGATTCCATCTTCATGGGCACCCACACTCTCATGCACACATACCGCCCTACCCCATAACACACATATCCACGTAATCAAGGATAAAACTCTAAAATGTATATTTCCACTAAAACCAGAAATTCCGGGAATAAAGCTATTTCATGAGGCTGAATCCCAAGGGCAATAAGTGTGAAGCTATCACTCTTACACTCATGTGTAAACAAAGGCACAATACAGAGTAGAAACAGAGCTGTGGAAATAATGTGCTTGTGCCCACAAAAGAGGGTGGAGATTTTAATATGTACACTGCCCAATAAATGAGAGAATGCAGCCCACTCATAACATTTTAGGCTAGATTAGAAAAGTCATTCTTTTTAAAGAAATGATTCTTTATGGAATGATTTTTAAATATTACATTTATTTAGAGAGAGAATATGTGTGTGTGTGGGCACACATGTATGTGCATGTCATGGCTTGTGTGTGGAGGTGAGAGGACAATTTGTGGAAGTCAGCTTTCCCCTGACAGCACGGGGGTCCAGGACAGACCCCGTGGCCATCAACCTTGTTAGCAAGCACTTTACTTGCTCAGCCGTTTTTCAAGTTCCACAGACAAGCCATTTCAAACTGCTATTTTGAAACAGTTGTATCTTAGATTTAAAAGGGTCTTCTGGTCATTTAAAATAATTACACTAATTTGTTTCAGCGATCTTAGGTTTAAGGTGTTGTTCAAGTTGTGTTCAATGTTCAGCTAATATTCAAATGAATCTTGTCCTTTGCTGGGACAAGAAAGCTGTCCTCTAGGGAGACAGAGCAATGATTTCCTCATGAAGGTTGCAACTAAACTGTTGGAAGTCTGTGGGAGGAGAGAGAATGGTGTCTTCTTTTCAAGCACACACTTTACTCTTCAATAAGCTTTATCCAAAGCATCTCATTTATCCTAGCGTGGCATCTGTATCAGGTAGGGTATGTACAAACACTTCCTTGATATGACCAGTACTCAAAAATCCAAAGGATACAGAACGTGTTGCTAATGAATCAGAAAAGAATGCCATCTTCCAATGTCCTCTGTCCACCACGTGCACAGATGCAGTACCTACTGCTGAATAGTTATGTAGTCCTCTCCGTTTCTCAGGCATAAGGTTTCTCTTTTGCCTTACTTCTGCGGGTGGGACAGAGTGAGGCTTGGCTTTGGGCTTCCCCAGTACACTTCGTGTTTGGTTGATATTGATGATGCATTTGTACGTCTGTGCTGGTATTTGCCATTCCCTTCACACTATGATAGAGGAAGGGTCTGAGATATGTTTCCATTTTATCATCTATGCCCTATAGTTAGCTTTAGGGAGTAATGGAGAAGAGGAGGAGTCCAAGTTGAAGTTGAGGGGGTCACCTATTTTTTTTTTTTAATGTTTTTAGGGTTTGTGTGACTGACAAATTTGTTGAAGCTCCATGGTCTCACAACAAAACTAACTTCATTCTTCATTCCTATTGTATTTTCCTATTGCATGTCGATGGCCCAAACTATGTGTAATGTGAATTGAATCTCTAACTGGAGAGAGAATCCAGTCCCCCCCCCCTATGCCCCGCCTTGGACAGATAGCATTTCGGACACTAAAGGCCATTTTTAGGAAAGAGAGAAAGATTTGTTTTGCTTTACTCCTGAGCAGAAGTGAACAAGTCCCTGATGGCGAGGAACGTATCCAGACGTACACATCGCAGAGTCAAACATGAAAGAAATGCCAGAGACAAGCTACTTAGACTGCCTGAGTGTGACAAACACTGACAGCTGAAGCAGGCAATAATTGATCGCCATTTAAAAACTGAAGAGGTGTGTCGAATGTCATTCATTGAGTGACAGGAGAGGAAAAAAGGCAATTATTTTGAAGGGGGAGGAGGAGGAGGGGAGGAAGAAGAAGAGGAAGAGGAGGGGTGGAAGTAGAGGAAGAGGAGGAAGAAGGGGCGGGAGGAGGAAGAAGAGGAGGGGAGGAAGAAGAAGGGGAGGAGGAAGAGGAGGGGGAGGAGGAGACAGGGCCCAACTTCCAACTATTGGCTTTTGGCCAGAAAAAATTCATAAGAGATGAAAGCCAGCCTCCTTCATTACTCATTCCACAAAATAATCCATGCTTAAATGAGGAGCTTTTATATGTGTAGCATGTGCCGTGCAGTCTGCTTCCAGGTGGAGCTGGTTCCAGCCCCTTCCATGTTTCCTTCGTTGTAGCTGATCGAACTGGAAAGTGAATTGGAAGCTTGGTGACCCACCTTGGCAGGACCTGCTGTCTGAAGCTGGGGTGAAGCCCATCTCACACTCGCAGCGGTAAGCTCCCGGGACATTCAGGCACTGGCCATTCTCACAAAGGTTTATGTTTTCTGCACACTCGTCAACGTCTGTGAATAAGAAGACATCTCTGTTAAGTTCCAAGTTTCCCACACATTCCCCTCCCCTCCCCCGTGAAATCAGTTTTAGTGGCAGGAGTTGGTGTCCATTAATATGAAGCAACACTGACCCCACTCACTAGAGTTGGGATGTGTGGCCTGAGGTCAGAGATCAATGACTTGCATTGAGAACACTCAGCTACAATATATATTGAGAGGTTTCTCAGAATATATATTGATGGGTTCTTCTTCATACTCATGGATGAATCAGTATTAAAGCAATATAAGTAGATATGACCAAGAGCTATGGAATTATGTTCATTCATTTGGAAGCTTAGCAACGCACCTTCCTGGTTTCCCTAAGAGAAGTGGCTTAAAGAAAATCAGAGACACCACAGAAACAGTTTCCTTTCTTCCCTAGCATCTGATTAAAATGACATAGGCAGACACTTTTCATAGACCTTCCAGATGAATTTACTTCATTCTCTGAAGCAGCCAAGAGAAGAAGGGCAGAAACCCGTGATTACTGAACCAGGTGAAGTGGCTGTTACCTGGCATGCCGCTTTCATCCAGTTCTCCAGGTGCATCCAGGCTGACAGCAGCCAACAACAAACAGAGCTGCAAGGGTCTCCCCCTGAACCCTGTTCTGATGGCAGATGTGTTTGCCCCAAAACCATTCTTTCTTTGATACTCCATCACATACAAAGCTCAGGAAATACAAAATAGCCAATGCTTTAAAGAGAAGGTAGTACCAACTAAACACACTTTCTGAAAAGGGACCCCGAAACTGATGAGCTCTGCACTCTGTGTGCATTATAACAGATTTAGTCTCATAAGTGTGAGATTGAAGTGTGAATGAAGATCAGCTCATAAAGCAGAAGTAATTTTCTTCCTGAAAGGATGACCTAGCCTTATATATGTGTGTAATGAGACAACACTTCACCCTTGAGCCCTGGGGAGGGGCAGGAGTGAAACTGCAATCAGCAGGACTGCCTCTCACTGTGCAGTTTCCTGAGTCCTTTGCTCTCATTACTCCTTTCAAAACTGTGAACAGAGCTAGTGAAACTCCCAGGAGGAGAAGCGGCAGCTTTGGTGACTTATCTTTGAAGGACACATTACACATCTCGTCTTCAAGAACTGAGAAGTCCCCCCCCCACCGCCCCGTCATCATCCAATCAGTGATGAAAAAGTGCTGTTAAGGTCACTATTTTGTTTCCTATTTTAAGATGAGAAGGGCTGAAGCCACACAGGCTATCATGTGCTGAGGTTTATGGTAGGGGAAGCCGGGAGAACTGTGAACCCAGGTGGTGTTATCCAAAGCCTGCGTTTTCCTGATCATTACTTTATAAAGCAGTAATAGATAATGACAGTCATTAACAGAAGAGGAAGTGATATATGCACTACATGAAAACATCCACCAATGTCACACAAGCCTTTGCAGGTTTCTGTGTTTAATGGGAAAAAAAGGTATGTGCCCATTTATAGGTCAAGCATAAATACTGCAACAATCACTTAAAGCCTTGTTTTAAACAAGGACTCTAAAGCCACAACCCTGGTGGTTACTGAGATGGAACACATGGGCGAAGCACACACACCTCGGGTCTGTCACTCACCTGAGCAAGTAAAGCCGTCTCCTGTGAAACCCTCTGAGCAGGCACATCGGTATGAGCCTGGGGTGTTGACACACTGGGCGTTTATGCTGCACTGGTGGGTTCCGTTCGAGCATTCGTCCAGATCTGTGTGGCAAGCGAGCACAACCAAGAAGATCAGGGATGAAGATGGCACAGTCCAATGCACGGAAGGGTTTGGCTTGTGGCGATTCTGAGCCAGTCCAGACAGACTTCAGTTTAGTTTATCTGGAAAGGTACTGCTTAATGTCCCTAAGATTCTAGGTTCATAATCCAAAAGGTTCACTTCATAACTGTGGCCCCTGCTACTGATTCAAGTGTTGTGGGAAGTATTTAAGGAAAACTAGACTCAGATTTCACTCTGACCTCCAGTATCATGGCTTTTACTACTGGTTCCTTTATCGCTGGGCTGGAAGAGGATTTGTTTAAGATAACAATGATCTTCACTGCTCTATAAGTACGTGGTTGAGCCACTGGAGCATCCATTGCTAGCAGGCCACTTTCACACTCAACAGTTGTGAGACACACAGGGGTGCCTCCCCTTGCTTAGTATTCATTTATGTCCCTGAGATATCATTTATTTCACACCTACGTTTCCTGTGTTCAGACTGCTCTGTCTTGTTAATAAAAGTGCTGCTATGTTTGAGCATTATCTATTGAAGCTTCTTCAGTGGGTTTTTATAAGGCTTTGCTGCTCTGTGGGATTAGAAATAGGGGCTGCTTTTCTGTTGAGCATGATCATGTCTGCAGTGTCTAAAGGGGGCTACACTGCTCTCCAGAGGACTGGACACCCGCCACGGGAGTCATTGTCATTTAGGAGTCCATTACTTCTCCTTTGCTTAAGGACAGTTTGTTAAGTTGACCAACAGAATCTTAATGTTCTAAACTTTGAGAATCTTGGTCTAAGGCATCATTGGTGAAAAAATACATCAGTCCGTTTAGTTGGCATTACTAGCAGCACTTGATGCTGTCATTGCTGAGCCACAGAAACCTCATTTCAAATAAATTATTTATCTAAACTTCATCTGTATTAACATTCTAGTAACTATTTGGGGTAAGTCTTTAACCAGTTCAGAGTATGTGTGTTGTGTGTTTGTGTGTTGTGTGTTGCGCACATTAATAAAAAACAATGTGGAAAACATCCATTCATGTGTCACATTTTAAAATTAATTTTAATGGTGAATGTGAATAAAGATGTTTCAGGTATTGACATTTAAAAAAAAATCAATGACTTCACAAGAGAGAATCAGCATATAGTTTTTAAATTTATTTTGTAAGAAGGGAAGAGCGACATAGTTCTTGATCTCATGGAACTAACAGGCTGTAAGGAAAGATGGATGTCAAATACAGAAAAGAAAGAATTACGTGTTTTTCTATGTATTACTAAGAAGGTTACAGAAACAACCTAGCCTAGATTGCAGGGAACAAGGGAGGCCCATTGAAGAAGTAACGTTTTAGTCAGCCTCAGATCCCTCCTCCAAGGATGAGGAAGTGTGACTTCAGTGAGCAGGAGAAAAGATGGCTTCTCACAGAGAGCAGCACACACAGGCCACTAAAGAGAAAAGGTACAGGATATGGCATTACAGCAAAGCACAGGGCCAGGTCAGTGTCAGCTGAAGCGAGAAAATGAAGCGGCTTAAGGGTTCTGCCACTTTAAATATTTAAATTGCAGGAGGATCATATGGAGGAGGGAGGGGGAGAAGGAAAGGGAGAGGGAAGAGGAAGAGGAGGGATGGGGTGAGGATCAATCGATAGAGAGAGAGAGAGAGAGAGAGAGAGAGAGAGAGAGAGAGAGAGAGAGAGAAGGGGACAAGGAGGGGGAAGGAGAGGGGACAGAGCAGGTAGGGGGAGGAGGGGAGGGGAAGCAAATGACTGAGCACAGGATGAAGATGGAGACAAGGAACAGTATAGGAGCACAGGTGGCAGAACCCTGTAATGTCCTTGTGGGGCTGGCAGTCACGTGATAGTTAGCCAGACTGACAGATGACATGAAGAACCTAAATGGGAACAAAACAACAACAAAACCCCCAAAAAACCAAAAGAAAACAAAAAACACAAACCAACCAAAGGGAAAAAAAAACAAACCAAACAACAACAAAAAACTAGCAGGCACATGGGACAAGAAAAAACAAAACAAACAACAGCAACAACAACAACAAAACAAAATGGGACAGGCATGGAAAGTCATGAGATTGTGCTAGCGGGGATGGCTGGCCTGGAAGTGGGCTTCCTTTAGACCCGGGGGAAGCCCGACATAGGGTGTTACACAGCAAAGTCATTTGGAAACTATGATGATACATATTCTGTAAATTGGCTTTAAATATTTCACAAGTATGAAACACTTGGCAGGATAGGCAGGTTTTTATTCAAATTAATTCACATTATTGGTGAGAGATATTAAGGGTGCCTGTTTTAATCTTTACGGTGGGCCCATAAACTTTTACTGCGACGTCGTCATGGGGTGGTCAGCTCGGACAGCTTTTTTTTTTTTTTTTTTTTTCCTCAAATTGACCTGGGTAATTGTTACCACCTGGAAATATTCTTTACTGTTACAGCACGAGCATATTAAACAGTTCTATGAATGACACCCAGGGTATAATCCAGTCTTCTGCTTTGGGGTTCTACAGTATTATTAGGCTTCAGCTCAAGAATGCAGAACTCAGAGAAAAAGATTTCCCTATTCCACTCTTTCAAGTTAGACTTCTTGGAACTCAAGAAAATACTCAGTGTTGCCCGCAAGAACGATCCTATCTGCTAAGAGCTGTTCGTGTACTCCCATCCCAAGGCCACGTGAGAAACCGTTCTGTGTTCTCTACCGACTTCACTGGCTCTTGCCCCACACTGATGGCTCTGGGTAAAGACTGGGAAAACACATCAGCCATTTTTCACATTACAGCTGTTTAGATCACTGGCTGCACATCAAATAATTTTTACCGAGCAACAGGCGTGAAGAGGCAGATGCCAAAGCATCCTGTTGTAATTGGCCCATTTATATTAAAGGCTGAGGAAAACACTCAGGCAAGAATGATCCCTATGGCCAAAGATAGATTTGATTTACAGGAGACTAAATGGACAGTGAGGAGCGTTTTCCTGCTGGAGGTGTGTGGTCAACAAGTGTGGAAAGAATCGTCCGTAATTGGCCCTTCCAGAAGGGTCTTTCTGCCTGCAAACTCACCAATGCATTTGATGCCGTTTCCTACCCAGCCTTCTCTGCAGCTGCATTTGAAGCTTCCGGGACATTCAGACACGAGGCGTGCATGTCGCAGTTATGGGCGCCAATTTCACACTCGTCCACATCTGAGAAACCAGAGTTAAGAAGAGTAAAGGAGGTAAAGGGAGAGAAAGCGTAAGCTGGTTAATTCTACTTCCAAGTACGTTTCTGAAAAGACAACCATTTAGGATAAATGCAGGACTGTACAGAGAAAGCACTAATACTGCTTTTTTTTGTCTTTAATTCTTTTTTATTCCAGTAAGACATATAACTTCATGATCATGACCAAACAAGCCCTTCCTTATGGGAACTTGCTAGCCATTTCCTCCTGGAATGAGAAAGTGCAGCTGTTGTCCCTGGATCTAAGTGGCAGCCCCCACATGTCACAAAGGCCCAGACAAAACTCCGTGGGAAGAATATGGAGACACGTATTTCGGGAGAGATTTTGTGAAAGACTCTGCTGTTCCTTTCTATTAGTATTTATCACATATTTTTATGAAGATAAGGATGACATTAAAAGAAAGCATTTTAAAAGTCACTATCATAATATGGTTCAGTGGTACAATGCTTGCTTAGCATGTGCAAGCATCTAGGTTTAATTTCCAGTACCACACACACAAATCAAGACTGTATATATATTTAGAGTTTTTGTAAACGGTCACTCATGTGTATGCTTTTTTTTTTTTCTTTCTTATCTGAGAATATGTAAAGAATGTTCTCTGTGGATATGATTTGGAAGATGATCAATGCTTTCCAGAATGTGTTTATGTTCATAACAATTATACAGAAATACACATGTGTGACCTATTCAGGTATATACACTCATGTGCAGCATAATGATAGTTCGGTCAATGGCAGACCAAGGACATTACAATGGCCCCCTAAGCTTACGATACCTAGACATGCAGCTGGGCTTGAATAATTATGTGTTTTGATGTTAACATGCTGATGAACTCATCTAGGTCCATTTCTTCAACGTATCCCCACTGCATAGTATTATACGATTGTGTGGACTATGTATACATAACATATACACTCATAAAAGCTAGGTAGGTTCTGTCCCCAAAGCTTTCTAGAATGTGATTTGTGTTCTAACAGTCACTGACTGCAAGCTGCCACGCTGAATGGGTACTGCAGACTCTACCGCTTCTATCCTCCTTCTTAGCAATGAGCACAGGACAGACCTGCCCACATCATCTTGTAGGTCAGCTAAAGGTTTGCTGGAGCCTGAGCTCCTTACTGATGCCTCGAGCAAAATTCCACACAGGGACCTTAAAGAGACATGCAAGGGACAAGTAGCTCACATCTTGACTGACATTTCCTAGTTCCATCTGTACTCGAGGGATAAAACTAAAGAGTAAAGAAGGAGACAGAAGATAGAGTGCATGGAGTGAACAAGAGGAGTGAAGAGAGGGAAAAAGCAGAGGAGAGTAACTGGAGGGAGGGAGAGGAGAGGGAAGGGGAGGGGAGGGGGAGGGGAGGGGGAAGGGAGGGGGAAGGGGGAGAGGGAGAGGGAGAGAGGGGAGGGGAGGGAGAGGGAGGAGGGGAGAGGAGAGGGAGGGACGGGGAGGGACAGGGAGAGGGAGGAGGAGAGAGGAGGGGATGAGAAACCATGAAGTAAGGCAGTAAAAGTCCAAATAGAACCTCAGCATGTGTTATCAGTTTAACATTGCATGTCAAATGAAACTTTTGATCTTTTAAGCCACTGGTTCTCAATCTGTGGTTCATGACCCTTTTGGCGTTGGCATGACCCTTTCTTAAGAGTCACCAAAGACACTGGAACACACAGATATCTATATTATGATTCATTAACAGTACGTACAGATAGTTAACAGTGTGGGTCACCACAATATGAGGAGCTGTATTAAAGGGCTGCAGCATCAGGAAGGCTGAGGACCACTGCTTTCATTTCCCACTTTACACGGGTCCTCCACTTGGGCTGCCATCAAGCCGAGCCACTGAATGATGTTGCAAGATCCACCAGAAGCAGGGCAGACTCATCCTCCTTCCTCCCTGCTGGGTGGCTCAGGCAGCGTGCACCTCAGCAACAATGCATGGTATAGCTAAGAGCCAGTTACACACTGGCAGGAATTTCCTGCTTGGCTGGGTCTTGGGATGCTGAATGCTGGAGTGATGTTAGCCTATGGAACCTCTGAGGCTGAAGCCAAGCGGACATGGGTGGAACCTACCTGTGCATCCTGTGGTCCCCTTCTTCACGGAGTACCCCAGCTGGCAGTGGCAAATGAAAGAGCCCTTCGTGTTCTCGCATTCCCCAAACATGCAGATGTTGGGATTCAAGTCACACTCGTTCACATCTGGAAAATGCATTGTATGGTCTGGTTACTATTGTCTTATCATCATAATTTAAAAACCACCTTTTAAACTGAATGTTAACACAGGACTGAGATGAACTGACAAATTTAAAACGTAGTTCACTTGAAAGATTTGTCTTGCAGGGTAAATACCTATGTGCCTTTAAAGGGTTTCTGAAATAATTCTTCCTTCTCAGATTTTGCAGATCTGGCAAAATGGCTTGGTTTTTCAAAGTAACACTGGAAAAGCCTTCTCTCCATGTTTATGTGGTTCATGCGTGTATCAAATCAGCATTTGTGGAAGAGGAGTGCTGTGACATGCTATCTTCTGCATGTAAGGTAGTTATCACATGCATGGATTCACAGGAGCTGTGGTTACTTGCACAAGACCTGCACATGACTGAGTCAGCTAAAATGGCAGCATAGATTAGATAGTTGATTTTGAGGTCCCAGCCTCTACTGAGGAGCTACTGTCAGTAGAGAGTTGATGAGGGAGGAAGAATCATTTCTTTTTTGAGGATGTGGCCACTGGTAGGATTCCTGAACTCCAGTGGATGTCTCTACACCCATGTAAAAACAGACAGCACAAACTGGACTCAGAGGCCCAAAACAAACAGACAAGGTTGGGAGGGAGATATGTTTGAGGAGATATGGGAAGAGATGGAGATAGGGTAAATATGATTATATTCCACTCTGTATGAAGGTCTTAAGAAGAAAGAAAAATAAAAAAAATTATCATTGGTTTCCAATACTCACCGATGCACGTTTTCATGTCCATCGAAGCCATGAAGCCATCGTAGCAGAGACAGCGATACTCCCCGGGAATGTTGGTACACTGGCCGCCATCACAGATGTCGGGTTATTTTCACACTCATCGATATCTGATGACACAAAGGGAGCCTCCGTCAAAGCAGGAATGTCTTTCATTGGTCCCTGATACACTTTCTCCACGCAGCTCCACTCAACGTCTGGAGCCACGTTCCAATAGAACAGCCATGGCATGCACATTTTTTGATCTTGGCCATACCTGCGCATGACCGTCCATCTGGCATCAGTGCGTACCCCTCGCTGCAGCTGCATTCGTAGCTTCCTTCGGAGTTGGTGCACTGGGTGTCACAGCCCCCGTTCATTATCATACACTCATCGATATCTGTGCAGGCATTACACAAGTGCATTAAGTGCCAAGTCCACACCCGGGCAAGGCAATGGCTGGTGCGTTTTCTTTTATATAATGCTTTGCTAACTTTGGATTTGTCTGCATTTCTATTTGTATTGATTTAAGATTAAACCACCATTCTTCCTTTAATCCTCTTTACTTCCTTTCATGTAGCATTCTATTTAGTCTACCGTGTGAGGAGTGAAGAACTCAGGAATATAGTACGTATGGAGTTTGGAGCACTTTTTTATGATAGGGCCAGTGAGTTTTCTGCAAAACCAACAAATCTACTGGACCCCTGCTTACATTTATTTATAGTAAAAAAGACTCCCGTAAATGTTAGGATGTGTTTGGTGAGGGAGCTTGATGATCAGAGAGTTGGGAAATGCAGACCCACGTAGCTTACTCTTACCTGTACAGCCCTGGCGGTCTGGCGTGGCCTGGTATCCAGGATTGCAAGAGCACTGATAGGTACCGATCATGTTCACGCATTTGCCATTTCTACAGAGATTATCGCTCAAGGAGCACTCATTAATATCTGTGAAAGACAAACAGAGCCATGCTTTATACCAGAGCACAATTACAAGAGCCTTTAAGAGCAGGCTTCACCAAAGGGGTGAGTAGCCTGAGTAGGAAACAGGCTAACCTGGGCTATTTGGTGAAAATGTCTGGGCCTCTATTCACTGACGCCAGATCTTTCTGTTGTGTTGGAAGCATTCCCTTCTCTGTCTAGAGTTTTCAGAATGGAATTGTACGTTTTTTACTAGCCCTTGAATTGGACATAATACAACTGAGCAATTTTTAATGCTATTTGATTTTAATTACAATTACATAGCATAACAGCTAGTAATTTCTATGTCAGAGAGCATGGACATAGTGCCCATGCCATAAATGAAGCTTATTATTTTATGAGTTTATACTGTTGTGCTCACATGGTCTTCAATAGCTGTTTGGGTGCGGCCTACACAACTTAAGCTATCCCGAAGGAAGATACCCGTTCCAGGAACAGAGGCAAGACCCTCATGTGTGTTTTTACTGAGCTGTTTATGTGCCTGCATAGAGGTGGATTTTCAGTCCACAACTCTTAGTTTAAAACAATCTGACCCTTAAAGATGGACAAATACCCTTTTAAAGAAAAAAGTCATGCAAAAAATATGTAGAATAAATTAGTAAATTCCTAGAGAACACTCAGAAAAATGACAGACCGATCCATTTCTATATGTGAAATGCTCATCAGAAGGAATATAAGTTAGACATAGTGACCACAGACAGTAACTGGATGTGACAAGAGATTATTTCAGACTCACGTACTTAGGTAAAAATTATGCTATATAAATTTATGCTTATATTTATTAAGTACACGTACTACAAAGCATTTATTTGATAATATATACTGCCCCTTTAAGGGTTTTTTTTTTTTTTTTTTTTTTTTTAGCCATATGTTTGATGAACTCTAAGCAACAACAAACTAGACTCAGACACGGTTTTCTGAATCACTATACTGCTGCATGTCCAGCCAAGGATTCTTCAATCACCAGTGTAAAATCACCTTTTGCTGTTATCACAATTTAAAAAAAATACTTAAAATGTAAAATTTATCCTTCTGAAAATGTCTGTTTATTTAAAGTTCACGTCATGTACCAACACAGAAATCTATCTGGCTTGTATATAAATATATGTACACTGAAGAGCTATGCTCAAAATAGTCCTGTGGAAGAGTTCTCCTGAAGACGATGCCCCCTGGCTGGACAGCAAGTGTACTAGACCATGGTAATCACGGTGTGGATTTACAAGTCATAACAGGAATGAGGAAACGCCCGAACACATTCCGGGCATCTTCCTGAACTTGGTTCTAGTAGTGAGACCTTGAGGAGTCTTGAAGCACCAAGAGGGCTCTCATGGTCACACGTGGGTGAGTAAACCTGGGTTTACATGTACTCTGCTGGATTGGGGAGGGAACAGGGAGTAAACAGTTGTAGGGACAGGACAACAACCGTCCAGGAAGTGGCCTGGACAGCTGACTCACAACCCTGCCCGGACAATGGAGCCTATGACCTTGCACAGAGGTCTTTCCACAGAAAGCAGCCTAGTGCCCGATGTTCTAGAAACCAGACGGTGGGAATTCGCTTTTCCAGGTTGTCATGAGTCACAGGATGATGCATTCACTAGAGGTGACTCCTGATTTTCACCCATTGTGCACACTGGATTTCTTTCTTTCTTCTTTCTTTCTTTCTTTCTTTCTTTCTTTCTTTCTTTCTTTCTTTCTTTCTTTCTTTCTTTCTTTCCTTCCTTCCTTCCTTCCTTCCTTCCTTCCTTCCTTCTTCTTCTTTCTTTCTTTCTTTCTTTCCTTTTTTATAGGAAGGGGGAAATCTCACCTACACAGTCCTCACGGGACGGCGACAGCTCATGTCCCAATGGGCAGTCACACTGAAAGCTTCCCTCAGTGTTCACGCAGGTGCCACCCCTACAAAGGAGAGGGTTACGTTCACATTCGTCAATGTCTGAAAGGTAAAAACGTGAGATTCATTAAAGCACCCTGAGGAAAATATATTTACACATATAGTACGGGAGAAGGACCATTAAGAAGGCAGGTGTGTGCCATAAACATAAAGACACACCCAATCAGAAGCGGGCTAAGCTTTGCCTTTTGTTTCAATATAAAAATTAAGTAGCTTCTACTCTTACTATAGTAAATTATTGAAAAATTTTCATGTTCAAAATAATGGCTCATAAGAAGTGATCAGTAAAACTTTTTCCCATATATCACCATAGACTTGGGTTCATTTGTTGTTCTCAGTCATTTTCATGTTTGTAGATTGAATCCAACTACATAAAAATTTCTTAAAACTCCTGAATGTTTACAGTTGGTGTGTCCAACCTGTGGTCCTTGGCTGCATGCAGCCCAAGACACCCATGAGTCCAGCCCAGCTCACTGTAGGGGGCAATGCCCTGTTGCAATGTGCAAAGGTTGGACCCCTTAGAGCGGCAACATCTTATGTGTTAAGTCCCATAAGTCACTCACATGAAATAGTGACCCAAACATTTTTCAATATCACAACTGTAAGACAGAGATCTTATGGAACTGGCAAGGGAGAACACAAATCTGGGGTCAGCACAAGGTCATCCATTTTAAATAAATGCATCCTGGGTAGTCTGTGTGCTGTTTTCTGCCCAGGAAGGGATTCTGTAGGCCTTTGTTCTCAGCACACACCCTGTCAAGGGTGCTGGCACAGCCCTGAAGCCAGCAGAGGTACAGCATGATGAGCATATAGTTGTCAGGTTCCAGGCCAGCCAGAAGGGTCTGGCCACACTTACCCATGCAATTCTTCATCATCATGAAGCCGCTCTCGTAGCCCTCAAAGCACTCGCATTCAAAGCTGCCTGGCGTATTGACACAGATGCCAC
The DNA here is from genome assembly GCA_021653895.1 of Mastomys natalensis. Taxonomy (NCBI): domain Eukaryota; kingdom Metazoa; phylum Chordata; class Mammalia; order Rodentia; family Muridae; genus Mastomys; species Mastomys natalensis. Next base: position 285,614 of record JAJTUV010000836.1, on the reverse strand, counting down.
TGCCACAGAGGTCAGGGGAGATCCTGCACTCATCGATGTCTGCCCCCACGTTCAAAAGAAAAACAAACAAACAAGAAAAATACAGAATGAGGTAAGAGAGTGCTGGAGGGTGGGGCTTTCTAGGTGAGGGTACTGCACATTTGAGATTTAGGGAAATCAGGGCTGAGAGTAGGAAGAAATGTTCTGAAGACACAGGATGGAGGGGACCAGGCCTTCATCAGGCACATTCCTTTCTCCAACTGTCAAAACTGTCATGGTCAACCGGCAGGTGGGGCTTGTGTGTCTTTGCATTCTGAAATGTGGCCTTCTCTTTGTGGCTTAGATATAGTGATAGAGAACAGACCATACAACTCCTACATGGCCCATGTGAGGAGGCAGTGTGCTCACGTGGGAGGAAGCCACAGCAATGCATGGAGGCTGTTCATTCTGCTACCCCAGCCAAGGGTGCGAGCATGTGCACAGGCAACACTGTGCTGAGCAGGGCTGGCTGACAGGACACAGAGAGGTAGCCCCCAAGGCAGACACAGCACACTCGTCCAGTCAGAGAGCATGCAGACACAGCAGGCCTTGGAGTGAACCCGTTATGGGATCTGTGTCACAGTCGGAGGAGAAGGGCTTACCTACCCAACTTTCTAAAAATATAGAAAAACTATGTGCGCATATGTTGCTTTGTTTGCTATATTACTGTTAGAATCATTAGTAATGTATGGGCATCCTCAGAAAGTTTGGAGAAACCTCTCACACATGTAACATATTTTCAGTACGGGAATTGAATCTCCACAAAAGACGTTTAAGAAAATATGAGCTATATTTTTAAAAAGTCACAATAAAAGAAATGTCTGCCACTGTCTTGTTTCATTTTAAAATATTGATTGATTTATTAAGGCAGGGTCTCACTGTGTCTCAGACTGGCCTGGAGCATCCTACGTAGATGAGGAACTCGCAGAGATCCACCTGCCTCTGTCTGCTAAGTGCTGAATTGAAGAAGGCACATGCCAGCGCACCAGGCTCATTGTCTCTTGATGAATTGAAATTTAAGTCTTTCTGTATGGTTATCAATGGAGAGCTTGCACGTTTATTTTGGTTGGATCAGTCACTGTTTCTGCCTTCAGTTTTTATTTATTTCCCCAGTTACCAAGCCATACCCAAAACACCAAAGTGCTTTCCCTTAAACAAAGACCTCACCCACAGAATTGGCCCTTCAATTTCTGGTGACTACTATTCAGCATCCTAAGGGGAACAGAGGAAATCCTGTGGTAAGCAGGGGCCAGTTTGGGGTCAATGTAAAGTTGTGGTAGCACCACATGGTACAAGTATGGGCTCTAGTATAGCTCAGTCTTTCATCTTTCAGTGTGTTGGAAAAATTCAACCATTTTCTTTCCCTTAGTTTTCTTTTCTGTAGCAGGGCTCATCTCTAGAATGAAGGGAGTCAAGCCTAAGAACAGTGCCACATGCACACTGCTATACACGTATGAGTCAGGAGCTGTACATGTATGTACATGTATGAGCTAAGAGCTGGCACTTTGAAAGGCAAGGCTTTCGGACTGTACCTGAAGGTTGTATAGAAATTCTAACTTCCGAGATGCAGAATAACTAGACAAGCAGAGACAAGCGCACAGATGAGGAGCACTGGTTTTCCAGAAGCAGAAGGTTGCCAAGTGGTTGGCTGCAGAGGCTGACAATCAATATAGGCAGGAAGGATGGGCCTGATTACCCAGAATGCCACCCTGCTAACAAGAATGGGAGCCAGTAGCATTGTAGGGGATTCGTTCTCTGTTCTCAAACAAGGCAGTGCTACTAATAACTATCTCCTGCAGTGGAGGGTGCCCGTTTGTGACATTAAGAAACTTGTCTAATTGCACATTACAAACAAGGGCCAAGGCTAGAGCTAGAAGAACCTCAGCTGTTTTGTCTATACAGGTCCAGGATGGCCTGGGTCAAAAATGGCATTTTTTGAGGGGCAGGCTGAAAAAAAAAAACAAAAAAGCGAAAAATGAAGGATTTGGCTGATTCAAAGGTCAGGAAGGCATCGGTAGGTCTGCCATGTAGCAGAGACGGATATGTACACCAAGACCTCTCGATGAGGAAAGTCTCTCTTTTTCCTGCACTCCTGTTCTGGGTGCAAAGCTGGCAGAATGCTCTCAGATGTTACCTGAGATGTTACCTTAGGCCATGGTCAAAACTGTCAAAACTGCAAAATGAATAGCTGGCTCAGAAGAGAATATGAAGTGGAAGGCAGAAAGCAGGATAGCAAGCGGAGAGAGGGGCAAGGGCAGGCAGGAGGCAACACGGAGGGATTACCTTTCACTTGTGCAAAAGTCAAGGGAGACGAAGAGAGGACAAGATAGGGTGAATAACCAAGCCCACAGAGACTTATCCTATAGCAGGAGTAGAGAGGACTGGAGAGACAAAGGAGTTAACTTCAAACAGGGAGAGCCGGTAGCTCTCTGACACTGGAGGAGGGAAGAGGATGGAAGAGTGACTTCCATGGAGAAACGATGCCTGGAGACAGTCATGAAGAAAGGAGAGCCATGAAGGTATGTCAGCAGTTCAGAGGCACGGAGAAGTTTCAAAAGTTCTAGGAAGTGAAAGGAGTTTGCTAAGCAGCCGTGAGAGCCCTGTTGAGGGTGGATGTTGGCCTTCCAGAGAACAGATGCTGATGGTGAGGGGGATGAAGGCTGAGGGGTAGAGCAGCAAGACAAAGAAGAACTAGTGGCTTTTGACAGTTGTGAAATACCCAGGCATAGTCCAGGCTGTGCAGGCACAGGAAGCAGGCAAGAGAGACATTTTAATGAGCTTGATGAAGAAGGGCCAGGTGAGAGGTCAGAAAAGGGGAAAGTTTACACCTGGACATTCCATACACGAATGCAGGCAACTCTGTACAGAAATTCCTGGTCAAGCATTTGCAATAAATCGCATGCTGTCAAACAGAAACATTTCTACGTTCATCTCTTTTCAATCCAAAGTGGTTAAGAATGTTGGTTGTAGGCGAGGAAAACAAGTGGAAACACGTCTCTCACTAAGACAATTCCTGGCATATCCTTCAAATATGACCTAACAGGCAGACTCTTAGTGGCTATATGCTTTAGTACTTATATGTTTTGAAGATCATAATTTTACATCCAAAATAATTGCATTTTGTTCCATCTTGTAGCTCTCTATCAAAGTTATTTGGAGACCTGGCTTTTAAGTCGAGCAAAAGGAGAGAGAGAGAGAGAGAGGAGAGAGAGAGAGGAGGGAGGGAGGGAGGGAGGGAGGGAGGGAGGGAGGGAGGGAGGGAGGGAGGGGTATTTTGTGTTCTCATCAAGAAGATGGACTTTCAAAGGCAGATTACTCAAGCAAGAGGGCTAGGGGTTCATTCATGGAGAAAAATAATCTTACCAGTACAGTTTCTCTCCTCCATGTCCAGGGCAAAGCCATTATTGCAACGACACTTGAAGCTTCCAATTGTGTTTCTGCACTTCCCATAGGTGCACATCCCAGGAAAGGCTTTGCACTCGTTGATGTCTGTAAGCAGAGCGAGGGCCAACTGCTGACATGGTAACAGGATGAGTGCCTCCACCACCTCGACTTGAAAATTGATCGCCATAGACAATTACTGAGCACCCATGGACAGGGACAGCTCCTGGGGTTTGCAGTGGCTACAGAGATGGCACAGGGAAGTGTCTACCATGGAAGAGACTCTCCACTGTCACCTGAGTCTTACTCCTGTATATATGGCTGTTGCTTACACAGATAATTAGGGACAGAGATCTCACTGCTGCTGAGGAAGTAGGCAGAGCTGCCTCTCCTCAAGCTATGTCAAAAGAAAAGTACAGAGACAGAAAGAGAAACAGAATGATCACCGTCCTGTTTCCCAGCTTTTTATCAATACTGTCTTTTACATGTAATTTATAGTTTTTGGACCTTAGGTTGGCCACAAATGATATGTTGAAAACTCACCTAATTCTCAGAAAGTGTAGAGAGTGCCCTGTGAGTATGGTGAGCCAGAGAGCAGCTTGTACTTACCTTTGTAAAATGGACGCCCAGTGAGGATGTCCCCTCTGTTAGCAAAGCCTGGGCCCCGGGGGCACAGGGTCTCATATTCCTTGGTGCCAGGTTTGGGGCATTCTTCACACTCTGTACCCCAAGCTGCCCCAACTGCACAGCAGCAGGCGTCCATGCGGAACTTCCCAGGAACAGGGTGGATGCACTCATCCTCATCCCACTTCAGGAAGCAGTGCTCCATACGGATATCTGCATGGAGAGCGCACGTGCAGTCTGAGCATGAGTGGGAGCACTCACTGAACATCCTATACCTGCTTAGTGCCTCAGAAACCATGGGCCCAGGCTACCTTTACTTAGCTAAAATTGTTACATCTCCAAAGAGTCTTCCTTCCTCAGTGGCCATGCTGGGTAAAGTGTTCTTAAAGCAGTGGATGGTGGTAGGCCTGGAGACAGACTTAAAGTGAGAAATCAGTTTGTCACCACCTTGAATGGACTATGGTAACAGCCATGTAGGGAGAGTGAAGGTGGGCTCTTAGGAGATTATTTAGCTCTTACAAGGAACCCCAAAAAGCTCTCGTGATGACATGACTCTTCCATGTCCTGGCCAATGATCACTCTCTTACATTTTTCAAATCAGAACAATAATTTCAATGATGGACTCTTTTTTGTCACCACCTTAAAGTAATTTCGCAGTCGTGTTAGAACCTAGTCAGTCCTGTTAGGGTCTAGTCAGTCCTGTTAGGGTCTAGTCAGTCCTATTAGGGTCTAGTAGGTCCTGTTAGGGTCTAGTCAGTTCTGTCATGGTCTAGACAATCCTGTTAGGGTTTAATTAGTCCTGTTAGGATCTAGTTAGTCCTGTTAGGATCTAGTTAGTCCTGTTAGGATCTGATCATAAACCGTAATGGTTGCTGTACCCTGTCTGCAACTTGGTAAAATCTATAGAATTTGCTTTACTAAAATATGATGCTTTTACTTCAATTGGGTTTGTTCTGTTCTTACAAATTTTGCATTTGGGTTTTGTCCTGAGTCATGTAGACATGTTGACTTCTTCATCACAAAGGGGCCAAATCATTTGTTTACATGAATGAACATTTTCCTCTTAACTTCAAGCTGTACCAAACTGTGTGTTAGTGCTTATCCTGAGCTACTACTCAGAGACTCAGAGCAGCAATGGGCAGCCACAAACAGGTTGAGCCAGTCTACAGACAATACGCTGGCGTGCTGTTCAACAGAGATGGAGGAACTACAGTCACACACTGTTTAACGACAAAAATGAAAAACAGGCTCAGAAAAGAGTTTTCATAGCTAAATAAAATGATTTTGGTGAAAGTATCTCGAGGCATGACGTCATTAGTGAGCTTGAAAACTGCTTCACATAGGGAAGATCATCCTGATAGAATAGTCACTCGAAAGAAGAGATAAGTTTACTTTTCAGTTGTCAATATGGAGCATTTTAAGTTCTCAATCAAAGGTCGAGTCAACAGCTACAACTGTCTTTAACCTTGTGTAACAAAAATTCCAAGAATCAAAACTAAGAAATGTATTCTTCAAGAGAGAGCATGATAAATTTTCATTTTGAGTCTTACATGCAGTCTGTCTACATTAATTGGAAGCAAAAGCCACACACTTGGCCATATCTCAAAGTCTGAACACAACTTCCCGAACACTGGTCTCTCAGTTGGCTTCACCCAGCACTGCCACTAGGGAAGAAGGAATTTCATGAGATGTGAAGGATTTAATAACTAAATTTTAGTTAAATTTAGGTGGCCCAAGGATCACTGTAGTCATCTGTTTGGAAGTCATTCTGTAATAAACTGGAACAAATGGGTTATGGGAACCAAGAATATAAAAAGTCAATATTTGAGAAGAGTAATTTGGTATCTTTATTATGAAGATTCGTATCAGTATTTACACCAAGAATTAAAATAGCCAGAGCACAAGGCAACAAACCTAAGTAGACACTTTGATTGGCTTGCAAAAAAAAAAAAAAAAAAAAAAAACCTATAATGGAACCCTGGAACCCGATGGCATGTATACTTGGGAGTTTGCCGCAATCCTCACTGCTCCTTATTGTACTTCACTCAGTTATGTCATCTTACCTCCTGCAGACACTCAAGATGACATCCCTAATTTATATGAAGCTCTGATACAGTGACTAATCACTAACCTGTCTTCAGCATCTTCACACTGCCACACGCCAACCCCCTGAAACTTTCTTATATCCTCAGAAGGAGTCAACTTAGAACAAGTTAGAAAGAACAAAATCTTTCATCAAGTACAAGGCTCAAGAATGCAGTATTTGCTTTGCCATTAAGGCAAAGATTTGCTGTGCAAGAATGAGAACTGGAATCTAGATTCCCAGAAATCTCTGTATAAGCCAGGTATGGTGGTGTACACCTGTGACCTCAGCTCTGGGGTGGTGGGGACAAAAGACAGCAGGGTGTTCATTGCTCACCCAATCTAGCCAAAAGTGAAAGCTCTGGATTCAGTGAGAGATCAAGTCTCAAAAAGAAGTTGGAGAGCAACCTGAGAAGAAGCAGGAGTTGACTTGTGATGGACTCTCAAGTGTATCAATGTCTACACAAGCACTCAGACATGCACACATCCAAAAGAAGGAGATCAACCACATAAAAAAATATTTTCCATGTTGAATATGTGCTTTCTAAATGATTCCATATGAACCACAATATCGCTTTCTATCCACACTTAAATATGCTGTCAAAATTAACTTAAAATGAAGTCTCTATTGTAGTAAATTAAGCTCTGTACTACTGCAGAGCTAACTATTAAACTAGTAGTGGAAAAATATTACTGATACATGTAAACACTTGAAGAGTCTCTGACGCGGCATTACCGCTGTTCCTTCTTTGTCTACCTTTTTAAGTTACAAACACAACAATTGACATAAAAAACGTTTTTGCAAAATACAACTTCACCATTCCAGAGCTTATTGGGAAAAGTTGTCTTTAAAAGAAACATTTTTGCTCACATATAACACAAAATAAAGGAGAGTTTCTTTTTCCATTATGAAACTCTAATTATTTCAGCTAGGGCCCTGATAAAGCCTAAGGTCAAACTACCATCCATACATTGTCGATAACAAGTCTGTGCATTTTAGATCTTTAGAAGAAAAAAAAGAATTAAGAAAATCTGCTCTTTAATGGTGGTGGAGGAGAAGGCAAGATGATTGACATACCTTTGTCCCTCCCCCCTTTATCTGGAATGTCCAGTTGCAATGGGCTGGTACATGGTAATGGTTTGAATTCTAGGTTCAAACTATGCCTAGTTTTCTTCTTCTATTAATTTTATGTGAACACCTCAATCTGTCTAAAGTATCAGAAACTAAGGATTAAATGATAGTTTCTTTTTAGTCCCCCTCAAACAGTATCTCATTTAAAGCCAATTTTTCAAGTATAGTCTCTGGTTTTGGACTGGCTACCGCCCAAAGGACAAAGGAGCTGATGGTTAGCCCATGCATGTAGACAGGAAAGGGCTCATCTTACCCAAACATACGCGGCCGGTACCATCCAGAGTAAGGCCTTCAGGGCATTCACAGTGGAAAGAGCCTTTGCTGTTGACACAACGTCCATTTGGACAGACGCCAGGAAACACCTCGCACTCATTAACGTCTGTGGGGGAAATGCAGTAAGCAGAAGGGTAAAGATGTCACAAATAGAAAAAGCAGGTGTAGCCTCATTTCCTGTGTAGTGTGTTCAATCTGCAACACGTGTGGATTATTACTTGAGTTAAAGCAAAAAAAATAAAAAAATAGTATTCCACAAGGCAGCCACCAGCTTTCCTGGGCACCAGCTGTGCAGACGACTGCAGTCTTACTGGTCCATAAAGTGCAGCCCAGACATGCTCCCTCGCCAGCTGTTCTGTGCTTTGAAGGCTGGGGGACTTCCTTATGAAATTTCCTCAACTGTATAAAGAAGAGAAAGGGGAACCTCGAAGCTATTTCCTAAGTGCACTGTGTTGATTACCCTGAGTGATTTTAAACTGAAATCTCAAGGGTCTTGAGAACAGTGACTAGCAACTTGCGAGTGAATAGTGGTATCTTTCACTCATGAGTCACACTCACCTTCACAAGTCACACCTTTGATCCTGGCAAACCCTCTTGGGCAAGCTGCATCTGTAAGAACAACAGGACAGAACTTTACTTCTTTATAGAAAAAAAAAAAAAAAAAAAAAAAAAAAGAATACAGGAGTCTCAGGCTCGAGAAACAGTAGGAGGGAATTAACTTTGAAGTTGGGTGGCAAAGACCTAGGATCAATCGTCTTCGATTCAGAAAGCACTTCAGTTGCTACAGTAACGCCGTCTGTGTTGACACAGTTTGAAATGATTTCTCCCACAATTCCTCTCTCCTCAAATTGACAACTGAATTAAAAGCAAACCAGTCAAAACCTCAAGGGGAGAGGCTATCACATCCATTGGGACACATTCAAATGAGGACATAAGGTTCAAGCTAATTCCCTTTCCACGTCTGAGATACTTAGAAGATCTGCTCTCTGTTAAAGGAGAAACTCAAACATGCATTTCAAGAGGAGAACATTTCACTAGGAGGACAGTTTTGGAGAGAAGACAACCTAGCAGTCTTCCCTGCCACTTAAGACACACTGTGAGAAGGAGTAACCATTGATCAGAGATGACATTCCAGTGATCAAGTCGGAGGGCCTGGTCAGGCTCCTACCTAGCTCACAGCGTTCACAGGGGCTCCCCCAGGCAGCTCCAAGCGTGGCACAGCATTCGGATTTCAGGGTGGCTCCGTTGATGTTCACTTCACAGCGGTTGTCCTGGATGTTGAGCCAGCATGTCCCTTTCAGGCTGTCTGAAAAGGAATAGGAGAGGTCGGGAAGCTCTTCTATTGGCAGAAAATGAACTCTGTGCACACCAAAGATACTTGTCACGGTGCAAAAAAAGACACGAGAGTATTCATTCACTCTTACAATCATTTTTACAGCATGTTCTTTGAACAGACTGACATGTGCCTGCATTTAAATATGCCATAAATCAAACACTTGATAGGCACCATCTTATACAATGTAGCCATTAATATGATGATATCTACTAACGATCTATAGAGGAATAATCACTGCGCTGATGGTTGATTCTGGCACTAGGAATGTGGCAAATTGCCATGATCACACCATAACACACGTGGAAAGCAACGTCCTTCATGGACTGTGCTTTGATAGTTAGGAACAAATACACCTCAGTTTCTTTCTTACCTCATTTCTACAAGAACAAGCCAGCCAAAATCGATGTAATGGTGAAATGACCAGTATGTCATCTCTTGGTTATACAAGGCATATTTTCTTTTAGGTGTTTTTGCCCTGCAGACCTATTATTTTAGTTCTAGCCCCAAAACTCATATATACTTACTTATAGTCAATTATTTGAACATAGAGAAATATAACAAGATATAAAAATCACCTAGCAATCTGACCATCTTAGAGAGCCACTTCTAATTTTTGAAATGTCTCCACATATCATTTAACTTTTTATTTTTAAATAGTAAAATCCTAGTGAGCTACCATGGACATTTAGCTTCTGACTCCACGTGTGTTAAGGGAAGCTTTTGACAGAACAACAGATTTTAATTGAACAAAGTAAATAACTGATTTTAAAGCAGTGGTAGTGAACGTATCCAAGCTGACACGACAAATACTAACTACCGATACAACTACATGCTTAGTTTTCATTGGAGAACTGCAGCTTTCAGCTAAGTGTGCACGATACTGGCAATATCCTTGATTAATTGCATATGTATAGGTCCAGGGGTGCAGCTCAGAAATCTGCATTCTTGACATTCTCCTCAGATGATTCTGATAAGCACATAGTGTTGCACACACTTTAGGAATATCAAAGTATAAGCTGAGGGTGTGGGCGGAAGGTGAGGATGTGGGAGGAGCTGGGTGAGAGAGGGAGGAGTTGAGTGAAGAAGGGGACCAACTGGGGAAAGAGAAGGGACTAGTTTGTGCAAGGAGGGTGATGGGCTAGTGGGGGAGGTCAGAGAGGCAAGGGGATGCATAAGAACACAATATAATGATATGTGCATATGAAGATGCTGTGATGAAATATATTACTATGCTAAGCTAACCTAAATTAATTATTATTAAAAACAGAAGACAAATAAGGGGGGGATAAAAAGTGGTTGAAGTATGGGTAATGGGTATTCCACTTGAGGTTTGGGAGTAAGTCATAAAGGTAGAAGAGGAGAATTTGGGGTGACAGTTGAAAGAATGGGGCTGCCATTTGCTAAGATAAACATGTTTCTAGTAAATAGGATCAAGTCTGAAAATCAGAACCTGCTGTCAAATAGACATCTTCTCCTGAGATGTCCCGTGACATCCAAACAGAAGTAGCTGCAACCAGGTAGAGACACAAGCCCAGAGTTAATAGAAAGGTGAGAATGGATCCATGGAACAGGGAAACAGCATGGAGAGCAACTAGGGGTGAGTGCACACAGGGATGCAAAAAGATCAAGGGCAGACTGGTGATTCTCTGAAGGCTGGAGGTCAGGAGGTTAAGAAGAACAGAGCAAAAGAAATTAGAAAAAAAGCTGGGGGGCGGGGCCAGAAAACAGTTGCAGTTGGAATCTTCGCAATGCAGATCCTGAGAAAGCGAGTGGTGGACTTCTTTATAGTCTACCTCGAGGAATGGACAGTGGGATCTGATATCAGGGAGGCTGCTGTTCCTTTACTGTCCACAGAAGTCAGGGACATGGGGCAAGGGTGTAGACCCAAGACACAGATGTGGAACATGGGTGCTACTCAACTAGAGCAGCGCAACTCAGGAAAGGTGAGCTTAATAGCTGTTCCGGAAAACTGAGCAACACTGACCGAGATACAATAGTCTTCTTAGCGTTCACAAAATCACATTTAGTATATCTGAAGGACTAGCTCAAACTCCACAATGATCTTAGTACCCAGTGATATCACGGATGGTCTGATTTTTAAATTAGTAACTACAAAGTAGAATCTTCATTCCGTTACAAATTTAGTGACTTAGATCCTGTGACTAGCAGTGGCAGGCTCATCGCTGATTAGAACCACTGACAGCCCCGATAAAAACATGTTCAAGGCTGGCTGGAGAGATAGCTCAGTGGGTAAAACATGCTTGCCCACAAGCTTGGTGACCTGAGTGGGATTCACGTGGTGGAAAGAGAACCAATGGAAATACTCAAAACTTTATCATAATGAATGAAAACATTTAAAAGGCTGTCTGGGAAATGTGGCAGTATTTAGTTGCTGGCAAATGAAGAAAATGGCTTAATGATTCGTGAATAAACATCTTTGTTTCATTAATAACTATAAAGACAAAAGGCCGAGATGAATTCACTTTGGTTGGATAATAATTGAGAACTTGCCCATCTGTATGGCACGGTGTGAAGCTGAATAACACAGAATAGTTAATTTCCTTTAAAGGTAGACATTAGGGACTGATGGTAATCTTGGCATGCCTGGTAAATAGAGCCATTGCCACTAGACATAGGAAGAAATGACTTGGGTAGACCTTGTCTGTATACATGATTTTTTTCACCTTTGATCAAATTATTTTGCTCTGCATACATTATACGTCATTACCAAGACCTGGCCTTAAGCAGGCTCATACCTGTCATCCCAGGACTTGTGAAGCTGAGACAGAGGAATTATGGAGTTCCCAGTCAGCCTGCTCTGTATCAGATCCTAGGCCAGCCTAGGCTATACATCAAAATCCTACCTTGGAGCAAAATCATAAATAAAAGAACTAGCCCTAGACGCTCTGAATCGTATTATCACACCTAGAGACTTTCCAAAGCAAGAGAACATTTATCTTCTTTCCTCTGGAGCCTATCAACTTGTGATCGATGAAGGAAAGGAAAATACTGAACTCCCTCTATGCTTCAGTGCCTAAAAGTCTTCAGATTCTTGTCCTGTGAACTGAATCCAAATCCCTTCATGTCTTTGATTATGACAGATTTAAAGTTTCTGTGATGGGATTTGACTGTGCCAATGCCTAAGGGATTCATTCAAAGGTAAGAAATGTGTATAATGATTTGGGAATAAACGTCTTCGTGATGGGATTTGACTGTGCCCAAGCTCGAGGGATTCAAATGTAAGAAATGTGCATATACAGAAGTGCTCACAACCATGGCAACATGTATCTATAGACATGAAAGGAAGGTGGTCTGGAGCCTAACAGGTGAAAGCCCACCTAACTTCTGCTCTTTTGCTCTCCTCCCATCAGCTCTGTTTTCACCTCAGGAAGGCTGAGGTGTGAGATGACCTTCACAGGGAGATCCGTGTAGGAATCTTACCGATGCAGATGAGTCCAGTGGAGCTGAGCTTGCTGCCGGGCGAGCACTCACAGTGGAAAGAGCCCAGGTTGTTCCTGCAGGCCCCATTGACACACGGGTTGCTCTCACATTCATTTACATCTACAATCCAGAAGGAAAAGATTCCGTTAGAGCTGCCATGTGTTTCTGGAAAATATTATTCCAGCAAGCCCGACTGTGCCAGAACGTCTGGTAAACTTGGCTCTTATAATTTTAATATGGATATACAAGGCCTAAAGTGAATAGGGAGTGCAGACATGTGTTCTACAGCACAGATAGACATAGACATGACTGGAGACTCAGTAGGACCATACGAAACAGCCTATTCAGAAGAGGGTTCAGTATGTGTGCCTTCTCTGACTCTACGTATAGTCGATTTGTTTTGCTCTGTAGTCAGTTCTAACTCCAGGTACAACTCTAGGGCACAACAAAGTTTGATCATTTCTGTCACTCACACTTCTGCAAAGCTTTGAAGACAAAAGTATAATAACATTGGCTTCCATTCTGAATGCCTAGAGGCAAACTAGGAAATAAGAACTGGGAGGTCAATATTAGCTACAGAACTCTCCTTAGCTGTCATCCACTATTTTCTTTCATGAGCCCTTTATAGTTACATGATTAGTTAAGGAATGACTTTACACAACCAACTTTAGTAAGATATGAAATAGGAAAATGAGAGCTGGGGCAGAGTGGGTGGGGGTGTATGTGGCTCTTAGTTCAGTCTTCAGAACCGTTGGAAATAGAAAGAAATTCAATTGTACTCAATAGGACTTGATAACTACTGCTTTTAGCCTCAAATCAAATAATATACCAGTAACCTAAGCAAATCCTGTTGTTGACAAAAGCAAACAGAATCACAGGACACCTACATTTTTTAAGAGGTGAATTTCTCAAGGTTATAAAGTTGCGTAACACATGAGTCAGTAAGAGGTAAACACAACTCTCAGATGACATATGAACAATAACATTAAGGACGCTTTCTATATTAATTCAACTACTCAGCTTACAGGAGTCGTCATTGCAATCCCATCTCCCCTTGCTAAGTTATTCCAAACATGTCAACATACCTCAACACTCTAGTTTAAACAGTATAGTTTCTGAAACACCAACGAGACATTACCCTCCACACATAGCTTTAGATTTACTATAGACACTTCTCTCCTTGAAATACTGGAGAAACATATAAGCAAAGCTGCATGGCTCTAATTCTTGTCCCTGACTATCTCAAATAAAATGAAAATAAACCAGTCTTGAAAGAGGGGCAGCTTAGAGAAGGGAGGAGATGTCAGGGGCAGCCCTGCTTATACACTGAAGGCCTAAAATCAGCCATAGGCCTAAAATCAGCAATAGGCCTGACATACATACATGCTAACACAGTCTTGGGTCTCTGTGGAAAAACACTGAAACAGAAGGCTATAAGCTATTGTAAACCGGCAGCTTTTGTGGAAGTTTACCAGCCTGAGTAGTTATAGATCTTGTAAATAGGTAGCCTTGGTATTACTACCAACTTAGATAAGGACAAGTGAATCATAGGCAGAGTCATAGTGACCTGTCCCCTGAAACCTTCACCCAGTCAGTGCCCTGTTCTGAAAGATATCTGTACTCTCCCTGAACACCTATGCTCCGGTATCATCCCTTCCCCATGTCCTGTCTTTTTGTGTTTATAACCCACCCCCCCCCCCTGTGTGAACAAGTAAAAGTTACTATTTGATTTAAATAATTAAATAAATAAATAAAATCTAAAAAAAAAAAAAAAAGAAAGAGGGGCAGGTTCAGAATTGACTGCCAGCCAATGGGTTTAAAATATCAGTTCAAAATCTGTGTAAAAGGACCAAAGATACAGTAGTAGGGGAGGGAAAATGCCATGGGATCCTAAACTGTAAACAAAGAACTACAGGATGTAAGGAATGTGGGGGTCAGGAAGAAACTCTGAATGATTATCCGACACCAAGTGGGCACCCTAAAACCATATATGTACAAGTAACATACGGTCTGAGAAGTTAATTTATATTTCTAGAAACACACACACCATACACATAAAACAACAACAACAACAAAGAAGCAGAGGCCATGAACTTGGGAGACAGGTACATGGAAGATGTCAGAGGGAAAGGAGAGACAAGGTGAGAATTACATAGTTGTAATTTTAATTTAAACATTCTAGGGGGTTGGGGATTTAGCCCAGTGGTAGAGTGCTTGCCTAGTAAGCGCAAGGCCCTGGGTTCAGTCCTCAACTCTGAAAAAAAAATTCTATGTATAGAGAGATTATTCTATTTCAAAATGACTAAAGAGGTGCTCAGGTATTAATTTATCTCTTGAACTATAAATTTTATTGGGGATGTAGGGATATGAGTTCATTTTGCTTTCAGAGTGCTTGCAGTAGAAAAGGAACCTCTTAAAAGAGAAATAAAAGTATTTATAATACTACGCTAATTCAGAGGTGAGGCTTTTTAATGAAAGCACATGCCCTACAATATTGAAATCCTTCATGAAAATGCAAGGGCAAAAGAAATGAATGTACAGGAAGCAGGCAATCTGTCTGAGGGGATCCCACATTTAATTCTCCAATTAAATTCATGTGGGAGAAGATTTCCCAAAAGGAAAGTGCCTGGGTCACAGTTTCACAAGATTCATTTTGAATTAAGCAATGGTGAATTCAAAGACTATAAACACACACAGGGACAAGTACAAATATCAGCTATTTAGTTTTTCCCTTAAATATAATGTTTTTTTATGGTATAAATGTCACGGAACCAGAAATTGAAACAGTTCACTGTACATTTCTGGAAATAAACTTCAAAGCACATCTGGTTTACATTTAACTACTTATGTCACTGGGAAACACAATCTAAACCACAGTGCTTGATGTAAAAAATTTAACTTTCACAGACTCTCCAAGCTCAAGCAAAATGAAATAATTTTTGGGGGTGTGTAACTTCAGCCTAAAACACAGAGGAGCATCCTGCTTATTGTTACTGCTGTTTATTATATATTTAAATTAATCTATTGAAAACATGAATTACAAATAAAATAAGCGAAAGAGAAAAATACATATACAGAAAGCTGAAGTTTGCAACGAGTCTGGTAATAATTCTCTGTCTAGCCCTTGGAAATTAGTGAAGAAAGAGTAGAGGAGAGAGAACTCAGGCCGACAAATTGACTGTGGCCGTGGAGGAAGTCAGGAGACACAAGGAGAGAAGAGGTAGCAGCCTCTAGGTCTGTACATATGTGACATAGTGACATAGTGTAATGTGTACATATTGTAATGTAGGGAAATCTTTTGATGAAATGCAAAGCACTTAACAGTGTGTAAAATTTGGGCAGGGTAAGTTTTCTGCGTAAATCTGGTTTTTTTTGTTTGTTGTTTGTTTCTTTTTTTTGTTTTTTAAATTTCCACCAACACCATACGGTTGGAGCCAAAATATTTTTCTATTATTTATCTTTATATAACACAAACTTCTTTCCTATGAATGACAGATTAAAGTCATTTCCATACTTTCCATACCAAAGGCAAGGTTAAGGTTTATTAAGAACAAGTGTCCTTTGAACAAAATAAGTCAAGATGGCTCTCTAACCTTCCTTATTGGCTGATTTGCCACAGAAGAGCCTTAGAATTTATGGAAGCAGCCAACATCTCACTATTAAATGTCATTCTGTCATTGACCTGCTTGGTAGTTCACTTCTCAGTACCTTGACTCCATCTCACCTTCTTTGACAATTCAGCATATATATCACAAAGCCAGACTCCAGCCATAATCAATAGTACTGAGCTAATGGAGATGACATCTCAGCCACTCTTGCTTTTTAAGTTTCCTGAGATTTAGACGAACCTACCCTTTAATAGAGAACTGAATTGGTACAATGGCTAAAGCAGCAGAAAGTGTGAATGAATACCCGGGGGGTAGGGGGAAACGCCAGCAATCCCTTACCTCATCCCTCTTTGGGGTGGGCATGGGGGGATAGGGACAATACAGGGAAATCTGAGTAGACAAACTTTTCTCAGAACAGTGTTGAAGGATAACGGGTGTTAGGAGTGAGAAGAGAAACCAGAGAATAGAAACTGTCACACACATAGCTGAGGAGCCTGTGCTGGCTTTACTGACCAATGCCCTCACTCTTAGGGAAACCTGTGACCAACGGGAAAAGAGGCACCAAGAACGTCAACTCAGGATGGATGGGTATGTCCTGCCAGACAATCAGGGGAACAGTTACCTCAATTAAGTTTAGGGAAAGGTGATTTTATGTAAATGGTTATCTTCCTTCCCCACCTTTTGGTTAATTACTGTTTTTCAAAGGTTTCCCCTCCACACACAGCTCAACCCAAACTTAGAACTGTGTGCTCTGTAATTGCATTCGATTGACTTCAGCTGAGACTCTTGTCCTGCGGCACTTGTTCAATAGTCCTAACTTGTTGCTGTCCACAAAAATGCTTTGAAGTTAAAGAAGATGAAGAGAGGATGTGAAGCCTTTCTCTCTCTCTCTCTCTCTCTCTCTCTCTCTCTCTCTCTCTCTCTCTCTCTCTCTGTGTGTGTGTGTGTGTGTGTGATATAACACTATTGTATCTCTGGCTGTGGAGTCACTGAGGGACAAGTACACCCACAGAAAGGGAAGGGTTATTCTGCAATAATTAATATGAACCTTCTTAAAATAAGTTACTATTTGGTAGTAACAACTGTGTTTGAGCATATTATAGGAGCCCTCTGCAGGCCCACCGAGTATAAAGAAACTACAGGAGGATAATGAAGGGTAGTTGAGAAACAGATTATTCTGAAATATCATGTGATCAAGATACGAAATCATGATGCCATAATCTCATGCACTCATGTCATAGCCTGAATCTCACTGAAAACAGAGATGTCCTTAAGCACTTAACTGGCTCAAGCAACTTGCACTGTGTAGAAATTCATGGCATTAAAGAAGTCTTAAAATATCGAATGATGGTCTACAACCCCAAATAATATCCTTTCAAATGGAAATGATAATTTCCATAGACTATTACTTCAGTGTGGAATTAGTTTTAGGCTCCAATTATTTTTTCTGTGTCAAGATTTTGATGACACTGTCAACCATCTATTTCATAATAAAGTGGTTAACAGCTGAGTTTTTTTGGAATGAAGGTTTGTAGGTTAATGTGTCACAGTGATTTTTTATTTAAAGGGTCCAAATGGACAAAAATCAGATATTTTATTTTAACGAGTAAAACAACACGGCTCTGTTGGTTTTTCTAAGTGCTTGTTGAGAGACTATGTGAACAGAACGAAACCAACAGTGTTTATAAACTGTGTTTATATGAACGCCATTCCCAGAACTTCCAAAGCAGTGGACAGAGATCATAAAACAGGGAAGACATTTATCACATGTGCTTTGAGCACACCATTCGCTGTGACTGATGTTGGTGCTTCCTGGACGAGGACATACCGAGCCAAGGAAGACAGTGCTTACCTTCACAGGTCTCTGTCTCCGTCCGGAACACATAGCCAGGGGGACAGGTGCAGCTGTAACTGCCAGGGTATTTCTGCAGAGGCCATTGTCACAAAGCAGCCTGTTTACCAAGCACTCATCAATGTCTGCAAACAGCCAGTGGAAGACAGGAGATGAAAATGGTTAAAGGCATAATACACAGACCACTTATGTTTTGTTTTTTTCTTTGTTTTGTCCCTGACTCTCCCTCTCCTCTCTGGCTAAGTATCTTTATACCACACTAGATCAAATGCACCCAGTGCTACTCAAAGGCTATGTTCCTATGCTGCTGAATGCTTTAAAAATCTTAAGTCCTTGGAAAATGTACAGGACTTAGCAAGGGCTCATTACTTCTTTCTTCTTCAGTTATCCATTCTTTCTCTTTCCCTCCCTTCCTTTCTTCCTCCTCCCTCCCTTCCTTCCTTCTTTCCTTTCATTTTTTGGTTTTGTTTTATTGGAAACAGACCTCACTGTGTCTCTCAGGCTGGCATCCAATTCACTTCCTGTGTGCTGAGAGTACAGGCATGTTACATTGCCTTCTTATCAGCAAGTACAGTTACCAAGAAGAAATAATAACTATACTTGGGGAATAAAGAGTTCCTTTTGCTTAAAGTTGGGTATTTTACTCTTGCAAACAATTGTACTTTGTCAAATGATACAGTGTCACCCCGATAATACTGAAAACGGAGATCAGAAAATGATCTTTTTATCATTACCATAGGCAGTATCACCTTTCTGTTTTGCTTGAGTTGTCTCCACTTTTATGTTTTGCTCTGACTCTGACATTTAATAAGTAATTTTAAATTAGAATTGTATAAACCAGTCAGTTTTCTATGAGGGATATGGCCTCTAGTAGATCGACCATGTTCTAGCAGATGGTCACACACTCATGCATGTATGTGAAGCACAAAATGGACTCACCAGGTTATTCGTCTATTTATTTTTAAGGAAGGCAGGAAGTTGGAAGGAGGGAGAGAGTAAGGGGTGTGTGTGGGAGAGGCTGGGGGAGGGGCAGAAGATGTGGTTATGATCAAAATGTACTGTATGCATATATGAAATCTCCCCAAATTAAATAAATATTAAAAAATAAAACTAATCCCAAATGAGGTCACATCCTGTGCTACTGAGCTTTAGGACTCTCAAGTATGTTTAGCGAGGGACACAGTTCAGTTCCTTGAGAAATGGGTAGGAAAAGGATGAGTCAATCATTTGCTAAGGCTCACATGTTTTTATTTTATATGGATGGATGTTTTGCCTGCATGCATGGATGTGCACCATGTGCAAATGCAGTGCCTATGGAGAAGCAGAGGGCATCACATGTGAACCACTACGTGCATGCTGGTAACTGAACCCTGGTCCTCTGGAAGAGCAGCCAGTCCTTTTAATTGCTGAGACATTTCTCCGGGCCCTTCATTTATAAATTTTAACAAAACCACACAATGTAACATGTTATAGTCATGTCACCTGTGCTCAGAATGGGAATGGTCACAGAATTCCCCTGATTTTAAAAGGGTCCCACCCACGTGCTCACCTGAACTTAGAAGCTAATTTGGAAGTGCCTTTGCTTCTGCTGAATAAAAGATGGTTTAGCTTGTCTTTATTTAGTTATTGAGACAGGATTTACAGCCCAGGCTGGCCTGAGCCTATGATAGGCATGGAGATGGAATTCCTGAGCCTTCTCTCAAGTTCTGGGACTACAGGTGTGTGTCACCACCCTTGGTTTATGTGATGCCAAGGATTGAACCCAAGGCTTCCTGAGTACTAGACAGGTTTCTTTAGCACATTTTCATGCTTTTAGAACTATTTGATAATCTTTGACTGGTACTTTTTCCTACAGATGATCAATCTATTTAAATATGCAATGATCAGAGAGTAATAAAAGTCTATTTGTATATATCTTAAACTCAAGATCAAATGGATATATTGAGTAATAAAGCCATCAGCAGAAACAGAATATTAAGTTTCCTTATCCACAATCATGAATTGATGGGTTGTAAAAGCATTGTGGATAATTTGCAAGTATTACATATAATGATAGATCTAATAATTCTCATTCTATGAAAGTGACTCAATTGTTCTGTGGGACAATTTTGATTCTGTCCAGTCTCTTAAATATGCAAATCAATAAAGCACTGTGAGTGTGTTTATCTTCCCCCCTTTTCTTCTGCTGAATATGAATAACACAGAAGGCTTTTTTTTCACATTATCTTATAATAAGAAAAAGGGTACGCTTACTTCTGCTGTCACATTTAGGCACGTGGTAGCAATTAGTGGCTTCTGCATAAAGCTGAAATTCCTCCAACCTGGAACATCAACCTTTCCCAACTTTACTACTACAAAGAGTGTTAGTTTTTGAAGTCCATGCCTCATTGGAAACATTTAGGATTAAAATAAGTACAGAGAAGCAATGGGAAAATGATCCACTCATATTCACTCCCTTGGGAAAAGATTATCTTAAGTAATTGTACTCCAACGAGTTTGACTGTGCTGCAGAGCTCAGCTCCAGTGCTTCTGTATCAATGTGTGGTGCAAAGGCAGCGAGTTTGGAAAACTAGAGGGACGTCTAGTTTTCATAATTAATTGTTGTTTCTTCTCTTATCCATGGGATTAGACAACACGGATGACTCTTGTGCATAAGTCTCCAGGAACTTACCAATGCAATTTCTTCCAGAGGCATCTGGCTCATAGCCACTGTTGCAGTTACAGCGGTAGCTGCCTCGCAGTTTTCACAGATCCCGTTGGCACATATGTCCGGGTCCAAAGCACACTCGTTGATATCTGTGTGTAAAGTATAGCATGGTCAACACACACAGACACCTGTTTGTTGATAAAAAAGGATCTAATAAGAAACTTCCAACTTGTGAAATATCTAACTTTTAAAACCTACAATACGCCTTTTAGGGAAAAAAAAGGAAAATAAAATGAAAGGATACAAGACACTTCACTGGTAAGTCAGAAAAATAAAAAAAGAAAGACGCTGGCAGCAGCCAAATAATTAAGTCATGCAGTATGTCTATATTTTTGACAAAATTAATAAAAGAAATTTACTGTTGGCTCAAAATCCAAAGGAAAACTCAATTTAATAAGTATCACAGCCATGTAATTAAAACATAGAAATTTATGAGGAAGGCCTGTATGATTTTACGGTCACAAGATGTTCCTGCTTTGTTCTCATATTCAGCAATTACCTAAGTAATAGGATACGAGTGTTTCTCATGGTGATGAGTTAGGATGATCCAGGAGACATTTAAACATGACTGCTGACAACCCAATGATTTACAACAAACCAAGGACGCATGACTGTGTGTCGCCCAGGGACAGTGGCATTTGAGATCCAGTGAAACAAATACATAATTCCCAACAGGCTTCAGTCAGAGGCCAATGACAGGGTGTCTTCCTCCTCCTCCTCTTCCTCCCCTCCTCCTCCTCTTCCTCCCCTACTTCCTCCTCCTCCTCATCAACAACAACAAAAGTGTGGTGCAAAAATCCCATTTTGTTCACTGTAATCAAATTCTGGTAACAGTTGTTTATAGGAATTGGAATTTATATAGGAATTGGTGAGTCACAGAACATCCATATAACCCCAGCATCTGGGACAGGGCAGGAGTATCAGGAGTTCAAAGCCAGCCTGGGCTTTGAGACTCTGTCTTAGAAAGGAAAAAAAAAAAAAAAAAGCAATTAGGAAGATTTCCTTAGAAACTCTCTAATTATCTAGCTTCTTATTTTGCATCTAAGAAAAAAATATCCCAGGAAAATTCTGTCTCTTTCTTTGGTTTCAGGTATTCATTTAAAACTTAACATCACATCAAACATTCTCCCTATCCAACACAGATGCACTTGCTTCTCTATCAGACTGTTCTTAAAACATAATGCTATGTTTGCAGTAAAGGGAAACTTGAATGAATTTTACTTCTACAGTTGGACAGAAACATCTCTGTGGTTCTAAAACACAAACAGTCTAATTTTGGGATAGTCTGTCCAAGACTTGATCCATATCAAATATCCCTAAAGATGGATACTTTTCTAGCTGTGTTTGTATAATCACATGATAAAGCACTGGCTTAAATAAATGTACACATAAAAATCATGGATATAGATTTGTTAGTAACAATCTCTCAATGAAGCACTTCTTTTCCAATGAATATTTGTCTAATGAAAAGCAGTCACATATAAAATGCCATTTAACGCCCACCATTTAACTTAACCATTTCTCCATTTGTGAATTTCAAGTAAATGTTACCATATTCATCTGATAATCAGCAAACTATATAGTTATAGCTTATAATCACAAGTTGAACAGAATCACCTCTTCCATCCACGGTGATGCCTACACCACTGCTACAGAGGCCATGGAACTCAGCTGTGTGATTTAAAAACAAGCAGGAAATGTTAAGCCACGCCTTCTCCTACCCGGTAATTAACATAACAATGGAGACTGAAAAGTTAAACAATACTCCACACTCAGCTTTTAATATAACAACGAAAACAGAGAGATATTATGCCAAGCCTGTTCCATAGCTCAGTCATTAAAATAACAATTTTATGTACATTAATTTTAATAGTGGAAAAAAAAATCACTGTTTTCTGGAACTAATTATCTCAAGAATTCTAAAATCACAGAAAAAGTATAAGAAAAGGCAGGAAGTTTGTTTATTTTTGAACCCACTGGACTAATTTATATTCCAACGAGGTTCAACTATGAATGAACAAGAGTCAACCTTGATGGACCTGGGACTTGACATCATAAGGTGTCTAGATTTTAAAAGACCCAATCAGATTGTTTTGGATTTGTAAATTCAATATTGGCAACAATGTCAATCTATTTATATTGTCAGGGTAACAGTCATGTATAAAATCTGGGCTACGATCACAACAGCAAATAGATCTTGTTCGCTGTGATCAGTGTGGGTCCGGTTGAAGCATGCACACAACTTGAGGTGTTGACTATCTGCCTCATAAAACAATGCAAACTTGGCTCTTTCTTCTTCAGTTCAGAAGACTAAACACTTTGGAATGGACATAATCTTTGGGCGGATTCTACCATTGAATTTCTAGTTTCTTACGATGTGCAATTACCTGAATTTTTAGCCGGGCAAGGTTGGCAGGGCTCTCCAAAACCATAGTCTGGATTAGCACAGCAGCACTCAGACTTGGTCACTGCACCCGGGAACGGACGCACACACACTCCTTTCTTGATTTCGCCATAGCAGGTGCTACGCATATGAGTGTCTAGTGGAGATAAAGGGATTTACCATCAGAGACTGAAATGGAAGACTTCTTTAACCTAAGAGGTTACAGCCTGGGGAATGTCCAGGGAACATCTGCCATTTTCTCTTGTTTTGCATCTTTAGTATCTTCAAGGTTGAGGCATGAACAGGTTGAGGCCTGTAGAATAAGGGGATAACTGAAAACGTACCAACAACTGTGGTCCCCAGCCCTATCCCATCTGGAGTTCTCTGTGCCATGCATGCATCCATTATCCCAACTATTCTTGCAGATCTTTCATTGGCTAAGGATATAGCAACAGTTAAAATCACTACTTTGAGCTTAATCACAGTGTGTCCTGGCTTTGGTTTTGGCCTCTTGTTTCTATTTGAGAACTTCTAAGGAACAAGGAAGATAAACTACCTTGAAGTGACTGGAGAGTTGCTTAGGAGATTACTTGCTTTGACTTCTTAAATTAGGAAGTCTTTCTTTTCAACTCCAGGATGCTGATGGTGATGACTACATTTTTTTCTCCATTATCCCAACCCAATTTATAGTTATATTTTAAAAACATGAGCTGAGTATGATGGCACATGCCCTTAATCCCAGCACTCATGAGGCTGAGACAGGAAGATTTCTATGAGTTCAAGGCTAACCTGGTCTACAATTCGAGTTTTGGGCCAGCTACATAGTGCGAGCCTGTTTTAAAAAGACTGTACTGGCTGGATTTTTGTTAACTAAACACAAGCTAGAATCATCAGAGAGGAAGGAGTGTTAGTTGAGGAACTGCCTCCATGAAATCCAGCCAGAATACATTTTCTCAATTAGTGATCAATGGAGCATGACCCAGCTCATTGTGGGTGGTGCCATCCCTGGGCTGGTAGTCCTGGGTTCTATAAGAAAGCAGGCTGAGCAAACCAGGGGAGCAATTCAGTAAGAAGCACCCCATGGCCACTGCATCAGCTCCTGCCTCCAGGTTCCTGCTCTGCTTGAGTTCCTGTCCTGACTTTCTTTTCGTGATGAACAGCAACATGGAAGTGTAAGCTGAAAACAACCCTTTCTTCCTCAACTTGCTGTTTTGGTTGTGATGTTTTGTTGTAGAAAAACAAAATAACAAATTAAGATACAAACAAGCAAAAGAAAAAGAAAACGACCACTCTCTCTTTGGCACTGTACTAAGGGGCTATGCAGACATGGTCTCATGAAAGAGGTGACTAGCGCTGAGGAAGAATAGGTAAAAAGTTGAAGTAACAGACTCTCAAAGACCTAAGTTGGGACTCACGGTAGGCTTGAGCAACCCTCAAGGTTCCTCTTGTCCCTTTTTGCCAATCCACACCCCTAAAAATCCTACTCTACTTCATTCTCTCACTCTCCAGTCTTATGAAATATCTTACAGTTTTATGAGGTAGTAAACAATGAACTATTTTTTTAAAAAAGTTTGAACATCTTAAAGGCCAGAGAGGCAACAAAGTTTCTAAGCAGTAGAACATGGTAATTTCATCAGAGGTAGCTCCCATTGTAAGCCCCTAACATTGTTCACAAGTTGTTGGAAATAAGTGTATCTGTTTCTTAGCATGAGTCTCCTAATACTTTCTTATGTTCTAGCAGTTTTTAACCATTAAAGGCATTAGATTCATATCTCTGTTAAACGATGAGATATTTGAATATTCACATGCCAGAGGGTCCTGTTTATCATTCTAATCTGGAGAAACACAGTTTTGATTTAAAGTAGGATTTCTGTGAGGACTTTGGAAGGGTCCAGTGTGGTCAAAGTTATTGCTGTTTTCAGGACAAGAAATACAATGCACAGTTTTTCAAAAACAAGTTGTTGGGGCTGGGAAATGGTTCAGTGGCTAAAGGTACTTGCTGCTTTTGTGGAGAACCTGAGTCTAGTTCCTACAACCCTCATGGGAAACTATAACTGCCTGTAACTTCAATTCTAGGGTATCTGGCACCTTCTTCTGGCCTTAGAGAAGGCTACATACATGGTGCACATAAGTTCACTGAGGTACACACATAAGAAGGTTAAAAAAAAAAAATAAAAAACCAAACATAAACCAGTAAAAAAAAAAAATAAAAGAATAAAAGCAAGTAGGCAAAAAGCTGTGGAATCTATTACAGGAGTAAGAAGCATTACACACCAGTTTGTGTGATTGGCTAATTAAGTTATTGAGAGCAGTTGATACCAGAAGGTCCCCAAGAAAGAGAACAGCATAATTCTTGTGTGGGTCTTAGGGCTACACTCATCCTGAATCCAGATCTCCATTAGATGGTCTATCTCAGATTACTACACACCTTGCTCACCAGTAGAGTAATTTATAAAATAAACAATGAATGCTACTTAAACATTAAGTGAGGTGCTAAACAACACTCAGGAAATCAAAGCTCTAAGGGGTTGCAACCTTATTACTTTGACCTTTGGAAAGGACGGTATTATGATCCAGGTCCCCAAGATAGAGCTTCAGTTCATATTTCCCTAATCATGTAACCTAGTCACAATAGGAAAGACAAATATCAGCAGTGAGCTACGAGAATGCACTCACAGAACCTGTGTGGGAACTGGGTGGACCAGACTAATACATGCATTTAGACACACACACACACACACACACACACACACACACACACACACTACATATCTTTTACATATAATATTGCATTTCAGCACGTTGTTTTCTTTAAAATGAGATTATTTTGAGAACTTTTTTTTTACCAGTACACTAGCAAATTTTAGAAGCCACTAGCAAAATATGTATGTATAAATACAGAATACTAATTTTGCACTACTTGCTTTTTAATGTCAACTTCACTACATAAAATGGCAACTCTTAAGACTCACACTAGATATGATGCCATTATTCTCATCGAATACAATAAAAGTACTATTTTTCTTTTAAATAAGATTTTATTTTATTTTTAATTATGTGTGCATGCACACACATAAGTGCAGGTGCTCATGAAGCCAAAGGATATTGGATACCTTGGGTCTGGAGTCTCAGGAGACTGTGACTTGCTAAACATGAGTGCTAGACATCAAAGCTGGGTCCTCCGAAAGAGTACTACGTACTCTTAACCACTGATTCATCCCTCCAGTCCCAGTATCGTTCTCTTATTAACTGTCTGCTCCGAGCCGACATCTTATAACACTTTACACATGTGAAGTATGGAGCACTAACGTATTTAATCAACAGAGATATTGAGGCATTTTTTTAGAGGGACTCTACCTTGTCCAGTAGCACACAGTAAACAGAACTGGTAAAGAAGGAAACATTAACTTTCTAAAAAGAAATATGTTAGGGTTTGGAAACATGATGAAATATTCCAAAGCTAGCGTTTAAATGAGCCTGCTGAAAATGAAATTTAACTAAAAACTTTCCAATAGTAAGGTAAATTTGAGATCCCATCCTGAAGAATATAGAGAAATTAATGACAGATCTCTCATATCTGCCCAACATCAAGGATCTATCTGTCATCTATCTATCATCTACCTATTATCTATCTATTATCTAGGTAGTTAGCTCTTAAGAGAATGGTTACTAAAAAAGTAAGTTTTTCTGTGCATAGCCTGGGTTATAAATTGAAGCTCTTCTTATTTAAATCTTGTCAAGGCCAAAAGGGTCCCATGGGATCCCAGGAAGGGCTTTTTATTCAATTTAAGAGGCAAGTCCAGTGCTACGACACCCACTGTGTCAGCAATGAACAGATGGTCACAGTGGATGTGGATGATGAACGCAGAGGGCAGAGGATGATATGTTTTGAAGAAAGGGCCCCATGTGGCAGACACACAAGGTGATTTTAAGTATTTGCAAAGCCATCCCAGGGCAGTTCCAGTAATACAAAGAATCCCTGCCTCCACCATCACCCACTGAAGAGCCAAGCTGAGAAGGGAATTTGTTATTTGAAACTCAGCTAGGAATGTTAATTATCATATGCTAGTGAACATTCTAATGTCTAAATTAGCATCTCTCCCATTTAATAAAATCTTCATAGAATTTTTTCTGTTATCTAAATATTAACTTATGAGATAACCTGACTTTTCTTCTTTCATTATGGGGTCTGCTCTGTCTACTGAAATAACTACAAAATAGTTTAAAAGGATGAGGATGGTAGAGAAACATACGTTTTGTCTCTTGTTTACACTGTGAGCCATGGTTCTTCAGTACACTAAAACCATAGCTTAATTTTATAAAAGTTTTTTTTAAATCTCAATTCTTATAGAAACAAAGATATAATCAAAAATACTCGAAAAGCCCATTCAAATAAGACGTAGGTGTGACTTCTTCCTAATGTAACAAGTAAGAGTTCCCACTCTTTATTGGGAGAATTGAAGAAATCCACCTTAGTATGAGAATAGCAATATATAATTTCCACCTGGATAAATGGTGCTCTATGTTAAAAAGCTAAAATTGCCACAAGGACCAAAAATCTCACAAAAGCATTCCGAAGGTTTCTGATGTGTTCCAGGCATGTGGATAAAAGAACCAAGTCTTAGTTTTGAACATCAGTTTTGTGATATATGCTCATAAATTGGCTGCGTGGAAGGAAAAAATAATTTCTCCATCCTAAACCAGCTTTACATTCACTTTCGATCTCAACGGAATCATTTAGGTGTAGATGAAAAGCAACTAAGTAGTTTAAGGCAACTGAAAAACATTTGGGCTCTCTACACGGGAAGGGGCTGCATTCTTCTAGCTCCTCTATTCAAAATTCCCCTGGACAAAGCGCTGACAACCTGCAGGCTGGGATGGAGCCTCGGCTGGACGGAGGATGAATTTGAGAGAACAGACGACTTCCATCTGCCTACCCTTCCTTGTCCCTCCTTATCCCTCCTGGGATTCCAGAGTTATAAGTAAAGTATTAAATTGAGATGGCTAAGAATTTCCTTTCTCTCAAATATGCTTTCAAACCAGCCTTGCTGTCCTCCTGGAGAAGCTGAAAGTCGGAGGGTGCAAAAAGGACCAGCCCAGCCTCCACTTCTCACAAAATCCCTTGGAAGGGGAAACTCTGTTAATGTATCTTCCTCACTTCTCCATGCCATCACCACAGCATTATTGCTTAGGCCTTGAAAAGTCTGCAGCCTCTCAAAAGCTCCGAATTTAGATTCATTTTCATGCCGTCCATTCAGCAGGTGTTTCCAAAGGAATTCAGAGTAGTGGCTTAAGAGTAAAATGTGTATTCAGTCTCACTGTCTCCCTTCATGACGATGAGAAGTACTCTTGAATACTTTAAGCTTCAGATATCAGTGCACTTCTACAGCACTCATGTTTCAGGCTTTATTTGAACAAAAGTTAAGAGTTTACATGAATGTAACTATAATCCCCAATTCCATACGCTGTGGGAACAACATGAATAGCCACTGAATTCGGAACTCTTATTTCTTTGTATATCATCAGAAGCTTTGAAGAGAGAGAGTTTAGGGTCTCAGTTTTATTAAGATATAACTTATACGCCATAGAATTTACCCCTGGAATTCTACAGTTTAAGAGTTTACACTCACAGTGGGTTTTAGGAACATTTGCATGTCCTTTAGCTAACATTTCCTCCTCCTGCCACCATGTCCTTTCTGCCCTCAGCAATCACATTAAATGCATGCAGTTTTGCCTATCTGGCCATTTTCAATTAACGACATCAAACACAATATGGCCTTTTTGTGACTGACACCTCTCACTTGGAATAGAGAGAAGCTTTATTTGTGTTTTTGCATGCCTTCTCTTTGTGGTCAAATACTATTCTTTTGTGTAGATACACCGCAGTTTTCAGAGATCACTTGGGATCATTGGGCCCTTATAGAAGGGTTCACTTACCAACACATACACGGCCATCCACACCCACAGCCAGGCCAGGAGGACAGTCACAGCGGAAGGATCCTTCGTTGTTGATGCAGTGCCCGTTCATGCAGATGCCTGGGGTCTGGCACTCGTCCACATCTGCCCGGGAGGACAGAAGCTGGTCCATTACTGAGTAACAGACTTTGTTGGTTGAACTGCTCTAGACTATCAGTCTTTTAACTGAGTGAGTTGTAGACGATTATATATAAATGCAAACTGACCTCTATAACAAAATAGTCCTATCAAGTGCATTTTGTAGAAGGCTGAGTAAAATCTTCTGTGTGCATTAAGGAAAAAAGAAGTCTCATGACTTCTATTATCTCTTTGATAACCTTGTTTACTTCTACTAATATGTAATCCAAATTAAGTGAAGTAAATCTCTACAAATCTATGGTCAATTTTTACAATTTTTTTTAATACAGAAGTAGATTCTGCTTTGACATTAATTTGAACATTTCATACCACCACCACCACCAACAACAACAATAACAACAAAAAGCCGAGACATGCCTTGTAATTTCCAGGCCACTTGTATTTACCAAATGCTGCCCAACATTAAGGAGACTTCTCAACAGCAGAGGCACACCTCAGATACAGAAGTGGTAAGTCAAGACATACAGATTCTAACATTTGTAATAAGAAAGCCGATGAAGAATAACTTCCAGGAGGGATGAATGGGTAAAGTCAGGCATCTTACACAGGCATTCGACTTTCCTAAGAAACTCTCAGGTGAAGTTCTAGACTGCTGTGCAATCCTGCACGGCACAAGGCAATGATGGTCACCTATCCTGTGTTAAATCTCAGTCAACTGACCCTGACGTATCAGTCCGAAGCTATAGCTGTTCCACTTCATCTTGTATTCCCCTTCTTTGCAAAGTCAAAGCTGTCTTCTATACATAAACTTGGCACTAACTCGTGTCCCCACTGTCCCTGGAATGCTAATGAACTCATAGGACTTGGCAACAAATCTTATTTTATTCAGGTAGACTGGTGAAATTGAAGGCAGAAAGGTTGATTTCCTTTAAGGGAGGGAACCGAAATAAAAATAAAAGCTTGCTTCCAAGACAAAAACCACAAAAACATGTTCCATGTCACAAAGCTCTGCTTGTGAGTATGAATGTCATACAGTGTCATGTGGTTCCCGGGGGCCTCTATTTATTAAAATTATTTGGTCTCCAAAATTGCTTCATAAACAAAATAGCTAATGAAAACACTCAAATTATGTCTCCACTTAATTAAATTAAGATAATAGATTCATGATATGTTTCCAAAGAATCTGTAGATTAGTTCTATGGAATATATGTGATACAGTGCCATAAAAAGGACCTTGGAAAATCCAGTCCTGGAAATATATAAAAATGAAAACTTTGCAAGGGTGTTTGATTACTCTTGTTCATTTAGCCAACAAATAGGAAGACATTGTTTCTATATTGTCTCCTTCAGAATTAATCAAATCACTCTGCCATTTCCTTAATTTTTTCCTATACCATTATCTCTTTGCAAAGACACCATTGTTTCTCAGACACTGTTTCTCAGTTTACAACGGATTTTTCCCTAGGAAGCTTTACTTCCTAGAACATCTGCCATACTAAGCTAGCAAGAGCTATGGATAACATGAAATTGAAATAGAGAATATACTCTTGCATGATCCAAGGACTGTGTGTGAGTCACGGCAGCTTTCTTACCTCAAAGCTCAACGTACCTGTGCAGTAGCGGCCATTTGGAGCCAGGACAAAGCCTGGCTTGCACACACACTTGAAGCTGCCATCTTCATTGATACACATCCCGTTCAAACACATGTTGGTCGTTGTACATTCATCATGGTCTGTGGCAGAAGACACAGTGACCTTGACCCCTGGCCTCTAGAGAACCACGCCTCTCCTTCCATAGTCTACAGACAAACCTACCTCCGTAGGAATCCTGTCCTGGAGAGTACTCTTTCACTCTTTAGAATGATTTAGCTTTGAGGTTATAATATAATCACATTATTTCTCCCTCCCCTTCCCTCTATCCCAACCCTTCCCTCCATGTTCCCTTCCTTGCTCTCTTTCAAATCCATTGCCTCTTTCCTGTTTGCTGTTGATGTTCCCTAAACACATAAATACAATCTGCACAATGTTGCTTGTCTGTATGTGTTTCCAGGGTCGACCACCTGCTTATTTCACTTTTAAAAATAAGGATGTCTAGTGCATGAACACAAGTAGTGTGGAGGCTTGAAGGACCTTCAGTATAATGAACGCAAAGGCAAGGAATAGACCTTAAGACCATATAAACATCAGTGGCCTTTTATTTCCTGGTGGGTGTTGCGTTTACCATGCAGTTAAAGCTCAGTGAGCCTCATTGCAGATGGAATGATCTGCGCTTTCCTTGGTGATGTTTGAGTTCCACATCTCTTTGGCCATCTATTGCCCAGCTAAGCACGACAACCTAGAGACTCAGTTACTACAGATACCAACATTGCCATATTCTCCCAAACTCTGAAGGAGGGTGTCCTTTCTGTATATCGCCAGTTTCATCTAAAATTCAGCACATTGCTGAAGAATAACTGCTACTTACACCTAAATAGGTACCACATAAGGAAAAATGCGAGAAGTCATAAATTATGGGCTGCTATCGCATTCATTGTTCATTATTTCT
Organism: Mastomys natalensis; assembly: GCA_021653895.1. Lineage (NCBI taxonomy): Eukaryota > Metazoa > Chordata > Mammalia > Rodentia > Muridae > Mastomys > Mastomys natalensis. Next base: position 254,179 of record JAJTUV010000836.1, on the reverse strand, counting down.
ATCACTTTACATTTCTAGTCATGTCAAATGCTTTCATATTTTATTTACCTAGGTAATGTGGCCAACTTCCATTCATACATGAGAAATGGAAGCCTTCATAGCCATCATCTATGTGGTTCTAAATAAAATGTATATCCTCTGAAAACCTTTTTTCAAGGGAAAAGAGATTTCCATACCAACACAGTTTTTTCCATCTGTGGTTAATTCAAAGCCAGCATTACAAATGCACTGGAAACTTCCATCTGTGTTCACGCATCGACCATTTTTACACAGAACTCCATTCTGGATGCACTCATCAATATCTGACAAGATTAAAGAGAGTCAAGCAGTCTTTATTTGTAGTGCTTGTTAAAGACTACAGTAAGATAATGTATGCAATTTGAAACATTCACGTAGTTTTACACACGATGTCTAGGACTACGCTGATTTCTCAGCAAAATCCTCACTGCTTACTAGCTTTTCTGTTTGGATGGAAAATGTAAGAACTTTCTTTTTCCTTACCAGATGGTGGGTGAAGAGGGAAAGACAGAGGAAAAGAACATAGGGTACAGTTAGCCTAAGAGTAGGTAGGAGGGGGCCGGAATCCTTGAGGCAGCTGTTTTTGGCATAGTGGACAGAAGCCTTAAAAGTCAGAACCAATGCTGGGTCAGTGAAGGAAACTGCGGAATTTCTGGCTTCAGAGCAGTACAAGGACAACTGCTGAAGAAAGGCCATTCAGGCACCTAACTGAGCGTGGATGAACGGGAAATGAATGACAAGTGAACTTGTCTGGTAAAGGAATTCTGAGATGAATCAGCAGTGAGGTAGGGTTTGGGTGTTGGTGGGTGAAGCAATGAGACTGAATTCAGACAAGGAACAAGTCCATGTTGGATTGTGAGTGTGGCTGGAAAAAAGAAAGAAAGAAAGAAAGAAAAACCCAGTAGTTGAAAATGACTATAAATCTTAAGCTCAGTAAACAGCAAGTGCTGACATTATTTGGAGAAAGGAAGCTGTGCTGTACAGGCAAAGAAAACCGATGGAAGCGTTTTTGAAGTCACATACTACATCGCCTGGGTTATACATGCGCACGGTGCTTATGTTAAAGGGAGGTTCTCAAAGGGCATCATAAGACAAACCCACAATGTAACAGTGCTTAAGTAATCCGTGTCTCATTTTAATAAGTTCCCTTTAACTTCAACAGCCTTGCTGACTCTATTTCACAGAACTGGTTTCCTCAAGAATCCCTGCCTTACCGATGCATGCTTGCTTCGTAGGAGTCCTCTGGAATCCAGCGTGACATTTACAGTAATAGGATCCAGGTGTGTTAACACAATCTCCATTACTGCAGGGATTTGATGTACATTCATCAACATCTGCGAGCAGCAAAAGAAACCATCACAGACGTCACTCAATTTGTAGAAATGTTTGTTTAAAGTGCATTTAGCCTCCCAAACTTGAGAGAAGGCCAGGCCGTGGTAATAGTCTAAATAGCAGAGTATTTATAAATGAATGAAAATTCCTTTCCTCAAATACACACAGAGTCCAATTTGAAGATTTACAAAAATAATGCTTATTGGAGAGTACTAGCGAATTTGCTTTAATCAGGAAATAATGATTTTCTTTTCAGCTGGAATAATGCCCAGTGATTAAGGGCACAGGCCTCGAAAAGCAACAACTGTGAGTTCCAGCAGACAATAACACTCAGCAGCTACAGCAATCTAGGAAAGTTAATAATAGCCTAAGGCCTTGGACAGTATCATGAGAACAATGGATGGTTTCTAAACACACACACACACACACACACACACACACACACACACACACACACACGCACACACACACTGCATGTGGTCAATACTGTTAGTTTTAAATAAAGGAATTGATGGACTACGGACTTTCTTTGTTACTTTGTTGCAGACTCATTTCTATATACACAACTAGATATTCACCGAGGCTTTATTTTGTAGTAACAAAGTATACAGACAACAAAAACCGATTAAACAGCGATTTTTTTCCCCCATTAACCAGATTTCCTAAGAGTCTTAAAATTGGCACTGAGGATTTTTTTTTCACAGAAAATAAAATTTGAAACAATTATTATCTGATCTGAAACATGAGTATATTGGACGTTTTCATGTAAGGTCTCCTTAGGCATAGTTAAATGTGAATCCATTACATTGGGTGCATAAAACCAAAAACTAGACTGAACAAATCAGACCAGGCAAATCCGGTAAAATCACTGTGCCAGTACAAGTTGAACTTCTCTTTTCTTAGTAATGGCCACTAAGTAATATGTTAAATGCTGGCAAGTTAAAAAGGCTGCTGTTCTGGTTTACCATCTCAGGTACACGTAGAAGCCATTAGCATTACAATTTTAGCTAAACTGGAGAAAAGAATGATGCAGTCAATCCAGGGTGACCATGCTAATAAACAGATTGCTCCTCTCACAGATGTTCCTGCCAGAGGGACTGTGCTCTCTCAAACACACCAGCTCGTTTATATAAACTTGCAGAGGGAGTGCAATTAGACCCTCTCTGGTAAAGGGATGGGGGAGGCAAAACAAAACCTCACGGTGAATACAATTAAGACAGCAAAGTAACAGGATTAAGTGCATTTTCAATTCATCCCAGGGCCCTTTCAGCCCATTAAGACTCACTTACATTGACACTTTTGGTTGATACCATCAATTCTACTGAGCCAAAGGAATGGAGCAGAGTGGGGGAAGAGAGAGTTTAGAGCATTAGCAAACACATCAGGTACAATCTGCGTACTTTCCACTATGAAACTGCACCTTTGCTTTGCACTGCTAAAAAAATCACCTCTGTTATCTACATGTGCACCATTGAAGTCCAAATGTTAACAATGATTGGTAGGTGTATCTTGTTGGAAGGCCAGTGTAAAACTGTGTTTAAATAAAGACTCTAAGAGAGCCAGCACCCAACCTCCTCCTCCAGGTAACTTGTCCAGGGAGTCATGGAAAAATGGAAGAATACAGTATCACTCAGCATGTCTTTCTCTCTTAAGAACCCACCCCCATGGCTTCCTGTTACCATGACAACTCTTCCCACCACCCTGTCATTACATGGTGTCAAAGCTGTCACCTTAGTCTTCTGCAAGGGACCAGCTGACAGTCTGTATCTGCTCATTGATTTTTATTTCCTCACTGGCAAATTAATTGAGTTGCTATAAAATTCCAAGTGCCCTTTACATTTTCCTTTCTTCTTTCTTTCTTTCTTTCTCTCTTTCTTTCTCTTCTTCTCTCTTCTTTCTTTCTTTCTTTCTAATGGAATTAGAACATTTAACTTTCATTTTTATTTATTTCTGATAGTTCTGGGAATCAAATCCATGGCCTTAAGCATGCAGGCAAGCACTCCACTGATGAGTTCCAGCCTTGGGAGCCAGAGATTTGGTTTGAGAGTGACCACAGGTCACCAACACTATCTTCTGACTCCTGCATTGCATATTTCTTCTCTATTACGTGTCTCACATTCCAGTACTGCAAAGTGATCACATTTATCTTTCTTAAAAGAACAAAGATAAACAACTGTTATAGTCACTATACTTTGGTTTTATTTTCTTTCTACAATTCCATTAAGGACTCAGTAGTGTTAAGTACAGTTCACGGGACTCTTACACTCCTAAAACAAATGAAAAGAACTATGAAAATATTGATTATTAAAGTTATTAAAATTTCAGACACCTTGAGTTTAAAATTTTATCCTTGGAAAATATTATGCCTATAATATGTAATTATATCAGCTGATAAACTGCTTAATTTTAAGAGCTTTGTATTACCCATGGTAGGAGAGGGATGCATCTATTTCCTATTGTCCTATGATAAATGACATGAAGTAAAATGATTTTAACATCAGTGTGGATGAGATAGGCACTAGGCATTGCAGAATTACATGTTAAGAGTAGAACAAGAAAAGAAGAGAAATGAGGTGAGGAAATATAACAGTTTCCAGGCCTTAGGAGTAATTCTTCCAGAAGAAATAAGGGTCAAACTCTGTTTCTCTTGCTTTTGTTGTTTGTTTGTCTTGTCTTGTTTTTTAATGTTTAGCATAGTGATTCCCTTATGCCTTAGCAAACATATAACAGGAATTCTCAAATAAAGGTCAGTTTACCACTCCTTAAAACACTGGCACATTTTAAGTAGATACGACTCTTATCCTGGGAACTAGAATAAGTTTTTACTAAAGTAATAACTTGTTCCTCATGAACTCAAAATAGTGAAAAGCTGACACCAGAAAGAAAAAACAGAAAACTCTCTTTCTCTTTCCTTTTTTTTTTTTCCTGAATACGGGTTTCAGTATTAAGCTATGGCTGTGTGAATTATAAAAGTGTGAAAGAGAATCCTGGTGAGGTTTCACTGCTGAAGGACTGAATGATGAGATCTGGCTACTAAACGCAACCATATATAACTGGGCAAACTGCAGAGGCTTTGGGTTTCCCTAACATGTTAAGCCATGCAGATATACAGTCTTCACACCACATTAGGCAGAAGTAATAGAAGATGTAACAAGAACCCTCTCTTCCTAGTACTTAACATATCAGGCCCTACAATGTTAAACTTATCAAACTCAACTCCAGGGCAATTGGTTGGATGTGGTCTATGTACATCTTTCAGTGACGTGAGCAACAGTCATGCCCATGGCTTCTGCAGGATGAAGTTCAAGAAGTGGCCTCTGTGAAAGGAAATCAACTGGAAGAAAGCAAAGCCTTCAGTGAGGCCCAATGGCCTCTGTAGGTAGGCACGAGTCTAAATATGGATAAAGTAAATACACCTTTGACTAGAATATAAAAATATGGCAGACTTCTTTAGAACTTCAGCCTTGGTAAGCCCAAATGGGGAGTCTAAAGGACATAAGCAGATGTAATTTCAGCATCTGTACAATATATGTTATTCTCTGTAGTGGTTCAGAACTTGAGCAGGCACAGGGATGTACTGCTTTTTCAAAGCCCCAAGGAAATTCTGATTTATCAAGAGACCAGGATCCTAGCTACTATAAAGTCTGCTTCTGAACTAGAGATATCACATTGGCTTTCATTTTACTATCATGTCACTGTTCATAACTGTAAATCAAATAGATAGAATTTAGAAACCCAGATCCTCCAAGACTCCTTTTGGGTTTGTGAGAAAATGGCTTATAGGCAGGTATGGTGGCACATGCCTTTCATCACAGCACTGGTAATGGCTAGCTCACGACAAAGTTGGAGATTCTTTATAATAACTGTTCTCAAGGTCTGGTCTATGGGCTCCTGGAAGTCACTGAAATTTCAGGAACACAATTGAAAGGTTCTTTTTCATGGGGCTGGAGAAATGTCTTAGTGGTTAAGAGTACTGACTGCTCTTCCAGAGGACCCAAGTTCAATTCCCAGCACCCACATAACAGCTCGAAAGTGTCTGTAACTCCAGTTCCAGAGGATCTGACACCCTCACACAGAGATGCAGGCAGAACACCAATGCATATAAAAATAAATAAATCTTTACAAAATGTTTTTCATAATCACTTGATGCCACTGCCTTTTTCACTATGGGGACATTTTCAATGACACAGGACAAAGCAATGCTTTCAGCAAAAATGCCTGAGCACAAATGAAAGCCACATTACCAAGGACACACAGGACAAGTGCAAAGAAAAGCCAATGTTCAGCAAAGGGCTTCGTTTGAAACAGTAAAACCTTACTATACTAAACCCTGACCTGCAAATGTGCTTTCTAAAAATCTCTGATGAAAGCAATGTATGTTACACACTGTTGCTGACTGAAATACCCGACGTTTCAGAAATGCATTGGTACAACACTCTTTTATAAGCCATGTTTTATTACAGAATACTACTTTTACTCAAAGATTAGCTGACATGCAAATTACAGTTCTTCAAATGTGCAAATTTGTCAGAGAGTTTCTTGAAGAAGAAAAACAAGAACCTGTCCCTTTAAGGAAGTAAAAAAAAAAAAAAAAAAAAAAAGCCTAGTTGTTGCTAAAGCTAAAATCAAGGCTTAAAGTGGCAGAATTAAAAAAGAATACTGCCAACTTTCTAAAAGCATAACAGAGTTTCTAATTAGTCTAAAGGCGATACTATCAAAAATGTAGGGTTTGGGGGTTTTTTGCTCTTTTTTTTTTTTTTTTTAATACATTGATGTATTTTATTCAGTTATTTGTTAAAGATTTATTTATTTACTTGTTTATTTATTTGTTTAGTTATTTACTTATTATATGTGAGTATACTGTAGCTGTCTTCAGACACACCAGAAGAAGTATCAGATCCCATTACAGGTGGTTGTGAGCCACCCTGTGGTTGCTGGGAATTGAACTCAGGACCTCTGGAAGAACAGTCAGTGCTTTTAACCACTGAGTCATCTCTCCAGCCACTGTTTTCGTTTGTTAAAATAATGGTGAAGTATCTTGACTGTGGAATCCGTTGTAACATAGGGAGCCATTGTACCTCTGGTGACAGCCAATACACATTACAAAATTCACTCAATGCACAAACCAGATTGGTGGACTCAGCACAACACAATGGGTTTGTTGATGTTTCCATGTTACAGATAAGCTCTGAGCATCACCACTTGAATGGAAAAGCAGAGAAGATCCACAACTATCTGAAAGCCTTCAAGATGTCCTCTCCTTTCTCAAGTATTTTATTTACAGGGATTCTATGGCTAAAAATTGAGTTTATTATACTGTCCAGCTAAAACAACTTACCAAGCTGACTAATACAGACACGGAATGCAGCTTTTTTATTTGTTGCTTTAGCAGTACACTTTCATTTATTTTAGAATATGCAATTTTTAACGCATGCACCTGGCACTTACATTGATATGTAATATTTATATTGTTATTTAAATTAGCTTTAGATTTTTATATTAAATTATATGTATGTGTGTGTATCTGTGTAAAGGTATGCCACCTGTGAATGTATGCCTGACAAGACATGAACAGGCTGTCAGATCTCTTGGAACTGGAGTTTCAGGAAGACTGTGAGCTGATTATCAAGGGTACTGGGCACCAAATGCAGGCGCTCTGCAAAAGCAGGAAGTACTCTTAATTGCTGAGTCATCCCTAGCTCCTGTCATTATATTTTAAAATATTTTATTTATTGTTGTTCTCTGTGAGCATTCATGTATGCAGATGTGTGTAGGGGCCAGAGGCTGAATATTCCTGACTCTCACAGTTATTCTCCATCTTCTTCTTCTTACTTTAGGATATCTTAATGAATCTGGACATTCCTGACAGGGTAGACCAGTTGACTAGTAGGTCCCAGGGATTCTGCATCTGCTTCCCCATTGCTGGGATGACAGACACACACTTCTCTGCTTCTTATGTGCATGTCCAGGGATCTGAACTTTTCATGCTTACACAGTTAACACTTTACCAGCTGGGCTATCCTCAAAGCCCTCTGTATTTGTTAGATACAGCCCTTCGGTATCCAAGGAGTTGATAATTGTTGGCTGTGGTGGTATGTATATTACTTTAATCTCAGTACTTAGCAGGTAGCAGAGGCAGGTAGATTTATGTGAGTTCGAAGCCATTCTGGCTCTATAGATCGAGTTCTAGGGTAATTAGGGCTACAAAGAGAGACCATGTCTTAAAAAAACAAACAAAACAATTAAAAAAAAAAAAAACCTTCCTACCCCACTCTCCAAATCCCAAATCAAAACAAAACAACAACTACAAAAAAACAAAACAAACAAAACACACACAAAGGAACATGGAGGAGAAGGAAGAGTATGAAAACAAAGAAGATGAAGAAGTAGTAGTTAATGTTTACAGTCATGTAGTCAGACCCAGTACTTTTTAAGACTTTAAATGATTCTCAGACCAAAATCTTTAAATATTTATAGTTGGCCGTCTATTGTCACCTTGAATGGATTGAATGAATACTGTTTTCAAAATATATTCACTTTAAAAATTTAATTCATATAAAGGATAGGCAAATCTATAAAGAAAGGAGAGACAGAAATTACCTTTAGAAAAAGAGGGGATGGGGAATTCTTGATGGGATTTAGGTCAACAACCAGTTACTGGGTCTCAGGATACAGAGAGTGGCAAACACACCAGGAAAACAGCATTGAAATTCGTTTTACTTCAAAGGCCTTAAAAATTCATATTCAGTCCCATTTGTTTTTATGGTCTAGCAGCTATCTGAAGACTAAGAAGCCTTAAAGAATGTGAACTTACCTATACAATCTCCATTAGCATCTTGCTTGTAGCCCATGTTACATTCGCACCGGTAGCTAGAAACAGTAGGTATACAACGTCCATTCAAACACAGATTGGCATGGTGCTTACAGATGTCTATTGTCTGGTTGAGAATTGCTGTGGAAAATTATAACAGATCATACTTGGTCAGTACAACATTCATTATATACTCGAACTGATTTTTTAGAAGTTTAATAGAAATTAATTAAATTTGTATCGGAAGCCTATATTGCTCTGTATTTTATTAAATTATATTTTTCAATTTGGGGGTTTATGAAAAAAAAATATATATATACTTTTCTCATAGTCATTCTCTGTTACCCTCACATTTTTATTAAACTTTAATATGGAAGATCTTAAAAATAAATACTTGAGGCACATGGCCTCAAGTTGCTTTTGTAAGTCACACATCTGGAAACTTTGCTTGTGTCTTTTTGAAAAATTTCAGGAATGTTCTCCCATAAGTTTGAGCACTTTCTTTCTTTCTTTCTTTCTTTTTTTTTTTTTTTTTGGAACTTGTTGAATATTTAGATGTAGCAAATAGGCGGTGTGCCAGAAAGAATAAACATAGCACTGTGGGACATTATTAAATATTATTATCAAGAACAGTGCTTTTAAAGAGTGGGCTTAAAAGTCAAGCAAACAGGCACCAACTCTGCTCTGAAGCCCACGGTTCTCAATTTCAAGCAATTTGACAACAATGGCAAAGCATGAGGTAGAGAGGAAGTATGCTTTAGAATACTGGGGAGGTACAGAGCGGGGCTTGCTTTCTCTCATTCGAGAAATGGTCTTGGGATATAATCCAAGCAGTATATGAGTGGAGCAGTGAAATAGACCAGATGAACTCCACCAAGACCCCAAATATACTTTGCAGTGATGTCATCTAGATCGGATATTCTTGGACTCACATTTGTATTTTGAAAGAGCCTAGGTCACACATTTGTTCTAATTTATCAAAAGGTGGGAAGAATAGATAAAATGCTTCCCTATCACAAATCTTAAATTAATATTTATATATTTTACACACACACACACACACACACACACACACACACACACACACACACACACAAGTGTTAGCTAATATAATATCACTTAAGGCTGAGAGCTCAAGATTCTGCAGGAAATGTGATCACTTACTTAGTCCCGTGATGATGGGTCCTTGTCCCCCGGCTCCTACTCCAGCTCCCCCAACACCAGGAGAAAAGCCATTGCCTCCAGGGATGGGGAGGAAGCCTGTTCCTCCTGGGCCATAGCCATTGCCATTGCCCCCAGTACCTCCAGGTCTAGAAACTGAGCTCCCTGGAATGCCACCCATGGGAAGGCCATCCAGGCACAGTCTACGATATTCCTCTGTAAGAAAAAAAGAGTTTGGTTAAACACGAATAGAGTTCTTGTCACATCACAAAAGTAGTTGTCATGGATCGTTTTTAGCTTACTTGTTCTATACAATATGAATAAGGAGGTTATTATGTTATTAAATATTTTCAGTGCTGTATAGTAACAAGAACAAGGTATAGGCATTTCAGAAATATTTAAAACTTATGGTCCTCATTAATTTAACCAAGTTACAAAAACAAAGAGTTCTTTGTATGAACCTTTTTACTTTACACTCTAAGTATAACTCATAAAATTCCAGACGTAACTATGAATTCAAGAAATTTACTTGAGCAGGTGAAAAGCTTTGGGTAACTCATTTTACATGTTTGGTTATACTTGAATTCTCATCAGTATTATGTCTACCCGGATTTTATGTCTGTTTTACTCATTTTAAGGAGTTATATATTAATATATGTCAGAATAATGTTTTAAAATAAATTTTAGCAGTAGAAGGTATTCAGGTAGCCTTCAAATCTTTCTTTAGTTGTATAAGTACCAAAACTAAGTAAAAAGAAGCAACTACCACATTTTCTTAATTATTCATGGAATTAGGGCAGTATATTAGAGAGCAAACATGGTAGTATATTATGGCTTCATGATTTTGAGAGAACAAAAAATGTATCTCAATTTTTTCTCCATAATAATGGTAACAAAATTATTAACATATTTGTTTTGGAAACTCTAATGAAACTTAACTATTCATGCTATATATAGCAAGAGAGACTCTCATTCATCCTAAGAGGATTTTCCCTATACAAACTTATTTATAATGCATAGGATATGAGAGGGATTAGTTCTTAAGGTTGTGAGAAAGGAAAGAATTCTTGCAAGGACTGGTGCACCATAAACTCATGGCCATCTGAAATAAGCATCTGACCTGCCTCCAAGTAGACGGGCAGAGTGCATCACAGTTACTGACTTTTTAAACTCTGTTGGTGCCAAGGAGACAGTGGTCAGCCACTCACCAGAACCTCTGACAGGACAGGCCTCAGGAATGGTTCCGATGCCCCAGCAACGGCCGGGCTCACAGCAGCACTGAGCTTTTGCCATTCTGCCTGGGAGTTCTTGTGCACAGCGGCCATTCACCAGGCCGGAGAAGCATGTGCCAGTTCTCTGATCTGAAGATGTCAGAGAAAAGCAGAAGACACAGCGGAATTACCTCCCGTACAGCAACCATTTCCCATGTTAGGCAAATAGAGGAGAGGTGAATTCCACTGACGTAACTTTTTTACACCAGTTCATTCCTTTGCTTCCTAATTCTTACACATCTGATCATTGCTTTACTCTTTATCCAGCAAACGTTCCTTTGATTAGTGATTCTATGTCCTGTTCCTTAGATATGAAAGTGAAAGGTATGCAAATCTGAGGGAAGCTTCAGTTGACAAGCCAAATAGGTCTGGAGCTCAAGGAAGAGTGACAATGGAACACTGGTCTCTACAATCCTATTCTAGCTTGATCAAGACACTTTTTGAAACTGGGGAGTGTGTGTGTGAGTGTGGGAGGAGTAGGGTTGTAGGGTTGTGCTATGTAGCAGAGGCTGGTCTAGAGCTGATAATGTATCTCAGGTCAGCATCAAACTTGACCCACATGTGTCCTGAGGTCTGCCACTGAGAACTATGTAGCTATTTGCTTTGCAACATTGTCTAACAAAGTTGCTGACTTAAAGATCAATAGAAGCTACCTGAGACACTGATGTCTGAGCCCACACCTAAACCCTGGTGATAACTGCAAAAGCAGCTTGCAAGGGAAGAAGAGAATGGGTAGCAGCCATTCGAAGAGCAGGGTCCCATCTGATTTAAGAGAATAAGGCTGTTATTATAGGATCCCTAAGGTCATTGGGATTTGACTGCACTGTTTTGAGGGTTTGTGGATGGTTTCAATTAGACCAAGATAGTGGCTGACATCTTTAGGATCATGACTGGTATAAGAAGAGACGGAAGAGCAATAAGAGGACACAGGAGATGTTCAGGGGAGCAATGGCTTTGATGAGAGCAGCAGCAAGGACTATGTTATAAAGAATACTTGGCAGACATGTTTGAAGACAGGCCTAATGGGAAATCACTTACATGTTGGATGTAAGAGAAAGCATGTTGGAAATTTCCTGAGTTTTGACTTGGACTGCTCAGATGGCAATGAATAGGAAATAAGCAGGCTGAGAGGGCACCAGGCAAGGCTCCTCTGTAATCCACAGTACACTCAGGATGTTGAGTAAATGAGCTTGGAGCCCAGGGAATACTCAAAGCAAATACGTGTATCTAGGAGTTACCTGTGCACATACATGATCTAAAACTGCAAGGCTGGATAAGTTATGTCGTAAATACTCAGGGTAGTTAAGGAAGTCAGATGAGAAGTGAAGCAAGGTGAGGACCCCGAGGCATCACTGAGTTTGGCAATGCTGTTGTGGTAAAGCCTTGGTACACCAACTAAGGGTTTGTGGTAGGAAATTAACATGATCAAGTTTGAGTCTGATAGAGCACACCCTGTCAACTAGATTGAGAAAGAACCAGAATAACAGAAAACACAGGAAGCAAAGTTGTCATGGTAACAAAAGGCTCTCAATTCCGAATCACACAGGAATAAAAACCCAAGTCATCGGCAAACTTGATATACAATCACCTTTCTTTTAACAAATGAAAAATCTATATCCAGTTAGCTTTGTACTATTGAAATGTGATCAAGATCCTTTGTCAAACAAATAAACAAACAAACAAGCCCCCAGGATTATGACAGATAGCCAATGCAGCCCTTGAGCTTACTGTGGAGCCCAGGGCAGCTTCAAACTTGAAACTATCCTTCCTCAGCCTCTGAAGCACTCAGATCATGGATGTAATGCTACCATGCCTGGTTATTCAAAGACATTTTCTCCATGATCATAAGAAGGTACAGGGCAGTACTCAGAGCCTCACACCAGTAATTCAACAGAGAGAAAGAATTAGTTTTCTCCAGGACAAGCTTCCTGCTAATTTATACAGACCTGAGTGGTCAGTCCTAAATACAAGTAAATACAAACAACACTAAATGGACTGAGTAAGTTACACACACACACACACACACAACCCCGTATTTAACAATATTAATTAAAGTAAGAGATCTTCAATCTGATAGGAGTATGGGAGGAGTTGGAAAGAGGGATAGAAATGGTGTAAATACAACATGCATAAAATATTTTTTAAATTACATTTAAAAATCATTGCAAATAATTCCAGTACTAGATACAGCTGCCATCCCTGGCTCTAGTTACACAATTAACATAAGTATATTATTTCCTCAAATGGTCCATAGCATTCTCAGAGTGCTTCCAACCCAGCAGGAAACAGATGATCTTTCTTGCAGATAGCCAGTAAGATGTGGAATGCATCCTCTCATTTACAGTAGATACTCAACTTGCTTGAAAGCAAAGCACAGAACTGGCTACATGCATCACACTTAAAGCCATGGGAGACACTAAAACTATTAGGAGCTGTGTTTGAATAGTTCATGGCTGTGAGTAGCTTCCCAGGTCGATTTCTATAGTAAAGTGAATCATGGGAACACGTTTAAAAACATTCATTCTGGGAGCCAAAAGATCATACTCTTAGCTCTACTTGATTGCCGTACTTCTCAGGAACAAGATACAAATTAAGGTAAGAAGGCCCCGAACTCTTAAGAATAATTCCCCAAACTATAGCATCCAACCAGTGCTACAAGACAGGATGAAAATGTGACATTTGGCAAGACTTCTGCATTAAGGAGGCTGTAGCATGACAAAATCAAAATCACAGTCTTGAGTCAAGAGACCTAGATTTACTTCCATAAAACATATTTAATATTTCTTACTCTTGGATCAGAGCTGGTGGGAAAACGAAATAAAACAATAGTTATGTAGGTTTTGTTTTTGTTGTTGATGTTGTTGTTTTGCCAACCAAATAGTAGATTGTCTATGGGGAACATTCCTCTTAATGAAATTATCCTAAAAACCATGACAATGTATAGATAAAAATCAAGATAAAAAGGGAGGCCAAAAGAAATGGAGATAGGAGATTTGGGAATTATGTGTGTAACTGGGTTCACTTTTCAGCTTCTAGTAAAGTACAGCTATGCCAAGCCTCTGTTACAGTTTCACAAGGCTCAAAGCATACAGAACAGAAAGTCCAAATGCTACCCACCACAGTGTTACCAGGCTCCTCAAAGAACAGCTGCCTGAGGGGATTAGTGACCTAGCTAGCACAGCGGAGAATGCCCATCTCTATGCTGCCTCTGCATGGAGAGGGGAGGAGCTGTCGCAAGATATCATAACCATGTCTCTTCCCATTCGAACAGCTTTGACATTGCAACTCACACCAGGCTTCTGCTCTGAAAATTTTTCAAAGAAATACAGTTTCTCAGGTAAAGATACATCATATAATTAGACAAAGCCAACCCAAGTAGAGGACAACACTGAGAAATCTCAGAGGAGTTCCACGAACTTCAAAGAAAACAGAGTAGTAACATAGTAACCGTGAAGTGAGTGATAGATGCAAAGGAAGAAGACACAGTGAAGAAAGGGAAGCCAAATAAATAGTGGGTTTGGTATCAGAATGACTACACCAATCCTGACAATTATGTACCATGTTAAACCATTCATAGTTCAAGACTAATACGTACCTAAATTGTTTTTAATGTTTAAGCAATGAAAACCTAACCTATGGATGGTGTAAAGAGGTTACACACAAGGAGAGGACTGTCTTAGACAAGCTCTATGTACTCTGTGCTTGAAAAGAACCAGAGCTGGGACAAAAACTCTTACAAGACTGTCAGATGCAAATGGAGAGAGAGGTTACTGGTCCGGTAGGTTGTATGTACACATTCTTGTCAATGTTGTTCTAACAGACAAAGATGGGAAATGTTATAAAAAGTTTGAGAGATGTGGAGATGAAAGGGAATGGGAATCGTCTAATAAGAGGGCTAGAAGAAGGCATAGACAGACTAACAGGCAACGTTCTACCTACAGAAACCTTCCAGAAATTTTTAGCAATGTCCTAAGGCAAGCTCAGGCCTAAGAAATCCACAGTAAATTTGAAGTGGGAGAAAGAACAAATCCAAACTCTATCAAATAATACTTATAGAGGTTCCTGCTAAAAGCTTTCAATAAATCTGGTCCTGTAGCAGGATGGTAACAGCTCTTTCAGTAACTGACAGTAACAGCAGAATGAATTCTGTTGGTGAGGAGAAATCCGAACACCAAACCATTGAGTTTCATCTCATAGGCATAAGTCTACCAGTCACCAACTAGAGAGCTCATTCCTTTTCAAATTCGCACGGGAGATTTCAAAAAGCTAAGCATTTGCTCTGCCAGCAGCAGACACCAGAGACATCTCCGACCCGAATGAATGTAATGCAATCGACTATCAATAACAAAAAGAAACCGAGACAACTCTACCCACTTCAGCACATTGCATGAGTTCAGGTTCCAGATTCCATGTGGAATGAGGTCATGTATGTAAAATTTAAATGTGAAGCACAAGATAGCAAGTTTATCAGAAAGCCATTCTATGTGGGCCCCACCCTTTAGCTGTCTGCTGGGACACTGCAAGTTCAGAAACTGTATTTGTCATGAGCATTGGAGAGTGAGTGACTCATGTACCCTGCTACATACAAACAGTTCTTCTTCATGTTTGACGGACGTGCTGATGGGAGTAGGAAAGCAGGGCTTTCCTTTTAATTTCATTTAATTCATGTAAAATTCATTTAAGAACACAACTGCATGCTGAGCAGCCACTTAATTATGTATTTAACGTCACGCATCACATTGCCATCACATGGGAATGTGGAAAAAAATCTGATACTAAAAAGGGTTCTTCAAATTGAAAAAAATATTAAAAATCACTAGTAATAAAAGTTAGTACCCTAAAACCATGGGTCTTCTTTTATAGGATTGTGGACTAGTTGCTACACTGTAGTAACTAGACTCTCCTTCTACCTTTCATAAGCACACATAGTGAGGTATTTCTGGTCCTTCCTCAAGTGTTTTATTGCAAATATACCAGAAATTAGTACCAAACATAACACCAGACTCCTACACATTATACACATCATTGCAACACTCTGATACCTGAAGAGCATATGACTGCCATCCAACTATGTCATTGAACAGTGGTCTCTTCCACTTTGACTGACGGGCTCCACCCCATATTACTGCTTGTCCATATGTTTTCATGCCTGATGCTACTTTGAGCTCTTGATGGACACTTATGTATTCAGCATCAGCCTGCAGGGAACTTGAGCATCACCCTCAGCCTCAACCGTTTTATTCTATTGCCAACCAGTCTCTCACTCACTTCTCTCCCAAGCAAGCTCTGCTCAGTGTCTCCTGCATCCATATGGAATACTCTCAGCATCTAGTTGCTCACAAGACTCTCTTGTTTGGCAACTCCTGTTCCTCCCACAGATCCAGCTCTTATGCATTTATGGAGATCTTCATTAGTGTTCATCTCCTTGATTGTGTGTGTGTGTTGCCTGTATTATGTGTATCTCTGTTTGGGCACATGTGTGTAAAGAGATACATGTTTAGGAGTATGGACATATGAATAGAAGCCCAAAATTGATGACAGGCGTCCTCCTCAATTGCTCCCCTACTTACTGACCCTGGAGATAACTACTTCCTGCTAGACTGGCTAACCTGCATGCTATGGGATCTCCTGTTTCTGCCCTCTAACTACTGGGATTACAAACAGCTGTCCCATCTGCCTGGCTTCTGTGTGGGCTGTGGGAGCTTATCTCTGCCCTCAAGCTTGGGGAGCAAGAACTTAATCCATCCAGTCTTCTCTCCAGTACTCCCCTTAAAAATTTTCGCTTTATCAACATTTAAAACATTTTTCTTTGTTATTATTCTGTACATGTGGAGCTCAAGAGACAACTGTGTGGAGCTGGTTCTTTCCTCCCACCTTTATGTGGGATCTGGGGATTAAACCCAGGTCATGATGCTGGTACAAGTACTTTACTGTTGGGCCATCTTGCCAGGCCTAGCCTCCTTCTGGTTTGCTTTGCTTAATGGTACACAGTACACAGAAATATTTAGTAGTGAGTTACTTCCTCCCTCAAACTTACACATACAGGTGTGTATGCGCATGTGCATGCATACACACACACACACACACACACACACACACACACACACACACAACACAATTCGTGTTATATTTTTGGGTTTGTAACCTCAGACTTTCAGGTGAGGCTGTACAGTGAGACACGGGAAGCTGGAGGAAAAGGCATCAGAATGTCGTGATGACATTGCTTTCTGCAAGAATTTCTAAATGTTTAGTCTCTTTTCTAAACCTTTATTGCCTCTGGCTGGCAGCAGCTTGTCCCTGCTGAGGGCTTCTGCTAGCTCTGTGAGCAAGGAGACTCAGCCCCTCTGCCTGCATCCAGCTTGCTCTCTGTGGCTTAAATATTCATTACTCATTACTGCTTGTGCCAGTCATTCTTCGAGGCCTGTATTAAATTGTGGAAATTAGGTATTAATGATGCCCAAGGGGAGTGAATTCCAAAATGACATAAGGCTCGTTAAATCATGCTATTAAAATGCTTTTAAAGAAAAGACTATTAGTGACACTTCAACTCTTTTTAAATGTGGCATATGTTAGTTTCTATGTTAAAGATTTTCCCCCCTAGGTTTTAAAAAAAAAATCTTGATTAACACACTAGGTGAAATTAAGTTAGGATTTGTCTTCCTAATTTAGCATTAAATGAAACGAGAAGGCTATATGTTATTCGAGGATTAAAATGACTAGCTAAATGCCTCTGTCCCATGAAACTCTTCTCTTGTCCACGGGAAAGGATCAAGCTCCTTCACTGACAGTTTATAACGTGGTTTAGACTCGGCATTTGCTGATTTTCTTATGATTCTGTAGGGAGAACTCTGTGAAATAGGACAAGGAAGTAGGCCAGAGTCACAAACTGTCAGAGCAAAGTTCAAATAGTGTGCCATTCCATACTAAAGGAAATTCTGAGGTTAGCCAGCTCAGTGTCATTCACATGACCACTATGTGCTTAGAGAACAAACAACAGAAGGGGATTCATATATTCATGACATATGATTTGATCATAAATAAATTCAATCTAATAAAATAAACACTTGGATTTTTAGAACCCAAAGGCTTCTCATCCATTAGAATGCTGTATTTGTTTTTCTTCTCACACATGGAAACACATCCTTATCCAAAATATAATGTGGAGATCTTAAAATTAGGGTGTTTACTTGGTTTTAGCACTGGCTTTCTAATTCCTGGGAGTCATTTTCCACTTTCCTATTTTAGAGCATCCTCCCTCTGCCCCCTAGGGATAGAATGCTTCCTCTGAGATGAAGGGGACTGCTGGAGGCTGGGGACTTAGCTTCAGAAGTTGATGTATGGTATATCCAGGACCCTTACTCAGCCCCACATCATCTTGTCCATCAGGAAGCCAAAGGACACAGAGTTGTCATTAACCAAAGGGGTCTCCTATATCTGATCACCTCATTCACTCCTCTGGTGGTTTCCCCTTTCATTCAAATGCATTCACTCGGCAAGAAATGTATACGATGTATAACATGAAGTCTAAGATACATGAAGCTGACTATGGCAGGAGCCCAAAGTCTGATTGGTTAGGAGAGCACAAGTACTTGAGAGAGGACAACAGACCCTGAGCTATGGGATAGTGTAGCTATGTGGATAGTGAAGGAGGGGCTCAACCATTTTGTCCAAGAAGACAATTGAGATTAGGTAGGGAGAGCTATTAAAAATAATTCCCAATTTGGGGTTGAAAGAATGCGTGAGCTTTAATGAGTATGGGAAGGAGAAACCATAATAATCCGGGCAGAGGAGGAGTTTGTAGGCAAACAAGACAGTGCCATCACATTTAGCAATGGAGAGATATGTAAGGTTGAAGACAGTTACAGAAACAAGCTGGACTGGATTCTTAAAGGCCTTGGACCCCAGTAAAGACTTGGGTGTGATGGTTTATATATGCTTGGCCCAGGGAGTGGCACTATTAGGAGGTGTAATTCTGTTTGAGTAGGTGTGTCACTATGAGTGTGGGCTTTAAGACCCTCATCCTAGCTGCCTGGAAGCCAGTATTCTGCTAGCAGCCTTCAGATGAAGATGTAGAACTCTCAGCTCCTCCTGTACCATGCCTGCCTGGATGCTGTCATGTTGTCACCTTGATGATGATGGACTGAACCTCTGAACCTGTAAGCCAGTCCCAGTTAAATGTTGTCCTTTATAAGACCTGCCTTGGTCATGGTGTCTTTTCACAGCAGTAAAATCCTAACTAAGACATTGGGAGAGACAGAATTTTAATTCAGTGGTAAAACAAATAAGAAAAATCACTACCGTCCATAAGTCTTGTGGTGAAATGTAGACATATCTGCCTTTTGGTTTTTTTCTTAATAACAAAGATCATAATGCAACTGTTGTACTGAATACTTTCTATAGCGGAGGTAGAGAGACTAGTAGTTTGCCTGAGGCCTAACGGAACAATCCCTAAGTGAAAGCTGTGACTGCCACTCTCCCTAGCAGTGTTCCTCTTGTCACTGACATGCCTCTCCTGTTATCTATAATCTGTAAAGACAACACAGCCCTCTGGTTGAAGCACATACACCTTTCATTCTCACTGATGGACAGCCTTGGCTAGTTTAGTGCCTAGTAGATAAGTGTGTTCATTGAACGGGTTCAAGTCGTAAGCTGTTGATTGCTGGTGTGAGATGTTCAGTTTACCTCCTTCACTCTGTACTTTCAGCTCATGAAATGGTTCACTTGGCTCCATCACTAGGATCCATAGATTCCTCAGGGAGCTACTGATATACTAACTGCCAGACTGGGGGAGAGCTTTGTATTCCACTTGTTCCCTTCACTGGACCATGAAACTCTCTTCTTAGGGCATTAGACTACTTTCTCTACTTCATCATACACAAATCATGAGTGCGGCTATAGACACTGTACATATTTCTCCATCTGTCTGTAGCTATCATCAGCTCAGTTTTGGAACTGACCAAGCTGAATACTCAAGGCAAGAAATGTAAAGGTAGCTAACTCCACTATAATTGTACATCAAAGGGCATTTTGTTATCTCTGGGATCACAAGATAGAAGCCTATGGTATGTTGCCTGATGGATAACCTACATCATGTCTGCAGAGTACAGAGTTTCATCTCTCTGAACAGAGCAGACCATGTAAGTATATTTGGCTTTAATTTGAATTCACTTGAAATACAAAATTAAGGGTGTCAATTCCTTCTTTGTAATAAGTCTTTTTTTTTTTTTTAACCAGAATAAGCTTTAAGTAAATAGATGCTGTCTGAGTTCATGATTCATAGCAACAGAAGAACCTTAAATTACTATATTCCAGATCCTCAACAGATTTTACATCTTTCTTGTGCTCTGTGCCTGCAATGCTGGGCAACAATTACATCTCGAGCAAGTCTTTCGTTCTTCCAAAAAATTATCTTGACAACGTAAAACTAAGCCAGATGGCTCCTGAAAGCCAAGACTTTACAAACAGAACAATATCTGGTCTATCAATCCCTCCGTGATGCTAAATACTATTAAGGCCTTAGAACAACCCTTTCATATGCTCTCCCAATGGTTTTTATAATCATTACCATTCTCATACCTGTTTGGGCTGTTCTGTCATTACGAAGAAGCCACATATTGTACCTTCAAAACACAGAGCTTACCAATGCACCGCGAGCCATCTGTTGAGGTTACGAAGCCACGGGGACAGAGACAAAAATAGCTTCCCACGGTGTTGGAACAGTCACCAGTCTCACAGACCCCAGGAACCACGCTGCACTCATCGATGTCTAATCAAGGGAAGATAATTGAGAAAGGCCTTCATTAAACAAAAGGATTCCCAAACTATGAAAGCACTCATGGCTGATTAGGAGGATCATATAACCCTGAAGATAGTCTTCTTTCAGGCCCTGAGGAATTTCTCGCACATATCTATGGGAACTGAGTTGAGAGCATCCTCCCAGGGCAGCAAAACAAGGCCAACTAAAGCAAAACTCTATACAGTCCTTTCTGCTTGAATGCAACTAAAATTGCAAATAAGTAAAGATATCAAAGTTTTAGTTTCTATTTTACACCAACGAGGGATTTATCCTACTAGGGCCCTTCAGAAAACACATATACAATTACCTCTTAAATATGGAATAATTAGAGATAAAAATATAGCTAATTTTTACAATAATATTGGAACCAACAAATGTTTTTCCTATTTGGCTGTAGGATGTGCTTTTGGTAGGTGCACATGAATGTGGGTATATTTGACATTCTGGGAATAACTTCAGTTTGAAACAACATAGAACTGTGGCAAAGGAAAAAGAGAGGTACTGGGCAGGGCCCACTTTTCCTATTGAGGTTCTCTGTGCTGATCTACTGGCTTAATTCTGGGAATGGACTGTTTCCTTTCACAGGAACAAAAGTCTGTTTTTTCTTAAATTGTCCCTAAAGCGGGGAAACCTGAGCATTTCTCTAAGCTTTCCTGTACTTCTCTTTTAATCCCCTGAGCAGAGAGAGGTGGAAAGTCAAACAAAACCTCAATTAGGCACATTGGGAGCTGACCGCTAATCCCTTTTACAAAAGGAAATGAGCCACTGGGAGAAACCCAGCCAGGGATACCCAACTGTTGGCATTGTTTGCAAAGAAACTGGTGTAGTAAAGACCAATGAATAGAGGAAGCAATTATAAAGGTCATAAACATAATTACTTAGAATCAAAGTAAATGGGAACGTTTTGTTTCTTTTATGTTCTTGTCCCCTTGTGTTGTATACATTCTTTCAGAATGTCTCAATTTAAAAGACAGGGGAAATAATTGCATTTTAATTATAAATGCAAGGGAAAATGGTTAAGCTCCATAATTACTGCCCCCCTCACCCTGCCCCGCCTCCAAGCCTCAGAGATCTGCAGGAATGGGAAGGTTGTAAAGGGTGGTGAACTTCCATAGTGAAACAGTATGTCCTGAGCATGGCAGTGCACATAGAGTTCACATGAACTCTCAGGGCTGGCTGACAACATTCACAAGATGAAGCTAGCCAAAAATCCTAGTATGGAGATGGAAGGTGGACCTTAAACCCTGCCATTAGTTGAGGAGCTATGGACTAGAGAAGGGAGAGTCAGTTTTCTTAGGGGTTTGGTCCCTGAGAAGCTGCTCCTGAATACATTGTCCTTACACCCCCCACACACAGGCAGTACAATGTGGACTCGGTGGGCTTGAAAACAGAGCAGTTGGGGTAGAAACAGGAAGGAGGAGAAAGAACTGGAGGGGAGAGCACATGAACATTTGATCAAAGACATCATATACAAGTATGAAATTCTTGATCAGAAAGTAATTAAAACTATGAAATGGAAAGTATTAGAAACAGTTTGTTTCTAAATTCAAAATTTTAAATAATAGCACACAAAGTTAGCCGACCCCTTTTGGTATCCCTCCATGGGTCCACTCATTTACTTTTCATCCATTTATTCTGACAAATTACCAGGATAATTCAAGAAGCAACCGTGGGTTTTCCTTTGTATGTTCTTGAAAAAGGAGGCTAACGTTCAGATGTCATCTAAAATACTATCTTCATCTGAGAGTCAATATCTGCTGAAGGACAGGGGCACAAATCCACACCTACCAATCCCTGAGAGATCAGAATCCTAACATGAATTGCCTGCACAAATGAGGAGCAAATGCGGTACTAGCCCTCCTGTCAGCCTTCACCCAGCAAAATGAAACCACATGTACAAGTTAGGACCCGTTGATTCCTGCCCTGCCATCCTCCTGCTCTGTGCTCAGACAATGGAGAGGGGGCATGGAGATGAAGCAGGAGCAGATCGGCTGCAATCAACAAATACTGTGATAAATCACCTCTCCCCAAGGTGAGAACAAAACAGAGAATAGCCTGGTAAAGCAGGCAGCACAAAGCGCAAGCCAAACCCTGCATCCATATTCTCTTCATTGTTCGAAATATCAACAATTCAAGAGTTTGTGTAGTTTAGGATTAACGAAATTATAAGATCTCATGTCTTTCATCTGAACGTTAACTTTCATTTACAAGCATTTCCTAATAAAGTACGATTTTTGTCCAAAACCTAAAAGTTAAAGATGTTTGACATTTGAGGGGAGGTATTTTTGGAAGAAATATCTAGGATATAGACAAATATTTCTGTTGTGATAAAACGCTGACCAAAAACAAAGGAAAGAAATTGTTTCTTCTTACAGCCTTGTACATTCCATCATAGAGGCAAGCCAAGACAGGAACTCAAGGAAGGAACTGGGAGACAGGAACTGAAGCTGACATCATGTTGTGGGGGGAGATTAATGCAATATTACAAAAATATCTCTTATATTCTAAAAGACTGGAACTTTTGC
Source organism: Mastomys natalensis (assembly GCA_021653895.1). NCBI lineage: Eukaryota > Metazoa > Chordata > Mammalia > Rodentia > Muridae > Mastomys > Mastomys natalensis. Next base: position 231,265 of record JAJTUV010000836.1, on the reverse strand, counting down.
TGGACCTCACATCCAAAGTTAATAATAGATCTAGAGGTCACTTCAGATTTAAAATAGCTACTTACATCTACTCACATAGTTTGTTTAATCTGCTTTTAAGAGAACAATGTAACAGTTAATCTTACCTGGGGTTTCCCATGTAAACAACTTTTCCAACCTAAGCTAATACATAGCTATAATCTTGAGTAATATATTCTTGCATGCTCCGACCCAAATAATGCATGTGCATCATTTGCTGAAATCAGCAAATGTAGAAGCTATGAATAACTTCCTAAAATAAACCATAAAGGCTGAGAGCAACCATTTATGGATATTGGTTGATAAACAATGATGCTTGCTGTCTGGGTCATTTGGGATCAGTTAGAGCCAGTGACTTAATCCTTGTAAAACTCCGTTAAAGGTTTCTGTAAATTATCCTATTCCTTCCCCATGAGATGCTTTCTGTACAGTTCAATAAAGACAGAGCAAAGTCCTCTGGGAGAGACAGACACCAGATACAATAGACAGACACACGGACAGACACAGATACAGATACAGGCAAGGATTCAGACTCCTACAGCAAACCAACAGGAGACAGAAGACTCGGGGAGTGTGAAGTAGAGCATCTGAGTCTGTACTTGCTCTTGGTTGGATGACTCCTGGCAGAAACTCTTTTCTGTACTTGGTGTGATATCAATGCATCGTTGGTGACTCAGAGTTGGTCACTAATACACTTAGTCCATGCAGAGGAACACTGTTTACTGGCTTTTTCCTCATGGCTTGCTCAGTGTGCCTTTTTCTACCATCTAAATTATCTGCCCAAGTTTAGTACCACTCACAGTGGGCTGGACTCTCTCACATCTGTCAATTAAGAAAATGCCCCACAGACTTGCTTATGGGCCAATCTGATGGTGGCAATTCATGAAACAAATGATCACATTCCCAGTTGGCTCTAATTTTTTTTGTTAACATGATACAAACTAACCAGCATCCTATGACTTTCAATTTTGGGGTTTTCTGTTAAAATATTCATTAGAAAAAAATCTCTGTGTTTTTAGAATGAGATAGTATAGGGTTCAAAATAGATTCATTCTGTTATGAGGGGTTCTATAAAAAGAAGATGAATTTTTAAAAACTTATTTTAAGCAAATTGCTCCCCAGATTTTAAGATTGATAGAGATAGGTGAAAACCAGACAAGCAAGCAACCAACCAACCACAGAAACATAATAATGGTTCAGATATTATAGATTTCAGTATAAGAATGCCTAGTATGTATTTACCTAACAAAATTTAGCATTAACATTTTATATTCAGTAGGCTACATGAACTTAGTTCTCTTATCAGTTATTTCTTTAGAACTCTATATTATAATCAGATTTGAAACAAAGCCTACCTCAATGAACATCACACACACTGACTCAGTAGAAGCAAACGTGTTTAAAGGTGGCAGGGCCATTCAAGGGAAAAGGTAAAACCATTCTGCATATCTACTGTGCTTCCCCCACATCTTGAACATTTTGAATTTTTAAAGCGAGTTGGGACCTTTACTTTTCAAATCTCAGAAGGACTGATCTAAACACAAGCCAGAGATTTAACAGCATCGTGGCTGAAAGTCCAGGTAACATGGACCTCAGGATTGGTTAGGTCAACGTCTCCTATTGGGGTCACAAGACACTTGGGCTGATGTTCTACCATATTAATCTTGTACAAATATGGGAGAGTCAAGATGACATGCTGAGAATGGATGAGGTCAGGATCTTTCTCCTTCAACCCACAAAAGTGCAGATTAAACTGTTACACATCCAGCTGTCTAAACAGTCTGCTCTTTGTGTTACTTTACTATGAATTCTAAGGTTCTGTGGATTGATACAGGCATGGTACAGAGAAAAACTAGATTCTTCCCCTGGTAATACCCATTTTCCTTTACCAAATTCTGTTTCCTGGAAAGTTTTTGGAAAATAGGGAAGCTTGGACAGTTGATTACAGACCTGAACATCTGGTGACAGCCTTTCTGTTCTCTGACAGTATCTTCTACCCGCTTTCCCTACTGAGGTCAAGAGAGCTACAGCAAGCATAGCTGGACATTTGGCTAGGCCATCCAGTAAAACACAGGTTGCCTTTCCAGAGTCTCTGCCCTCTTAAGAGGAAGAAAAATTCTCCAAAAATGCTCTCATAAATCTTCCCTTTCATCCTAATATCTCAAATTGTCTCACAGGCAATACATGAATAATTCCTTAATCTGAGGAGTGTCTTTACCAGCATAAACCTGGAGTCCTCAACACAATTAAGTTTAGAGTCATACATAACAGGAAGTAGAAGAGTGTGGGTGAGTCTGAAAGACTGTACTGTTGATGACTGGAACTTGCATGGGCATGGATGGCCAGGAAACTTTGGGGTAAACTGCATAATTAGGAAGACACATGCCAAATCCTGTATGCATCACCTGTAGAGCTTTTATTCTGAAGGACCGATCTACCTTTTTTCTAAGAAAGATTTTAGATAAAACAAGAGTGTTACATGAAGAAAAAAATATTGCAGGATGCCTGAAGCTAGGCTTGAAGAAGAAGAAAACACGTCAAGAAGGAAACAGGACAAAATGACAGAACTTTGTCACAGAGAAGATGTGTTAGACATCGACCTTGATTGACAGATAGATGGTGCAGAATGATTAAAAGAGAAAAGGACACAGGGAAGGCCAAACCGAAAGAGAGTCTGGTGTGAGAAAAGTAGACTAATGAACTATACAACTCAAGTTCTGGGTATGGAATTCAGCTTAGGGCTAAGTTGTGAATGCATACTTACATGGTTTATAAAGTATATAGCTCATATTAGGTGTATCCGTGGGTGGGAGTTAAAAAAGGAGAAACAGATAGAGATGAATATAAAGAAGCAGCTGTGCAAACCATCAATACCTAGAGGGAAATTCAAGTAGAGAGGAGATGGAAGCCCAGGAAGAAGAGACCGGGATGTAAGAGGGCAGAGAGACCCAGGAAGGGCCCAGGAAAGGGGGGGGGGGAGGGGAAGTAAGAGGAACTTCAGAGTATATGGAGAATTGATGAATATGAACATGGGGTTTTCAAAAACAAAACAAAACAAAACAAAACAAAACAAAACAAAACAAAACAAAACAAAACAGGGTCTACAGAAAACCACCTGATGGCTTTCTGATTGACAAACCACAGAAACTCATGTTCTCTTAAGTCCTACTCCTAGCAGGATATGGTGCTAACTTAGTGAGTGAAGGGATCTCAGATACCACCGACTCCTAAGAACACTGCCCTGGTGATGCTCTGCTGTAACAGGGACACAGCATCCTCAAACGCCCCTGCCAGCACCTCCTCCAGAAAACTCAGTGCAAACAAAATAGGTGATTTCATTTATTAAATGCTGCCAGAATACTTTCTTCCCACCGGGGCCAACGGCTTGTATATAGTAGGTACAATCTGCCAAACTTTTTTTTTGATATATAAATGTTTTTGTTATATATCACATTTCTATTTCTTAATGTATATTAGTGGATAGTAGGTAATTCCATGAGGTGGGATGTGATGTGAAATCAATTGATACATTTTTTTTTAAAGTCAGAATAGTGCAATGCTGATGTGATCAAATGAATTGCAAATGGAAAACTCATGCTTGCTTTCTCCTACGTAGGTTTTGAGAGCACCAGCATAAATGAACTGCACTCTGAGTTGTGTTGTGTACGGGTGGTTTTACTGAGAAATAACTCCTATACTGAATAGTTCACACACTCAGCTCACTAAATCCACTGTTAATCACTCTCCACAGCCTCCTGTAAGCCTCAGGAAACCATTAATATAGATTCTGTCTTTGTGCAACGGGCTATTCTGCCCAGTCCATGCAGATGAGATCATAAAGGATGTGGTCTCTTGTGACAGGATGTTTCCATGCAGCTTCCACACAGCTTGAGTTTTGCAAAGCTGCTCCATGCTGTGGTGTGTTTTGTTTTGTGGGGTGGCTGAATACACTATGCAGCCTCTTATCCATTGTTGATATTTGGGTGGTTTACATTTTGGTGCCGGTGGGCACAAACCTGCCATGGACATGAAATCTAGGGAGTTGTGAAGACCAACTGTTTTCAAAGAGGCAGTGATACTTTATATTCCCACTAAAAGTATATAAGCACTCCAGTTTCTCATAGCTTTGGCTACATTTGTTATTCTCTCTTGTTTGCTTGTTGCAGGTATTTTGGGGGGAGTTATTTTTAAAATATGGGTGGAGTACTATCAAACTGCAGTGTGGTTTGCATTTCCCTAATGATATCCTGTTGATATTTTTATTTTGTGCTTCTAGGCCTTTTGTGTATCTTCTTTGAAGAAAAATGTATTTAATTTCTTTGCCTATTTAGAAACATGACATTTTTATTATTGAGTTTTGTGATGCTATGAACAAGAATAGCTCTATAGTCTCATATGTTTGACTACTTGGTACTCAGTGAAACTGCCTGGGAAGGATTAGGAGGTGTGGTCTTCTTGGAAGAGGTGTGTCACTGGGATGAGATTTGTGGTTTTATTCGTAATGTACTCTTTGGATTCTCCTTACACTTTGACAATGTTAAGCCTTCCAATTTGGGGTTAGGAGAGACAGCTCAGTGCTTAAGAGCACTGTCTGTTCTTCCAGAGATTCTGAGTTCAATTTCCAGCAACCACATGGTGGCTCACAACCATCTGAAATGAGATCTGATGCCCTCTTCTGATGTCTCTGAAGACAGCGACAGTGTACTCACATACATAAAATAAATATTTTTCAAAAGCCTTCCAATTTATAAAAATATATTTCCATCTATTTAGACTTCAACAATACTTATAGTTTTCAGTATGTTGATTTTTGATTCCTTTCAAATTTATTCCAAAGCATTTCATTCTTTTTGATCTTATTATTAATGTGATTCTCTTAATTTCAATTTCAGAATGCTTATTCTTAATGTATACAAAATTTGTTTTGTATATTGATACTGAGCTGCAGCAATGATGACCCAGTTTACCAGCTCTAATATCTTTTTAGAGTATACTGCAGGCTCCTTAGGGGATATCTCATTGCATTTGTGTGGTATCTTGGCTGCTCAGCACATTATCCACAATACAGAAATATTATTTGCCATGTGGAGACCAGGCTGTGTCCTGCTCTAAACTACTCATGGTATAAACAGTGGTTTTCAGTTTGTCCCTCATCCTAGAGGGACACTCCATCTCACAAGCAACGTCTGACTACATCCTGAGGATGGGAAATCACTGTGAGCCTGAGTACGTTCATACAGACCCCCACCTATCCAATACCACCCACACAGCACAGACCGATACATGACTTATTCCTGTCACCTTATTAATATGTAATATGGTAAACGAAGATTGTGGGGACACCATATCAGGGAGACCAGGGTCAAGAATTTATCTGGTACAATGGACTCATGAAAGGGATTCATAAAAGTCCCTTTTATGGACCCTGTGAAGAGGTAGATACCCACCACTAAGAGGGTTTTGTCAATGACCCCTTCAACCACTGACCTGTCGTCATGTTTGTGCATCAAGGGTCAGTAGGCAGAGAACTCTCTACTATTCCTCAGCTAAGGCCCATTATTGATGCAACCTACTCAGTTGCCTTCTGCTCATCCTCTTATGCGGTCCTCTGGACCTGCTGCCCATACGTCTGTTCATTCTGGTTAGTGACCAGGCCTTCCCTTTTTACCTGTAGCTGATTTGGGTTCCTTATCATATCAATATAGATATGCATTATAGATGTTTGCATTTTTATCAGTGTACTTCTGAAATCTCTGAAAGGCCTTCTGTAGTCTTTTATCTCTTTATCCAGTTTGAATCCCATATAAAAACACTCAGATACACAGACAGGCAGATAGATACATAACACACACACACACACTGTGTGTGTGTGTGTGTGTGTTATGTGAGCTCTAATGTAAGAATTAAAATCAGTAACTAAAACTGGAATAAAGGAATGTGTTCCTCTCAACCAGATTACTGAGGAAAACAGGATAATTAGGCAGATTGTCGGCTTTGAAAGCTCTGTACTTTGTAAATATATTGTTATTCAATACATTCTGACACTGTGGAAAGGCATATGTACATGTATCTAGGTGTCCAATACGGCTTGCTCACAATACCCCTCTTATACATGACTCAACGTTCTGTGATTTCAGTTAGCCATGCTCAGTCTAAACTATTAAATGGAAACAGACCATTGTGTTTATTTTGAGTAGTAGGATAAAACCTGGAGTCTTACTTAGGATTCAAATACCCCATCACCGAGCACATCCATACTGTATACATTCTCTTGTCTTGTTCCCTTGATGCTTCCTGTTTTCAAGAATCCTCTAAGTTTCTTAATATTGTGCTAATGGGATTACTGCACCTAGTTAACATGTCTCATGTGTAAGTTAAACTTCATCACAGATATATATGCAGGCATGTGTATTCATATATGCATATATGAATGAAAATCACTATATATGTATATGTAAAGAGATAGCTATCTAGACAAGAGAGACAGAAACAGACAAATACTAACTATAGTTTCAGGCATCCACTAGGACATCTGGGATTTATCCCTTGAGTCTAGGAGAAACTGTTACAGTTTTCTTCTGCTAGTCTAACTAATTCCCTTTATTCCTTTTCTTACCTAATTGCCCTGGCTACAGCTTCCACTACAACTGAGTAGACATGGTGGGAGCAGACTCTGTTTTCTTCCTACTGTTAAAGAAACATTCTTATATTATATAAGAAGACGTTGGCTATTGTTTTACACAAAGGCACTTGTTCGGGGGAGGGGTGAAAGTCTTTTCAAGAAATTACTAATGTGTAGATCTTTTCGATCAGGAAGTGACGCTAGAAAGTTTAGTTTCTGTTTTTTCCTGCAATTTTTTTTTTTTTTTTTTTGTGGAGATCGTGATCTTTCATCTACTCCGATATTCTATGTGGATTCATTTAAAGATGCTGAGCCAATTCTTAGGACAGATCTTAACTGATAGTGATATATAATCGCTCATCTGTGGAAGAAGACCTGCTACTGACAATGAAGCATAGTTATTTTTACACAGGACCTCACTTTCTTATTTCCAGATTTTAAACAAATGAGATTTTCACAAATCAACGTGTTTGCCAATTAAATTCCTGTCTTAAGAGAAATTCTACCAGGATTCTTATTGATCTTTGTGAAGTCTTTGGCATTGTTTTCATGCCGTACTAAATTCAGCTTTCTAAATGTATCTGTTTAGGATGAAATGGAACTCATTACATTATTTCTATAACAATAAAAGATGAAACATTAAATGTCAAGACCAGTCAGCGGGTTAGCATAAAATTATTTTCTCTTACATACAATATATTTATGAGACATTTGAAAAATACGATACCTAGAATCTTGTGAGTTTTCTCCATACAGTAAAAACATATAGAAAGTCAGGAAAAGTAGTTGTATCATTTCTAAATGATCATTGTTGAAGCTTCAACTCTAATTCATAGACATCTGTTCTAGTTATCAATACAACCTATGTTTTGTGGAAAAAGTTAAATGAGATGTGAGTTTAAACAAACACTCTTTAGCTTCTTGACGCTGATTTTCCTTAAAAAGCAAAATATTTCAAGCAATTTGTTTGGAATAAAAAATAATAATCAAAATGATACTTTAAAAGAGCCTTCTAATTCTTTTTTTTTTGATTAAACATTTTTTTTTCCAAATCTGTTTTTATACTATTTTAATTACATGCAAGTATTAAGGTCAGTTCTAGGTTGAGGAACTAGCAATATAATAGATGCAAATAGTCAAGGAACAAGCAAGACAATAGACACCTTCTAATTCTTTAAACAATGAAGTATCGATTAGACACATGCTGTTCATTTACAAAGAAGTTACTGCTGATTAAAAGCCTTTGATTTGTCACATACCAAGAACTAATTATGCATGGTCTGTAACTACCAGGACTCTGTAATCTGCTAAGAAGATGGATATAAAACAAATCACAAGATGTCGGATTGCCTTGAAATACAACACCATATTGCAGCAGAATTCTAACTTAATTCAGTTTTGACACTCAAAATGAATACTTGAAAGTCACAGTATCTGATAAAGGACCTTAAAGATTATGACAAAACTTTCACCTATAGAGGAACAAGAAGTGTTTTCCAGGTCAGAAATAGTGAGATCCAAACCATGAAGGGAACCTGTTGAGTGAGGAATGGGCTTTCCTGTGAGTTGAGGTCATTTATTTAGAAGATAAAATGAAAAGGTAAAGAGAAAGACCTAGAGCACTTTGTTTTCCCTGTTTCAGAGCTAAGATGGGGCGATTGGATCTTGGAAAGTGAGGTGAAAGCTGACCAAAGGTTCACTGCTGATGAAGAAGACTTGCAGGTTCTGGTAAGTAAGATAAGGCAGAGTTAATAATGCAGACAGGGGCAGTAGGTCATCAAACTTCAGCGGATGAGATCAAGACTCAGGAGAAGAGGAATTGTTCATGTTAAGAGTACCATGAACGCGAGAAGGAAGGGTAAAAGGAAGGCACAGCAAGTTTCGTAAGTGAGCTAGAATTAATAAAACAGTAAAGCAAGACAGAATGGCTTTGAGGGGAAAACCCATGGTCTCTTCTGAGTTACAGTGAAACAGGTAAACTTTGGCAAGTGATTGCCAGCCAGGAATCTAGGAGGATGAGGCCATCAGAATAGATAAAATCAGCAGGATGGAAGTTATAAAATAGAGAGAGGAGAGATCATAGTAGAATCAAGAAGAAAAAGAGGTTCTGCCTAAGCCCTACTCCAAAGGCTGTAAAGGGAGCTCAACAGCTCAGCCACACACTTTTCAAGTCCCTCTGCTATGGGAGCCTCCTTCATCTTTCCAGCTTCCTTAATTTAAAATTGCAGCTTTCGCTTTGCTTCCTCTGGAGTCTGTGTTTTTAACCATTACTGACAGGAGACAAAGAGTTTGATCATGAGAGAGTATCTCTGATGACTTGAATTCTGATGATGTTGAATGTTCAGCTCCTACCACTTGGAGTCATGCACACTAAGGAAGATGCTATGAGTCACTGGAGAGAACAAACACAATGCCACAAAAGGAAAGACAACCACAGGCAGGGAGCAGCTTGGGGTAGCTGCTACACACCAGCCTTGAGGACAACCTATCTACAGAGGTCTACAGGAAACAGTGTGGTGAGAGGTGACTGAGAGACAGTCAGGAGACTGTCAGGAGACTATTGCGGCTATTTAGGATGGCTTTAGTTGTGTTATAACAGCAGATTGAATTAATGGCTAGTGGAGACAGGAGTTCAAAGTTGCACAGAGAGAGAATGGGGTTAAATGAGAAGTGAGGATAACTTTCTTTGGAAAAACTGGAAGACTTTTCACCAAAGACGGGGTTGGGGGAGATAGAAAATGAGGATGTGGAGAAAACTTTAGGTTTAAAAAGTTCCCACCAGATACTTCCCATTTTCTTGATAGAGGGATGTAGAAGACAGATGTCAGAAAACCCCAGTGTGCTCAGAAGTCACTTGCGCTGACAGTTACACATGCAGATCTTGACTTCCACTCAGGTCTAGTAAGCACTCTGCTCCCTTGCCTTGATTCCAAGTACACAACGTTGACAGAAAAATATCTGATGACCAAAGAGAAAGGATCTGGCTAGTTTCAGAATACAAGATAAACATTTTTCTAGACCAGAAATAGCATATCAAAGTGATGAGCTGAGCCAAAACCAAGGACTCTGGAAGCTAGCAGTGATGACCCAAAGAAGAAAAGTACAAGATCTGAGGGCAAGATGGTGTGACAGTATGAAAGCTTGTATATATAGTACCTGGTGGAACGAGAACTCAGAGAGTGGGACCAACAGAGATCAAGAGATCCCCGTGAGACACTGAGAGAGGAGCACATAGGGAAAGCAGACCGAAAGAAACTGAGGTGGAGAGAAAACATACACACAAGACTTGGCAAGAGTGATTTATCTAAGGAACTGTGTACCTGTGACTGAAATGAATGTGTGAGGGAACAAAGGAGCCTGGAAGGTAAGCAGAGAAGGGAGAAACTAGAGAATGACTATCAACAATTCTAAGAGTTTATGTGAAAACTGGAGAGTGATAGTAGTCATGGAAAAAATGGAAGGGAAAGGCATTCTTCCAGGGTGGTGGTGAACACCAGGGGCTGTGTAGAAAGGGCTGTAGTCTATAGCTTCACATCACTGTCCTATGTCCCTTCAGGGCTATGGTGCAGTATCTATCTATTCATCTATTTATCTGTCTATCTTCTATCTATTGACTTATCACCTATCTATCCTATCTACCTATCCATCTATCATCTATCTATCTATCCAGTTATCATCTATCTATCTATCTACCTACCTATCATTATCAATCTATTCTAACCTATCATCTATCTACCTATCATTCATCAATCTATCCTTATCTATCTATCTATCTATCTATCTATCTATCTACTTATCTATCTATCTATCTATCTATCTATCTATCTATCTATCTATCTTTATGTATCTATCATATGTCTATCCAATGTATCTATCATCTATCAACTATCTACCATCATCATCTACCTATAATTATCTATTTAAGGATTTACACATCTGTATCTCTATCATCTGTCTATATATGAATAGATTAACCAATCTCTATAAATCTGTATCTGTCAATCAGCAAATAATCTATCTATCTATCTATCTATCTATCTATTATCTATCTATCTATCTAATTTCTTGATCCCTTTTTTCTATTTCTGTCCATCTAGGAAAGTACATTTGAAATGTTCTTTGCACATCAGCTTAAATGGATGCTAGTGGAACCTTTTCACAGTTTTATGTTCATAATAGTGTTTTTTAAAAGGCTTCTATTGAACAATACCATAAATGATTCCCCATTGGCCTGAAGTCAGTACTGCATCTTCCTAGACAGTAGTTTGGAGTAACTCAGGCACAAAGTATTGGCAGCAAGAGACAGTGCCATCATGATGTTTTGTAGCATTGTGAAAACATTATGGAAACAATTTCCACTTCAAAATACATAAAGGCTACTACTGATAATACAGTCAAACAACATGAGCTTTAGTTTTTGATCTACATTCCAAAATCATTTTCTTGGAGAGCACAGTCATTACCAACAGTGGCTAATTGCACACACCCCCAGTCATTTTATTTGGGGTGAAAAATTTTGTTACCTTTTGTTAATCCAAACTTAAGACACATGGGAAACAATATTACATTTAGAACATGGACTTCTGGATAAATTGAACCAATTATTATTTATTACTTTAAAATGCTGAAGATTCAACAGGATGAAAGCTACTCATCTGTAAAACAGTACCTCTAACAGTGGGGCCAAGATCTATTAAATTGTCTTCTGACATTTTTCTTGGTTTATATTCCTACTCCAGCTCTGGGGATCAAACTCATGCTTAGCGAACACTCAGCCCCAGAATCATATTCCAGCAGACTCTCGGACTTCTTTTACTCCTATTTCCCTACCTTTCTCGAGTTCCTTGAAAATCTCAATGCAGAGAAGATGAATGGAAAGTCTCCCTTTAAGCTTGGATAAAACCAAAGTCAGGAAATTCCAAAGTTAAATGTACTATACAGCCATTTGGACTTGGCAAGGTTTCAGTAATTCAGCACTGGTGTACTCCTGTTCTCATTAGTATGTGGGACATAAAACTTTGATATTTCAAAAAGCATTGTGGCAAAACACTATGAGAAACCTAAAGAAGTGGTGTTGTCCTCAACACTCTAATGATACATTTAAGAGTAATTTATTTTTACCTTCTATATAAATGGTCTCAAGTGAAAACGAACTTAGTTCTACATTCTGCAGCAGTATGGTATCAGGAGTGGTAATATACCTTTGTGCTTTTCTTACATTCTAGAAAGAAAAGCAACAATGGAACCTCTATGTTCATTTACTAAAACATACATACTATGCACAATTACTATAAAGAATGTTTCTTAAATGTAATTTCTTTGTGTTTTATTTTGAAAATTCTTGTAACAGGTTATATCTTTAATTTTTAAAGTAGGGTACACAGCTTGGGGGATACACATGCAAATCAGAACACATGCTCAGAATGAGCAAGGCCCTGTTTTCAATCTCTAGCACTTCAAAAAGATATAAACACTATTTTTGTACGTATAAGAGTGGATTGTGTAACTGGATATATTAGTATGGAAGGGTCACTCTTCAGGCTCAGCCTATAAAGGGCATACTTTGTCACAAGGAAATGCTGGAATCACAAAAAATAAGAGTTATTTTCTAGCATTTTCTGTGGAAAAATGACAAAAGCCAAGATGGCTGACTCTGCAGCCTACTAATTTTGCAGATGAACCTCATCAGATGATCCCTCTAATAGACTGATGGAGACACAGCCATCCTTCACCACTGACCACCTGATGATGTAGGAAACAATTCACTGCTGTTAACCCATGAGGACTGTATCTGGACAGGTTTCAAAGAAACTTAAACACTTCATAGGCATTGGTGAGACTGAATTATCTTCAAGATGAAAGCTACATGTTCCTTCTCTTGCTCACTTTCCCAAGAACGAAGATCTTCTAATATCTCCTCCAAACTTCTGAAGTGCCACTGCCCGGATAGAATACAACAAGAGTTTTCCTTTCCAGCCAGCCATGCTTGATTTCTTCACACCCTCATATCTTTGCCTAAACAGCAGCATCTTAGTGACTAAATACTAATACAATTTTATGACATCATTTTATAAACTGCCTTTTCCCCTGTTGATTTGATTGTGTTTAGCTATATAGGTTTGCAAGCTTCTCATCACTTCTTTGTCTCCAATACAGTCTTCACGTGAGCAAGGATTTGGGTGTGTGGTTTCAGTCTCTATGCTAGAAAAGAGTGAGTCAAAAATTAGACTTCTGAATTCATGATTCTGGCAAAAGTGGTCCTTTTTGTGGAGGGCATAAAGCTTACTGCACCTTCTATTTTGAGAAAACTCAAAATTGAGATCTCTACCTTCTCACCAACAGTGCCAGGAGAACCTTTCCTAATCGTCCATTGTAATTGCTTAAGGGGAAAGTGAGGGCAACTTGCCTGTGGCATCTGTCATCCCACCAGTTTGGTAAATGTAATTGAGATATAGTTTATAATTTACTTTAGAATTTTGAGCAAAGTCCAGGTTCAAACCACCCTTCTGGTACTTTCACTCCACGGAGGATTCAGTCTTCTGACATTACCATACACCTAGCTCTGCAGCTATGAGAAAGGTGCTTTGGAGGCTCTTGATTCTTCCAGTGATCTTCAACAGACATTCAGTTACAAGAACCATGTGCTTCCTTTACCAGTTTTCAATACTGCATAAAAGGATTTGAAGACACGCCAGCCCCGGGGAGCAGCACTGGTTTCGAACATTTGAGAAAATATCCCTGGACTGAGCAAAGAGTGATTTCCTAATCACTGTCTTATGCTCAACACACTTAGTTATCTGAGTCTCAAATGTTCATGGCTGTGATTTGTATGAAACTATCTGGGCCATGAGGAGTAGAATCAGGCTGAGAGACCACGTCGGAAGTAACTGATCATCTGGTTCTACTTTCTCTCATCAGCACGTCACTGACCTCACCAGCTTTATCAGACTGTGCAAGTATTTGCTCCAGTATGCCAATTGCATTTTTTTAAAAAAATTGCTCGCTTGGGAAAAGCTTACTTATTGGATGCTGTACTGAATGTCCATCCCCACTAAAATGATATATCAAAAAGATCTCAATAAATTGTGCCATAAACATACTGCATTTCATGACACACATGAAAATCATAGCCAAAAAAAGTCAAGCGGGACGACTACCCCACCGTGAGACATTAATATGCTGGTGCTGACATAGCTCCACTCTCCTGATGCGAGGGCCCTGCCTATGTGCTACAGGTACTCTGCTCTCCTCCCTCCTCCTGTCATGCTAAATAATACTTCATATCTAACTTATCATTTCCATCTCTATGTTTACTCTTACTTGGTTATAAACTATTAAAATAAAATTATGATGACGGAATTTAAAAGTGTGACCTGCCTCTGTGTGTGCCTGTATGCATGGTGTGTGCCTGTATGCATGGTGTGTGCCTGTATGCATGGTGTGTGCATGTATGCATGGTGTGTGCCTGTATGCATGGTGTGTGCCTGTATGCATGGTGTGCAGGTGCAGAAGCATGTGTGCAGGTGCGCATGCATGTGGAGGTCAGAGGCCAATGCCAAATATTTTTCTCTATTCTCCATCCTAGTCACTGTCATTGCCATCATCGTCATCCTCCTCCTCTGGCTCCTCCCCCTGCTTCTGACACAGGGGTTTTTATTGAATTGACGGATTAGAGTGACTGGCTAAATGTGCCAGTGACCCTCCTGTCTCTGCCCCCCCAGTATTGGCGTGCCATCTTGAAGTGTCTTATTTGGGTGCTGAGAATCTCAATTCAATCACTTCACCCACTGAGGTTTCTCACCAGTCTAGATCTAGCTATTTCAACTTTTGATTTACGGTCTGTAGCAGTCAGTTCTTAGACAGGTTAACTTTTGTTGTTGAACAGTTTTAGTTTTGGGTGTATACTTATTTCAGTGAACTTATGTCCATGACAATGATGTTGCACATTGATTTGCAAATAAAGAACTCACGGCACCTGTGAGATGACTCCGTGTACAAAGAAACTTGTTGCCCAGCCTAACAATCTGAGTTTGAACTCCAAGTCCCACCCTGTGAAAGGAGCGAACAAATATCTGTCCTATGACTCCTTCAGGTGTATCATGGTATACACACACTAGATAAAGTAAATGTATAGATTATAGCTAAAAATGTTAGCTCATTATTGGTTTACACATTTTATTTTATGTAAGGAAAAGCATGCTTAAAAATAGTAGTCAAATAACAATTGCCTTTGTCAACAGTCAAATACTTGGTCTTTTTTATTAGATATGTTCTTATTGATTCATAGAATTTCCTAATATATTTTGATATTTGATCTTTTTATTAGAAATGTTCTTATTGTTTCATAGAATTTCTTTACATATTTTGAAAAATCTGTCTTCATCTGCATTTTTCTTTTATTCATGTCTGTGTTTTTCCCTCTTTTATTAGCATGGAATTTATTTTCTTTTATAGAGTTGAATTTACCAATGTATTCCTCTATAGATTCAAGGTTGACAAGACATTGGAGTATGTCTTCTTTGGCTGAGAACTACACAAAAACTTTCATGATGACTTTGGATATCATGTGTCTTCATCGATACTAATACTGAAGGTTTATCTTGGAATAAGCCAGTGGTTCTCAACTTACGAAGAGTGACCCCTTTGGGGGTTCAAAGACTCTTTCACAGGGGTTGCCTAAGACCATCAATAAACACAGATATTAACATTACCATTCATAACAGTAGCAAAATTGCAGTTATGAGATAGCAGTGAAAATAATGTTGTGGTTGGGGGTCAGTACAGCATGAGGAGCTATATTAAAGGGTCACAGCATTAGGAAGGCTGAGAACCACTGGTATAACCTGTGATGGTCTAATTCGATCTTTTTCATATTTGATATCCAGTTTTCTCAACACAATTCATTGTGTTCTCAATCACCTTCCTTATTAATTATATATTATATATGAGTTGTTTTACTGAACTTTCTGTTGAATGTCTTTGGGCCAGGCTATTTGCATGCTAGGCCCCTGACAATCAAGAAGAAAAAAAATTGGGAAGCAGTCACCTGTTGGACAGAGGGCTTGAGTGATATGTGATGCCACCAGATCTCTCTTGTACCCCGTTTCCTGCCTCCCTCTCCTACTCACTTCTTACATCTCATCGGAACATATGTCACCTTATATGGAGACAAAGAAGCCAGAGATGTATAAAAAAACAACTGTCTTTGAGGGCTTGAGGGTTCTCTGCCTTTGGGGAGAATTTTTCAGAGACACTTAATGATTTTTTTTTAAAAGCCTTGGGGTTCTATTTCTCAGATCAGAAAGCTGATGACACAAATGCTGTAGTAAATATTTTAGATTTTTGTCACACTTTAGTGTTCAGAAGGGCAAGCTTCTCTCTGCCTTCCTAGTATTGGGATGAAAGCCATTGTCACCACATCCATTAATTCTCTACTTTAAGTTTTCATCTTATTCTTCCTTAGGGACAATTGAGCAGATCCCTACTTTAGAACTACTTCCCTATAGTACTGCTGTTGATTCCTTTCATAAACAAGGGAATTATTTCAGTTCTACCCCCTTACCCTGGACTCTTGCTTTCCTAGATCTACTAAAGTCTATACAGTCTTAGTGACCGGATTAATTCGGTACAGTGGCACAGAATAAATCACATTTTAATTAATCTAGAGTGTGACAGAAAATCCACTAGCTGAGTATCCAAATGCATCGTTCAGGGAGGCAACAGAACACATTTCAGAGGGAAGTAAATGTCCTAAAGAAGTAGGTCTTGTGAGCCAGTTTCCTGAAGAGCACGTGGACACTGGCTGTGTGGAAACGCTCCAGATGTATGGCCTGAGTAAAGAGCTGGGATGGACTTATCTGGAGCCAGAGAGCTCCAGGTTACACACATCTACCATGGATGACACAGGAAAGCTTCTTGTGAACATGAAGGCCCAAGTGAAGAATGAAGGATCAAGTTCCATGCTTTCTGTCTTTGTCATATTAGGGCAGAGAGATGGCACCTTTTTCACTTATGAAGTTCCGTATCCAGTGAGTGGACCACAAAACTGCATTGAATTCTGACCCTGTCTATTTTAGAGTCCTACCAAATACACAGTGGAGTCCTCTGCTGGGCTGTGCCTCCCTGGTACCCAGCTATCTGATTGACAGCCCTGATCAAGAACTGGCTGGATCTCAGTAATGTCCCTTTTTACTCATGTTACCTAGTGAGAGTCCTTAGGCCCTCCCACAGAGGTCTTTTCAGCTGTGAAGTAGATTAGTGTTAGTAAGCCACTTTCCTATTCTGTTGTGATAATTCAGTACAACAACCTCTGTAAACTGGGTTATCTTATTTTCTCAGTATCTCCAAATGTTATAATAAGTTCATGGTGAACAGCAGACATTATTATTGCTAGATATAGTCTGCTGGCACTTAAAACACAGTGAAATAGGTGACAGAGGGATTAAGGATTATTTATTAGGGGGTCGAGAAATAGGTTTGGATATGGCAGTGCCAACTTCCTTCTTCAACAGAGGAAATATATCCATTTCAACCTCAAAGTTCTAAGCTTTCTGAAGGATTTATAAGATGTTGGTTTTCATTATTTTTTCATTGCTGACCTCCAAGTTTTGTCTGCCATTGCTAACAACCGTCTTCCCCCACTAAACACTTCATACATGGGTTTCCCTCTGAGAAATAGGTGGGGCATTTATTATTTATTTTAAAATTAATTTACTTTTGGAAATCTGAGTAAAAGCAAATACTTTTCATTCTATTATGAAGAATTTATCTTCCCAGGTTTATTAAAGCAGAGTTGTAATAGCAACAACGACACTATGCCAACATGTATTGGGGGTTTCACATAATAAACAAACACATTTGTTACTGTCAGACCCCAAATGACAAAATGCTGTATAAATAGACCAGGGCCAAAGACTCTTCAGAGTCGTTTAAAACAAGCATCTGACACACAAAGTCACTAGAAGGAAAAACTTTGATGAAGCTTTCTTGCCTGCACAACAACCAAGACAGAATAAATGGCTCAGAAATGTTAGAGAAGGTACAGAGGGGAAGAGAGGGGCAAGCAAGGGCATCTGGCACCCACTTGTCTCTATGTGCAGAGCAAGGCAAACCAACATAACGTGTTTGCAGAAAGAAGAAAGCTGGGCAGCCCAATGGTGTAGCATCATGTTGTGGAGATACTTAGTCCTCAGCGCCTTGTCTTCATTTAAGCTACACGGATATTTATTTTAATAAGTGTCTGAGTGGGATAAGTGGCTGAACCAACCTCCTCTTTGGATGTGAGGGGATTGTTTCCCCCACTGAATAATCATTTGCCTGCTGTCTGACAGAGCTAGGACATTAGATTTTAGGAGCAAGCTGGCTCAGGAGAAGTAAGAAACAGTTGCGGTTGCCATCATGAGGAATTTTATGGAACTGGGTCCCTAACCAAAGAGAAGGGAGAGAGGATCTTCTTTATCCACATGTGAACATATATAGATGCATATTACTTCCAGATTTGGGCTGAGATTTAGGGCTTGAGCACTGGTCTATATTGAGCATGAGAGAGGATGCTATCCTTGAGCAGAACATACCAGACCAGCTATACAACACACAATAGCCTCCATGAAGGCATCAAGGCACGGGTTTCAAACATTAAAGAGATGGGCTCTGTCCTCTAGAAAATGAGCCGTTCATGCTTAAACTCATATAACTTGGCAGATCAAGCCTTTTACAAGGGCGAAGAATGATGTTCTCATACGTGAGCAGACATCTTCCTGCTTCAAAGAAAGCAGAGGTTCCCTAACCTCAGAACAGTAGGTCAGCATAAAGGGACAATGACACAGGAGAGAAAAGTAACACACCACATTTAATGTCCTTCTTGGACGCACTGTGCCACATACACAAAAATGAAATTATTAAAAAAAAATTGGAGGAGCAGTCCAATAAATCCAGACCCTGAAAAAAGAGGCAGAAAGATTGCTACAAGTTTAAGGCTAGCCTGGGCTACATAGTGAGTTGCAGGCAGCCAGAGCTATATGATGAAATCAAGTCTCCAGACAAATAAGCGAACAAACATAAATAACTACGCACTTTTAAAGGGAAATGAGAGCTAGTTCAACGAGGAAAATAATCTTCTTGGATGAATTTCCTCTTTCCAAAGACAGCCTTATCCTGGTTTCACAATTCTGCTAGTTTTTGGACAGGAACTCAGGTCAAATTGATCACCATTTTATAATCTTTGGACCCTGCTCATCACCATTTATTGGTAAGGAATATGCCAAGTATATTAGAAATAAGTCTCAGATCTGGAACACAGTAACGGAGAAGGAAGAATTTCTGTCCTTAGGAATCTTATCAAGCATTTGAAAGCAACAGCCACATCACAGTTACCGAAAACCACCAGCCTCCAGCTGCAGTTTCCTAGGAAGAATACCATGTCCCCAGTGACTCAGACCCAAGGATGCTGTGTCCTCTTCGTTTTGAGCAGTAAGAGGGTTCTTTTTCATGAGCAAAAGCATGGAACTTCACACAGTACAAACAGGAAGGGCATGCTTCAAAATAAATCTGCTAATACTCCACTTTACATTTTTTAACACTGAAATTTAAATACCTACATTTTGATAGACAAGAGTAACTGCCGTGATTTCATTCTTATTGAGAACATCCATCAAATTTAAACTTATGACAACACTATATTAGACTATATATGAGTACGCTTCAAAACCCGACATTGGGTATAGCCACAGCTCTGGTATTTCAAGGTACGCTTTGATACTGATTGAATGAAATAATTTCGTATAAGTACTGCTTGCTCTTCTGTATACAGGAACAGTATTACCCAAAGCAAATTGATAATAGCTACTTTTAAGACATCTAAATAAATATTCTTTATAAACAAGTAAAGCTTTCACAAAGCCTTTAGATTTCGAGCCTTAATCAGCCCTTGTTCCAATTCCTCCATTCCCACAAATCACAAATACTAAATCATATAATTCTCTCTGGGCAACGTTTAAATGGAGTTGGCTGCCTGGCCAGGAAGTAAGCCAAGACACGACTGGATTCAGGGCTCCGGGTGGTGCCTATGTTATATCAATAACTCCCATTCCCAAAGAACTAGGAGAGCAAGAATAAAGAGTGGCCCTGTCTTCCCCCGAGCTCTGCCTTGGCTCTGCATGTTCTTTTGATGAAATTTGATGGAGAAAAAGACTTCTTCCATTTTCGACTAAGAAGAAACTCATTGTTTGATGTGTAACGGAAATGTCACAACCACTAGAATCAGTTGGTGGCTGTGCCTTCTCACCTACAACCAAAGGCTGGCTTCTCTTCCCTCAAGCGTGGATAGAGCTTAGAGTTTATTCCAGAAGTTAAAAGTAGAGGGGAGTTTAAAAAACAAAAAGCAATAGAAGAAACTCCTCCAAAAACATAGGGAGGAATAGTATCACTCGTTCTGCAGACCATTTAAGGTTTGATTCACCTTCGTACTAATTGAGGTATTTCTTCATTGTGCAAGTATTTTTCTCAACCTTTTCATTTCAAGTAGATTCACGATTAATCTTGTATTGAAGTAGCACAAACCACTTGCATATTATTTAAAAACAGTATCAGAGGAAACTTATTTATTCCTTAAGATAATCAACTACATCTCTCTTACCTTCTGGTTGTGAGGGACATGAAATTATCTGGGAATGGTATTAAATGCATCAGACTGTAAAGATGAGTTCCCACTGACTGTAAAGAAGTAGAGGAACATGGAAAATAGAGGCTGCTGTTACCCAACAACTAATGGGACTGTGGTTGGGTGTGGTGAATCCTTTCAATGCCCACACACTATCTCCTGCTTCCTAACAGTGCTTAGACTCCCACTGACCTTGGGAGTTAAATGCTAAATTTATTAAATACTAGATTTCTCACATTCCCATTTCTTGTCTACTTAGATGGGGATGCTGCTTTATAACTGATCAGCATACAATCACAAAATACTGCCTTTTATAAAAGAAGAACAAGAAAAGTCTTAACTAGAGTAAATGAGGATGCTCTTCCACAGCCAACTGGAGTCATTTATACAGTGCTGTCTTGAGACACTACCTTTGAACTAGATAGTGGCTCAGTGGTAAAAGGCCTGTTGTACGAGCACGAGGACCTAAGGTAAGATCTTCAGAATCCTCTAAAGGCTGATGTGGAAGTATTTCTGTACCCCGTGCAGACAGAAGGCAGAGATAGGAGTTCCAAAAGACTTGTCTTAAGACAGAAGATGAGGGTAGACACCTGAAGCTAACCCACCCACACATACATGGCGTGTGTGTGTGTGTGTACATTCTAACTATATATGATCCTTGAAACTACATTTATTTAGAAATTTCTTAAGTTTTATAATAATGGCACAGACTTTGTTCATAGATAAGTGAGAACAATAATGTACTGTTCTTGAGACAAGTTCACAGATGAAATAAAAACCTACTTTATGAAAGAAATTATCAGAGGTTAAATGACTCCCCCTGCCTTGTAGCCATTGAGACCAGTCAAACGTACCCTGCCTTTGCGCAGGTCAAATCCTTTAAGGCTACAACATATGGTCCTAACACCAAATGCTATGGGCTACACCTTCATTTTCATATTAAGAGAAAGAATCATGATTATAGTCATTAGTTTTAGCTATTCCAGATGCATTTTTTAAATTCAAAGTCAGAACCAGGCTTGTACCCCTATGCCAGGATTACGTCCCCACACCGGCATAGACCCTGAGTCAGGCTTGCACCCCTGTGCCAGGCTTGTACCCCACACACTCTCACCTTCACATTTCTGTGTGGTTTCACTCTGCTTGTGACCAGCAGGGCATCTGCATTCAAAAGAGCCCACTGTGTTGATACAGTTTCCCCCTTGGCACAATCCTGGAATCGCCTGGCATTCGTCAACATCTACAAGGAGAAGAGACATTTTAAACAAAATCAAAATCGACTTCCAGACTCCATCCGTTGGTTTCTTTTATGTACAAGGGGAAATGTTGTTCTCGGGCAACAGGGCGAGGAAAGTGGACCCTCCCTGCATGCTTGTTGTTAGCTTAACCGTAATGTTTTCCTCTGGAGAAAGATGCCTGCTGGAGACCCACCTGTGCTGTTCGGTGGACAATCTGCTGTTTTGCTTTGTTACAGAATGCTTCCTACTGTGTGCTCTCCTGGTTCTGGTACTGAGTTCATCTTGTCAGCATAAAGTGAATGTGCTTCCTTTTTTGTTTGTTTTTGTTTTCCGAGACAGGGTTTCTCTGTATAACCCTGACTGTCCTGGAACTCATTCTGTAGACCAGGCTGGCCTCAAACTCAGAAATCCGCCTGCCTCTGCCTCCCAAGTGCTAGGATTAAAGGTGTGCACCGCCACTGCCCAGCTAGCTGCATTCTCTCTTGGTCAGGATAATACACTTGTAGAAGTTCAAAGAATTCTTTGCAAGTATAGGAAGGTTCATGGTCATTCCCTTAGAAAGTATAAAAAGCAAAGGTGGCTTCCTCCAGTTGTTGAGCTGGCATTTTATCCCATACACCAGGGGAGCAGCTCTCAAGTGCAGCAGCCTTACAGAGAATAGACAAACCACACAGTTGACAAGCAAGCTTTGAGGAGCTGAGAACTGGGGCGGGCTTTTTACATTGGAATAAAGCACAGACAGAGGCACTTAGAAGAAGCAAAAAAAAATGCTGTCTATGTGTCCTATGAGACATTAAACACCTAGAGCAAGTGGAACTTCAGCATACAGAATTAGAAATGAAGGCAATAAACCCACAATTAGAACGGAAACTTCCATACGTGTCTCTTTGTAATTAATACAATGAAGAGACTGAGAATCCCACAGGATACACAGGACTTGATTTTTCCTTTCAAGCATCTCATCTATCTGTATCCATCTCATACTTGTCAAATGCACACAGAACAGCCACTCTAGTGAGCTACACACGGTGAGGTCATGTAGAAAGGCTTATTACATGGAATTACATATATGACGGAGGATTGCATTCACAGCTCTGGCTGGTTGATAGAATGCTTTGCATGTAAAAGATTGTGGGTTCCATCCACAGATTCACAGGTGTGTTGTGTGTGTGTGTGTGTATGTGTGTGTACACCACAGAAAGTAAACTAGGTAAGCATAAAAGTTAATCTAAAAGCAAAAATGGAAAAGATTCTAGAACAAAGTTCAGATATCTGAATTTAGTATCATATTCTGTAATAATGCATGGATCAAACCAGAAATCAAAACTTGAACACATTCTTAATTAAATAATAAAAATATACCCAGTAAAGTTTGTGAGCTACAGCTAAACTGGTACCTAGAAATAAATGCAGAGCAGTAAAATGTTTATAATGCAAAGAGTAAATCCCATGCCCAATGATCTACGTTTCATGTTCACAAATTTTAAAAGCACTAAGTAAATGTGAACTGAAGAGAAGGAGGAGAATGTAATAAAACACAAGACCAAAAACAAACAAACAACAAACAAAACCAGCCAACCAAAGAACAACAGAGAGGTAATGAGGTAATTACTCTGAAATCTGGCCTTCTGGAAATATAAGTAAAGTTGATATATCTGGCCAATATTAATCACAGATATAAGGAAAACTTGTAATGTAAGTACTGACAATAAACACATTACCAAATAGTCAACGAAGATGAAAAAAGATGTAAAGAGTGAAGGATAGAAATTCAACAATTAAGAAGAAATATACAAGTCTGTTGAAAGTTACAAATGCCTGTGCTCAACTCAAAACCAAACAGATATGAAGACTAAAGTACAGGGCTGGAGAGATGGCTCAGCAGTGAAGAGCACTGGCTGCTCTTGCTTGCAGGTGTACATGCAGATAGAGCACTGGAACACAAAGAAAGAAGGAAAGACAGACAGACAGACAGACAGACAGACAGACAGACAGAAAAAGAGGAAAGAATTATTTTTTATGAGTGTTTTGCCTGCACCAATGTGTACCTTGTTCATGCAGTGCCTATTAAGGCCAGCAGAAAGAGCTGTCTCTGCTAGCAATGGAGTTACAGACTGGTGCTGGGAACTGGATCAGAGTCCTCAAGAGCAGACAGTATTGTTAGTTGCTGAGCCAGAAATCCACATCCAGCCCCAATGTTACTATTACTATCGTCATCATCATCATCATCATTGTGTGTGTGTGTGTGTGTGCGCGTGCGTGTGTGCAGGCATGTATGCCACAGTGGGGCTGTGGAAAACAGAAGACATCTTTTAGGGGTCGGTTCTCTTTTTCCAATGTTGGTTCCAAGAACCTAACTCAGGGAAGCACTTTTACCCAGTGAGGTTCTCCTGCCTTCTACATTTGTTTTTAAATGAATTTTTAAAACTGTGTTTTGTTCTCTGAGTTATTGGATAGAAATGCAAATCAAGGTGGGGGATCTCCTTGTATTAAAAAGCAAAGGGTAGTGGCTCGGTTGGTCCAGTGCTTGCTGGGGAGAGGGCTCAGTTGGCTCAGATGGACAGATGCCTTTTTCTTAAGTTCCTTTTCTCTTAGCCCTCCCCTCCCTCATTTTTCTTTTAAGTTTCTTTTCCTGCCACCGTCTGTTACTGTGAATGTTACTGTGACTGTTACTGTGAAGGTGTGAGGTTCAGGATTGTCTCAAGACATTGCTTTCCGCCTCCCTGCACATATGTTGTAAATGTGCAGCTTGGTTTTCATGTAGGTCTCAAACATCTGGAGTGGGGGCTATCCCAAAACATGCAGCCTGTATATGGAGTATGGTCTTCTAAAAAAAAACAAAAAAAAAAAACAAAAAAAAACAGTTGTTCAGTTATTCATGGAATATTATTTTTTTATATCTCTAGTATTCAGTTTGCAACTACTTCATTGAGAATTTTTGTATGTATATTCATGTGGGATACTGGACTATAACTTATATATTTTTTGTTGGGTTTACACTTGATTTCACTATTTCAATATTATTTGCTTTGTGAAGGAGCTTATTGTGGTTCTGAATTTTTTTAAACATAACTCAAAAAGTATTGCTTGTTTGAAGGCTCTATAGAATTCTTGTATAAGTATATCTGACCCTTGGTATTTTGCTTGTTTGTTTCTTTTCATTTTATTCTGTTTGAATGCTTTTAAATTTTTTTGATTTGCTGAAAAAAAAATTAAAAAAAAAAAAAAAGACATTGCTTTCCTCGTCAATGGAACATTAGGAACCCATCCCCCCTCCTTATCCTCAGCAACTTTCATGGTTTTCTAAGAAGCTGACATTTGTTTTTAACTTTATAACAATTTCAAACATCCTATAAAATGAGACTAGTACTACTGTATGTGTATATGTGTATGTGTGTGTGTGTGTGTGTGTGTGTGTGTGTGTGAGAGAGAGAGAGAGAGAGAGAGAGGGGGGGGGGAGGTGGGAAGAGAATGAAAGAGGGGGGTATGTCACTGTGCCTTTTTTTTTTTTTTTTAAAATATCTCACCTTTCCCAAATTTGGTGTAAATTTCAGGAAACAACATGGGAACTTGAGGAGAAAATGAAATCATAGAAAGGTATAGTCTACGGGCATCCTAAACTGAGGATCAACATATGTCCGAGAAGTTCCTGAGGATGCTGTGACCTTGAAACAAAGCGGAACTTTTCATCTCGCTTTTCCAGACATTTCATTCATGCGGCAAATTTCACTTTGCTCCCATTGCTGAGACAATGGGTTTTGAGACAAAGAAAGTTTCAGAGTTTGTCTCTGCTCCAGAAGCAAAATCAAACAAGTAAGCCTTGGGAAACATCACTAACCCTTGACTACCGAACCTCAGCAGAGTTGGCACATTTCTTAATATTTGTGCTTTGAAATACAAGGTCTCTGACAGAACATTGAAGAAAAATAAATGTGTACACACAGATGAGAGATTCAACAGTTTGACTGAATGACTTTTTAAACTGAATGATTTGTTTCCTTGAAATGTTAAGTTTTGAAATATTTAATTCCTGCAGCCATTTCCTAGCTCACGGGGTGTTTGCTGCATTTTCCGTGTGTGCATGCACACTAGGTAGACACTGTCTTAGAGGCCCAAAGCACACTAATGGATACAAAGATTCCTCCCCTCATAAAGATTATATCCAATGGGCAGGGAACCCAGCCAATGAAGAAAGGAAGCGTATTACAAGTTGGAAAGTGATGTAGAATAATGAAAAAGAATTATTATAAAATCTATGTAATGGATTATTTTATTTTCAATTTTATCTCTGTCTATGGTGTACAGTACACCATACAGTACAGTACAGTAATTTTGGATGTCTCTAGAGAATAGTAAATACTATCTAGAATGTACCATCTACCTGAATGTATATCTACCTCAGACTGACAAGTATTCATAAGAAAAATAAGTGAGTTTGTTATGCATAGTAAAGTATAAAAATAATGTTGATATTATTGATATAATATATTAATTACATTATGTTGTTCATTTAAATATATCATATATAATTATATAAGTATTAACATATATAATTAATTATTATAATATAATATTATAATAATAAAATCAGCATTTAACACCGCCCTCATTCTTGAGGTCTAATCTGTAATTTTTACTAAAGAAAAACACAGTAAGTCCACAACTGACATGGCCTTCATTCTTGCTAAATATTCATTTTCTGATCTGTGGAGTTGTACTGTCATCACCTCCAGGTCCCTGTAGCTCTCTCTTGAAAACTACTATGATTAGTCTGTGATTAATTAACATCAGTTTAATCACAAGTTGCCTTAAATGGCCTGACAGAGTTGTTTTCAGTGTTTAAGCTATTGCTGATGAGGTAAAATTCTAACCACAGTTCATTATGTTTCCCATACTTGTACAAAGAACTTCAAGGTATTTTTTTACTCAGTATTTTAATGGTTCTGAGCATTTTAAAAAGACTTATTTGTTTCTTTGTTTATATGTGCATGTTTCTTTGTGTCTTCCAAATGGGAGCAGGTATCTTTGGATCGCCTGGCACTCAAGTTACAGGCAGTATGAGCTTCCTAAGGTAAGTTCATGGAATCAAATTTAGTTCCTCTACAAGAGCAGCAAATGCCCTTAACTGCTGAGCCTTTTCTACAGCCCTGATTTCTGTACATTTTGATACAATGTCTTATCACATGAAGTCACAGTGGAATTTTTCCATTCATGGCATGGTGTCAGTACTCAAAATGTTCTTGGTTTGGGGAACATTTGAAATTTTGACTTTTCAGCTTAGGGTACTATCCCTGTATCCATTAATAACACTACAAAACTAGTAAAAATCTTTTGATGCTTCTGTCATGGATGATTTATCAAACTGTGCAGATTACCCATGGTTTATTATTCAGTGAGCTAAGGCTACATGCACCTCCTCAGCTGTAATTTTGACATGGGACACTAGCCTGCTTACCACACCATGACATCTACTCAGTGGGCTATTGTCATGTTTACTTCTGAAACTACATGTGGAATTGAGTCTGAAAACAAGCTCTGATCTTGTTGTGCATGATTTACTTCAAATAAGTTCTTCAAATTCTATGTCTCAGAAGCAATACCATTTCTACCAATAATACAAAAGGCATCTCAACTTCCCATTCAACAATTTACTAGAAAGAGTATTTACAAGCTCAAAGATAGATTTAATACAGATGACATCACCAAAGTAGCCAATGAATGGCAAGGTCTCTGTGGGCTAAAACCTAGTAGAACTAACTGGTAAGAGAAGGGCCATTCTAGGTCACTTGAGTTGGGCACTGTGACTGTAGGAGCCTCAGGTCTCAGATCTGCCTTTGGTATATGTACCAGAGCCACTTATAAGGCTGGGGAGTCGCAGAAGATTATCTGGAGAGAAAGACATCATGGATGATGAGAAGAGAGAAGAAATGAGCCTCTCCAGGAGAAACTATGTGTGTGCACACTTGTGCCATCTGGATGCAGACAGGAGCAGCTCACCCTCTCACTGCATTATATATTTTAAGTGGTAGTTTTAAGAGTTTCTCCTCCTCCTCCTCCTCCTCTACCTCCTCTTCCTCCTCTTCCCTCCTTCTCCTCTCCTCCTCCGCCTCCTCCTCCTCCTCTTCCTCCTTCTCTCTTCTCTCTCCTCTCCTCTGCCTCCTCCTCTCCTCTCTCCTTTTCCTCTTCCTCCTCATCCTTCTCCTCTCCTCCTCTCTCTTCCTCCTCCTCCTTTTCCTCTTCTTCTCCTCTTCTTCCTCCTCCTCCTCCTTTTCCTTCTCCTCCTTTTTCCTCCTCCTCTTTTTCCTCCTCCTCCTCCTCTTCCTCCTCTTCTTCCTCTTCTTCCTCCTCCTCCTCCTTTTCCTTCTCCTCCTTTTTCCTCCTCCTCTTTTTCCTTCTCCTCCTCTTCCTCCTCCTTTTTTTTTTCTTCTTCTTCTCCATTAATATTAAGAGTTGAAACTTTTCATTGGACACTAAAATGTAAACTATAAATATAAACCATCTCTCATCAGACCTCTGAGGAGGGTCCACTGCAGCAATGGGTACTGTGTTTACAATTCCTACACACAGTTCCAGAGTTCCAGGTTTTCTGATTCCAATCAAAGAGGTGACATGTGTGGTAGCAAACACAGTTGACTCACCTTGACATGCTCCAGTGCGGATGTTGGGGATGAAGCCCCGGCGGCAAGGCTGAGGCTGAGCTGGACACATCTCACAAGGATGTCCCCAGGCTCGCCCAATGGTGGCACAGCACAGTGTCTTCGTGCAGACGATGCCTGTCAGCTGCTTCTGGCACATCTGATTACTGACTTGAGTGAAACACGGGCCTGTCCTGTAATCTGGAATGAGAATGGAGGGGGAAAGATGGCTTTTATGATCATGCACTAATCCCATATGCAGAAACCTGAAACTCTTCCTTCTAAGCAAAATGTCTAAGGACAGCAGAACAGTTGAGTTTCATTTAGAAAATTTATAAGTTTCCGATCATGAAACATGTATTAAGAGACCAGAGTAGATTATGCATTGGGCATTGCAAATGGAAGGCTCATGGCACACAGATGTGCTATCTTGGCTTGGATCATTTTAAAAAGAATTGTAATTGGTAGCCAGCATTGTAGAGATGAAGCATTTCATAAGAAACCTGTATTTCAAGCTTTTTTTGAAAAATTGAAGGTTCTAGCTATGCTAAACTCAACATGCTACATGGAAATGATAAGATAAAGTTTTCTTGCCAAGGATCCCCCTACCTTAATCCAGACCCTTAGTACTCATCCAAATGCCCCACTAGGGCTCTGATCAAGAGTGTAGAAAGCTAAACTGACTGATGAAGATGTCTTTTGTGTACCAAAAGGACAAGTGAGCAATCTAAACAGTGCATAAATAGTTAGGTATAACAAGCGGACATCCATCTCTGCATCAGTCTGCACTTGTATGGCTAGCTCACTTGGGAAGAAACACATTCTAAGAAAGACATGCAATCATGCTAAGACAGACCTGCAACCATGGATCCTTTACAGGCCAGTGAATGTTATATTCTTTTTGCTCACTATCAAATGACCATTGTCTTGCTATAGATAATGAGCTAAATCTGAGTAAATGCATGATAGGTGAGTGATGTGCAGGCATTCCTATGACCTTGCTATGAGGTCCCTATTCTCATGAAGACTTTCCAAGTCATTCCTACAGATCAAAGTGTAAGGTCCAAGGCCAAATTATCTTGGTGTCACTTTGTAGCCCATCCTTAAGACTCACTGCTCCAGATTCATTATATTTAATGAAATGTTCAAGAGCTCCACATGCATTTCAAAGCTTGAGGGCTGAATCAGTCTGTAGGCGACTCAAAGGCTGGCTCTGGGTCTTTCTAGCCTACTTTCTTTATGTTATAAATTTACTTGGATAAACATTCTAGGCAACGAGTAAACATTCTTGTAGACAGAACTGAATCACCAACAAGACAGTCTTTGAGTTTTACTGATGCCGATTTGCAAGATGTGAGAAATGAGGGGAAAGTCTGTTTTCTAGTGACAGACTTATGTAATGACTCCTATTGGCCCTGGACACGGA
Source organism: Mastomys natalensis (assembly GCA_021653895.1). Taxonomy (NCBI): domain Eukaryota; kingdom Metazoa; phylum Chordata; class Mammalia; order Rodentia; family Muridae; genus Mastomys; species Mastomys natalensis. The sequence goes on along the minus strand of JAJTUV010000836.1, from coordinate 201,669 downwards.
AGAGGAACACATACAAAAGAGTTCTCTTTCCAGAAAGACTGTATCTCATCGTTGACTAACTCTTGGGGAATACACAATGTCTTGGGCTTTCATTGCAAAGATTAGTGGTATGGATTTTATGAGAAAACTGCTACTGTGAAAATCAAACTTGGATGAAATGACATTCAGAATGACAAGTATAATATTATATAGCATATAAAGGCTGCAAATGATCAAACAAAACTTAAAACCACATACAAAAGTGTTTAATGAAAAATGAGACTTCTTTGTAAATAAGAAATGGATATTTTGAAAGTTCTGTGTCTTTGGAGAGCTAATATGAAGATAAATTCAACATAATGAAACAAATCTAGAGCAGGTATTTTGGCACATGCTGGATTAAGGTTTTTATACGCTTGCAGCTTAACATCCACAAAAATAGCTCATTTTAATCCTTCATAAGAACAGCAGATGTACTGGCTGCAAACTACATTCTTGAAGAAAATCCTTTCATGTATATGAGAAGATATACCGACCTTATGAATAAGCCTTTGCCAGGTCATAACTTTTTAAAGTCTTCATAAAACCCATATTTTGCCGTTTTAAATATTGGATTTGTGGTTTTCAATTTTATCAAGTTCTGAACATGTAGGAAAACTCCATTTCTTACCAAATGGTGCTAAAATTATGACTTCTTAAGATGCAAGCATAAATATATGTCTTCAAATTCTTTAGGGTTTTCAGATCTCCAGGGAAGAGGCCTGTGGGGCTTTTCTCTAACCCACCTCAAGCAAACCAACAGGCCAGGTGACCCATCCCTCCCTGTAACCACAGCACCTTCTCAAAATCTAAGCCTCAAAAGCTAAGTGTGTTAGCGGGCACAAGCAGCTGTGTGTCCTTTGCAAATGGCCTTTCTGGTGGAATGTAAGAACGCAGGTAACCTTAGGCTCCCTTCCCAACAATTTGTTACCTACTTCTTCTTGCTAGTGTGCATGTTTTCCTCTGCACCAACTGTGAAGAATCTGATTGGGATGATACTTTCTTTCTCACTTGGATAGCTTTAAGTTTTAAATGTTCAATCTTAGCTCTGCAACTGTCACTAGGCAAAACAAGAACAATGTTGCATACTGAGGAGGAATTTAAATTCCTGGTCAGGTTAAAGTACTCTGTTCCTAAATTCTACATGTGTCTCAGCTATGAATGAGAATCCTACAAATGCTTTAACTGATCGCTTGTTGATCATGTATTCTCTTTATGAAAGTTTCACCATAATGGAATATTATTGTACATCCCAGTAACCATTGGGAGTCAGAATGGGAGCAAGTATGGGGGTGTTCCATAAATTTAGTATGTTGGAGCCATTGGGTAAGAAACTGGTAACTTCCTTCTTGGGATACGACCAATACAAATTTCTTAAAGATTAGTCTGTGGCATGCAAATATTGTTATTTTTTATTTTCTAATATCTAAATGAAATGCTACTGAATGAGAACTGTATGCCATTTCATTTAATATTTACTTCTCAGATTTATTGTCTTAGTTTTTCTTATTGCAGGCAGGTGTGCCATGATGTGGGTGGGAGGGGAGAGGCACATGTGTCACAGTTCATGTGTAGAGGTGAGAAGAAATCTTTGTGGAGTCAGCTCTCTCCTCCCCACTTGATATGTGTTCCAGAGATAAATCTCAGGCCATCAGGCTTTCACTTGGAGAGCAAGCATCTTTAACCATGAACATCTTGGTCTTATTCATGCTTTGCACATAAGGCATATTAGTAAACTCATAAACAATTGGCAGACCCCTCATTTCTTTCCTCTCCAAACAACTTTAATTAAGTATAGATTTGTTCATAAATCTCTGTTGAAATACACATTAGGATTTGTGGTTTTATTGAAATGAGCAATATACCATAGATCAGTTCTGGACTTGTAGTACTTAAATCACTCTTTGGACTATTAAGCAATCCAAAACTGCCTTGAGTATAAAACATACCCAGCATCTCATAACCAAAATTTAAATTATTATATATATTATATATATATATATGTATGTTTTAAAGAGGAGTTTAACAGGAGCTACCTCATATAACCAGGAAAACACTGTTCCCAGAAGTTATGAGTTATTAAAACCCCAATGATATGGGTACCTCTGAGTTGTAAGTCATGGAGGCCCTCACACAACTTCTCTAAAACAATACATGCTCTAGTCATCTTTGTGCTTGCCTACCAGAGGTAGATGAGAAGACCCTACTCTAAAGACACTATTCATCTTGGATGTGTGATATGCAGAGAACAACTAGGACTGTGCTGGAAATGTCCTCCCTCCTTGCTAGCTTTCATAGTACCAGATGACGCTATGCAGGTTACCGAGGGAGAAGAGGGACCAATGGTCTTACTTATCTGTGAATGTTATGATCTAACAAGACCAACCTAAGTAAGTAAATATGTCCCAGGGGAACTATGCTTATGGGGGTAACCATTTGCTTTCTCTTTGGATTGGAGACCTGTCCACAAGAGGAAACACAAACCTTGTACTAGAAACCTTGAACTAGAAAACACATGGCAAGGGGGATCATAGACCATAAGGGAGAACTGAATACTGCTGTTTATCTAAATTGATATAGCGTCAGGCTGCTGTGTAAATATGTATGCCCATGCCCATTCTAGGGTTTACTCACACAAGCCTCTCTGGTTAGTGAACAGTGATGAACAGAGATTCATTGTTGCACAAGGTCCTGAGTATAAGTGGTGGTGAATGCTGCTTTTCTAAATGTTTTATGTTTGTACATAATATGCATACTTTGAGTCTATTAGGTGTAGGACCTGAGTGCTAGGTGGGCTTTTGATGTATATAACTGAGTCACTTAGGGAGGGTATGTGACAAGCTTGTTTTATGGGAAGCAGCAGATAGGGCAGCAGTAGTATGTCCCAGCAGCAGTATAAGAGAAAATGAAAGACTACTCAAAGTTCTCTTAAAATGGCTACTAAAACTTGTTTGTTAATATCCCAACACTCAATATTTAGCATTCAGTATATTAATGCTCCAGCTTGCAGCACCGGTGACAGATGAATGAATAGTACCATATGGTAAGTCCATACAACGGAGTATCATTTCCCCTCACAAAATGGGGGGAGGTGCAGGCACATGGACTAAAGTAAGTCAGTCACAAGAGGATGGAAACAATATGACCTCACTCACATGAGATGACCAGAATAATCGAACTTATAACAATGGGAATTAAGTCATGGTTGCTGGGAGCCAGGAGATGTGGGTGGGGAGCCGTGTCTAAGTGGTAAGGAGATTTCAGCTTAATGAAATCAAAATGGTTCTACAAATGGATGGGGAAGGAGGCTGCATAGGATTGCAAGTGCCTCAACGTGAGTATAGTTCATGTTCCTGAACTTAAAAATGGCTAATGTATGTATATGGACAAAGTTTAAAATAAATATTATTTATACAAATAACTGGACATCTTGCTTCCATCTTGATTATTCCCCAAAGATTGAGTCTCCAATTGATCCCTGACATCAGGGGTCATGACCCCTTGGTGCCTGGGGTCGACACTGAAGATTTGCTTCTGTGATAGATGAGTAGCAACTTTAGTGAGCACAGCTGCAGCACATTTTATCTCAAACATAGATGTTATTTAATACATCAGTGGGATGTGTACTTGACATAGAAGGACCACTTTCTTTTTTGACACTGACATCAAAGGATGCATTAGAGATGGGGAGGCTGAAGGATCATTAGGTTCTGGCCAATGGTACAAACAAAATTCCTGTCATTGCTGTGACTTTCTGTAAGGATGAAGGCTGTCAAAGATGTGCTCCTAAGGTTCATGGCTATGTACTTGAAATGTGTGCTCCTAAGTAAAATCAATTAACTTACTTAAAGAACAACCCCCAAAGTGATGTGGATCAAAAGCTAAATAGGATTAAGCAGAAGATTAAAGCCACTTTTGAAATAAAAGTTTGAAGACACAAAAAAGTATTTTGACCTGAGTTAATGAGGCAGGATAGAGATATAAAGGAAGACTGTGAAAAGTAGCTCATTTACAACTCCAACAGACATTCTTTATGGTGTCTATGAAAAATGTAAAGCAAAGTAGTCCTGAATATCTTTCAGGGAAAATGATACATGCTCACAAAATATTTATGCATATTTAAGGAAGACTAAAACCGATAAAAACGTGGCGCTTGCTCAGCTCTTACATGTCCCTTGACTCAAACACAGTAAGGTCCTTAAGACTGGATTCTGGCGGAAATAAATAAAAATTTCCACACAATTTGCTGAGGGATACTTTGGACAATAATGCATTGTTGATGTAACTCAACTCTGCCTTATCAATGGTTCCTGAGTGACATGAACTACCACTGCTGCTAAGTCAGGCAAGCCTAAAATATCCCACTCTTCCCTGAACCTGATTAACTGCCTGCCACGTGATCCCAGCGCAACACTGTGCCAGACACATTAAGATTCCCTGAATAGACAAAACACATCCATGTTTCCTTACTCCAGTTTTTATTATGGGGACCTTCAGGGAACTACTGGTAGAGGAAGAGTCTGTGAGAGGCACCGTAGGTATGACCTGGTCCTGCTTGGACATGTGTTGATTTACAGTGCAGAAGTGAATCCTGCCAGGTCTTGGACGTGGAACCTTAAGGATCAATCCCAGGAAAGATTCAAGAGCAAACACATCCTCTATGACCACTCAGCAAAAGGTCTGATACCAGATCAGAAACTGAATGGACCATATCCTAACAGACTTGCAAATCTACACTGGTCGTAGAAACTGACAAGCAGGCTAGCGTTGGTAGTGAAGACATGTAGCTCACGAAGACACAAGTAAAAATGAAAAGACCGAGGTCTTCCTCTGCTTCTGGAAAGTGACCCCTTTCCATACTCACTCAAAAGAAGAGGAAGAGAGACAGTCACTCCCTGAAGGGAAAGGAGTTGTCATCAGAGTAAGGAAAAGCTCACCTCACAGGGCACACACATCCGAAGTGAAAAAAGAGACCGAAGAATGGATAGTCTGAAAACCAAGGTGTGATCATGCGAACTGGAGAACAGGACTTAAAACGGAAAAAGACAAATAGTAGAAAAGCAATAAATAAGCATTTTCATGAATTGGAATAAATAAAACAGTCCATGATATCTCAGACAAAAACAACAAAAGTAAGATTTATCCAAGAAAAGGACCATACAAAATCTCTACACCTTTTGAATTCTAAGATTAAGCTTGGAAATAAAAAAATAAGACTTTCCATTACTAGCAAGAGAGAAAGGCTACCTTGAAGGGCGCAGTAGGCCAGTATTCTCTTCATTTGTTGGACAGAGTAGCTAAGGAGAGTGAAATCATATTTAGAGGGTAAAATTTATAAATTTTAAGATGGAAAACAAAGAGATGAGGGAGGGGTATGTCCTATAACACAGATTTGGAGGTTAATTCTTCCTATGATGTCAGTTCACATCAGAAGGAACAAGAAAGGGGCCCTGAGTTAAGAGAAATACATATCATTTAACTTAGATATTAGACAAAAGGCATAAAAGAGGCACAGACGTTTCAATGCAGTGGGAAGAACACAAGGTAGCCATTTTTATTACAAAGTCCATAGGAGAAATGATTGATTGGGAAGGTCAGAGTTGGGGGAAATTGGTATATCTCAGGACACCAAAAAGGCTAACTAACAATGATGAAAGAGAAAGCAAGTTGAACAAGTCAGGGATTTTAATAAACATATGAATGGGTCTGATTAAAATAATAACATTCAGTATCTGTAATTTTTGCTTTTCAAAGAACAATAATTTATCATAAAAATGTATCACAATAAAATATATTTGTTTATTATTTCATTTATTTATTATGGTAAACTGACTAATTGATTATGATACAATTCTTGATCATGACCACATAATTATTCAAATGACATCAATGGATTCTTGAGCTTTCTACTAAATGTGCTTTAACAGCAGGTGACACTGAAAGCTGCCAAGACCTTGCGTAAAAAGTTTTAGGTAAAAGAGCTGAAGGCCACCTATAAAAAGAGCATCCTGTGCTGCTTAAGATGGGACGATTTTTTTTGTCCCAACTAGGAATTGGTGACATGAAATTTATCATTTTAGGGAAGCAGAGTGCACCAGCTCTAACATAGCACAGCACCGCGGTCTGCCAGCTGCACAGTGGGCGGCCGAAAGAAGCAGCCAGCAGCCACATGTGGCTTCCTCAATTTCGGCTTAAAGCATGAGCGACACAAAACAAACACTCATTTCTTCAGTCACTCTTGCCACATGTCAAGTGCTCAGAGGCCGCACGGTGGTGAGTGGCTACCAAACTAGACAGCAACAAGTATTTACATCATCCCAGAATGTTCTCTCTATACATGCTGCTGTGGTTATCTCCCGAGACCACAGAGAATGGGAAATGAAACAGCTCTTGGTACTGAGGCGACGGCTCTATAAAGGGTTATGGGTCTGAAGATATGTGGATTCAGATAGAAATCCTGTCATGAAAACAATAGATAGATAGATAGATAGATAGATAGATAGATGATAGATAGATAGATAGAATAGACAGACAGACGTGTAACAGAATAAAGCATCATTCTGGACTGCATCAAAAAGCTGTCTAAGTAGTTTAGTAGTTCCATGGCAATTCTTTGGTATTGCTCTGTAGGGTGAAAGAAAATAGGAACATGTGGAGGAAGGGAACAGAGGACAAAGAACACATATGTGCCAAGCATGAAGTGTGTGTAGAGCATGGGTATGACACTCTGCTTAATCTGTGTAACAGTCTTATTTGGTGGACTGCCTCGCTCCTTTACTGATTTAGCATAGGAGAAGCAGAATGGCTCCAAGTGACATAGCTGGTACCTAAGTGAAGCCAGTTTTGAATCAGTGATTGCATCTAACATCAAATCCTGTCCCTTTCCCAAACTCTTGTGTGTACATGTTTGTATATGTGCACGCATGTGGAGACCTGAAGTCAGTGTTGGGTGTCTTTCGAAAACATTCTCCCTGTCATCTTTTGTGACAATCTCTCCCTGAACCAGGCAGAATGACGTAATAGGAACAGCAGCAAAACAGCTATATCCTTCTATGATTTCATTAGACTGGCTAGCCAGGGATCCTCCTGCCTCTACCTTCTCAGCTCTGGGAGTACAGTCACTTGCCTCTGGGTCTGGCTTTTTTTTTAATATATGTGTTGCCAACCCAACCTAGGTCCTCATGCTTGCACAATGAGTACTTCACTGATTGAGCCACGTCTCCATCCCCAAATCCATATCCTCCGTCATCGGTCATCACTCCTTCTGTTTGTCAGCATCTTTGATTATCACAGCAGAGTTCATTCCACACTTGATCTTCCATACATCTTGCTTTGCATTAATTACATTTTTGTTCCGATCTATTCCATCCCGTATTTTAAGACTGTAAGGTCTTTATTCTGTCCATAAATTAGCTTGGCTTACTGAACGCTCCACTGGGCACTTTGATTTGCATCCCAGGAGCACGATGTCTCGAATTTCTGAAGCACTGCCTGGGTATAGCTGTTTCCGCTGCTGTTCCTGTTACTCACAGCCACTCCACAGTGTGACAGCACAGTTCACTCACACCCTCATCAGCAGTCTTGTTGCTCTTCTCCTCGAGGGTTGCGGGTAGGGAAGTGTTGCTTCAGTGCTGAAAGAGGCTGTGGTGACGGTGCTCAGATGGATGGCAGAAAATGCTAACTGAGTGCCCAAGCAGCCAGACACACTATCTACAGAAGATAACGTCGAACGGCTCAGTAGAGTTGAATCCGACGTGTTAGGCAGGTGCCAGCAGGCTCTGTTGCTTGCCTCCCCAAACTAGATTTTAACCCAAACTAGATGGAACTAAGAAAGTGTTTTTAGCAACAGATTACTTAAATTTGAATCACTTTCCAAAACCTTTAGAGATGGAACATTGTAGAAAGGAAGGGGTTTGGTTATGAACCAACAGATGGGGAAACATGTCTCCAAAGTTGGAGTAACTCGTCTCATCAGAAGATTTAAGATGAGCCTGGACCTCCTGGCTCATTCTCCTGCCATATCCAATAGAAAATGGTACCTGGGTACCTACAAGCTTTGACTCTAAGGTGTCAAGCGTGTCTTTGATGTGATTCATGACTTTCATGACCAAATATACCTGGTTGAAATTCAGAGTAGAGGGTAACTCAGAATTTCTCAGTATGTGGTCAGTGGCATGACTGTTACACAAAACATTAGGAATAGTTTGTCAAAAAAGGACTCTGTGGTCAAACACCAGAAAATACATTAGAATTCAAGAGAACTGGCTCCTTTGTAGATACAACTCCACAACCTTTGGGAGCGCTTAATGTACACACGTACATATTAACTGCCAAGAGGAGGCTATAATAGGCAGTCTTCAAAATTTATTTGCTCATAAAGAAGTTTTATACAGAAGCATTCTTGAAGACCAGTGTGGGTGAAACACACTTTGGCAAACACTTATCTTTCACTATTCAAGTCTCTGTCATATCCTCAATCGAGGCCGCCTGAAACAGATTTAGTGAAAGGATCACCTTTTGTGTATCCTTTTGGCTCTCCTCCAGGTGACGTCATTGCTGCCGTAAATATCAAGGAGAACGTCAGAACCTGTGCCACGCTCTGATAGACAAGCTTTCTGCAGTAGATCCCACAATACTACTGCTAACAGTGCTGACAGTGTTTGCAAGTGATTGTAGCTCCAGTTTGTAAATGGTCACAGTTCCAAGGCTCTTCTGTCTTCCTGGTGCTGTTCTTCTATTCGCCAAAGCTCACATCTCAGGCTTAAAATGTGATTCCTAAGTTCCTAAGCAAGCAATGCAGGGCACAGGAGATCACACATGTTCGCGTGTGCGTACTCATGAGTGCAATATGGTAAGGCATTTATGGTTATTGCAAATGGTACTGAGATTGTCCAGTAGTTTAGTTGCTTCTCTGTAACTCTGATAAGCAAGGTATCACATTCTACCCCTCTGTACAGAAGCACCAAGCTCAGTGACTGGGAGTGGGGGAGGGGCACTTTGGCAGTTCAGGAACCCAAGCTTTCACCAACAACTCGCCTGTGATCTGAGAGCCAGTCCCACCTCATGATGATCAAGGAAGAAAATCTAGTTGGGTGTCCATGTTTCCAAATGTCACTAACAGTTCAAATATTCAGAAACATCGTGTATTCAATGAATTCACTTACCTCTGTCTCTGTGTTTATAAAATGAATCTCAAAAAACAGGAGACCTTACACAGAGCAGATGCTCCAAACATGTGCGTGTTGTAAGGACAAACCTTGGGTGCTGGGCCCAGTGTCTGCCCTTCAATAAATGCACACTGCCCAATTTCTGTCCTTATCACTATGGCCATTAATAATCTAACATCTTAGGCTACTCTTATTTGTAAAACACTGCTGTCTTTGAGTTCTTCATGCCACAACAGACATGTTTGTAAGGTGAAGCATGAAGGAAGCAGAGAAGTCTATGTACTGTGGCTTTGGGCCTCATTATTATGTACGGATAAAATGTTCTTGCTTGTGAAAGCCATAAGAAACCACTTAAATGGATAAGTAGATCTTCCCAAGAAATAATAGACTTCTGAGTCTATGACTCAAACTCTCTTTCAAACTCTTTCTCAAAGTTCTATTTGGAACAGAAGCCAGGATTCACAGTCTGGAAAACAGTACTACACAACAAGGAATAAATTATTTTGCAGAGAGAAATACCAGATCCATTAAAAAAAAATTGCAGGGAAAAAAGGGCTCTCCCTTTCTGACCCTACCAGAAAATGCAATGGGCAAATACAAAAGCAGAGCATCTGTCAGTGTCCCTGGTCTGCCACAGAGAGCATTTTCGGTTCCCAACGCTCAGCCTTGCTCCCAGCTGTTCCCAATGTTGCTCTGACCTGGACAGATGCCCAGCTAGGAGTTCCTGATTAGCCCTAAGGTTGTCTGCTCAGATTATGTCCCTGTGGCCTCCTTGGCTTCCCTTGGGTCTCAATGGTTTTGAGCCACTGAAAACTGACCCTACCTGTGATCACATACACACACACACACACACACACACACACACACACACAACCTATTTAGGTATCCATGTTTCCAAATGTCACTAACATTTCAGGTATTCTCATATTCAGATCAATTTGTAATATTTCTATTCAGACTTTTGATTGCTCATATGTATGCTCCTATCCTCAAAATTGAGAAGAGTGTGATTTTTATTATATTGTAGTATCTATTTATCTATCAGTCAGTCTAAATATTACCTATCAGTGTATCACATATCATCTATATATCTATGCATCTGTTTTCTGTCAATCATCTTTTATCCATAACCTACCATCTATCGTCTTTCTTATCAATCAATCATTTATCACCTCTCCTTATTTAGTAAATATCTTCAACTTCAAAATTTTTGTTGGAAAAATATCTTCTTTGAGCTCAGAATCACATATTCCACATTTTCATTTTTGGCATATAAGGCCTGTGACTATTTTCCTTCTAGTAACTAGAAAAATTATCCCAGTTCTCAGGAAATTGCAGACAACTTTGCTAGATATACAGACAGGAAATATTAAGACCTATGAGATGGGCTAAATTGATCATCCCTTTGAGGAGCAAAATCAAACAGTATGCATAAAAACAACACTTACTAATTTGGAGCCAAAAAATTAAACAGCTATGGTCGGCTGAATTGTTCCATTCTTGTAATACAATTTCATTCTTAATATGAACTCTCACAAATATAGATTCACAGAGCACACAAAACACACACTCAAAATATATATTCAACCATAGAGGATAAAAATGCAGATATATTTACCTTGTACTAGGTTCAAACTTTGTTTACATTTGGGAGAGATTTCCATGGTGTCATTCTTGGTGGGAGCATCATGCAAAGTCACATATTTGCATAGTTTTCTCAGCAAAAGAGGCAGCAAAGGATAGGGAAAGGACTTGGGTTGTTTCCTTCCTACCTTCCCCAGGCTCCTTTCTCCACTCTGCCTGAAGTCCTGTCCCATGGCACACTCAATACCCTTACACAACATTCCTCTGGTTCCTATTTTTAATTATATAGGCAACGTACTTTTCTCTGGTAGATTGTTTGGCAACTGAAAGTCCTAACTGAAGTATGTTGGCATCTTATGGATAATCAAATTATTAAAAGTTGAAAATGTTAGTTACAACTTAAAAAATTCACTCAAAATTTTTCTCTCTTTCTGACTTTCTAACTAGGGAGCAGCATGTACAAATGGCTGCTACTCTTTGCCAGTGTATCTGGGTTTAGAAGTTTAAGCATTGTGGTAATATCATTCTCACCTGCAGTTCCAAATTCTAACCTTCCCCACATCTCCTGTAATGTTGAGATGCTGAAAGAGTCCTAGCCAACATTAACGCCATTTAAAGAGGCCTAACCCTTACAGAAGTCTCTGCACATGCTGGAATCCCTCAACATGAAATACTCTTCTCTGTCTCCAGCACACTTGTTTGTCAGGAAGACAGAAATGAGCTTTCCAAAGATACGCACAAAGGATCCGATACACACTGGTTTGGGGTTGATACATGTAAAATGACTTTGTAGAGTTTTCAAGGAGCCACAGAGGCAACCGACTCTAGCTGGAAATGAGGGATGGTCTTGTAAACCACTTGAGGCTGGCTTATATTTTAACCTGGAAGGTGCTGACCATCTAAAAGTACTCCCTTAACAGACATTGGAAAACTTGGTGTCTGCTCATTTCCAGACTCTAAATTTCCACAAAGTCTCAATGAAATCTGAGAACACATAAAATACAATGATGTTGAACTCCTAATAGTGGTCCAGGCTCTGAGAAATACACTGTGTCCAGGGCAGACCAGAGAATGTTAGCATTTCATATGAATCAAGGCTTTCTTAACATTGTAAGTGAAAATATCTGGAAAAACTTAGGTATGTAGTAATACTTTTCAAAAATCACAATCTTTACAGAGTAGACAAGTCTGGCTGCCAGAAGAGGCTCCATAACTGCATTTTAATCTTGCAGTGTCTGACTCAAGTGAAGGAATGTAATATTTTCCACAATGGAGGCTTGTGACTGACAGGACTACCTAAACACACCCTGAAGATGAATGGGCAAGGGCAGGGGAAGGGTTAAAACTGTTCAATGGAGAAGCCCATCTCCATTGCTTTTGTTGTTGGTGTTGTTTTAGATGTCTGTGGAATTACGGCTTTCTCATGCTTGACCTGTTCATGTCTGAGTACATTTGTTTTCTGCTACATTTTCTCTCTCAGCTGCAACATTGATAAGCAAGAGGTTTTGGAATTGTTCTGTAATGACTAAGCTCACACACAACACTGCACATCTGAACATCTGGAGATGAGGTGTCACTTACTTCCAAGCAGAAACCATAAAGGGACTTAAAAAAATCTGAAATATTTTATGAATAAAAACATTAGCACTACCAAAATGTCAATGACGAGAGATGACAACGGCTGGGGACATATATCAAGTGGTGGCACATTTGGCAAGTGTCCGAGGAGCCCTGGCTCTGATCCCTAGTGATTCAGTAGAAGCTTAGATGCACAGGGTATGAACAGCAGTCACTGTCTAGTAAGGAAGGAAAGTTAGAAATGAAAAGAAAAAACAAAACATTATATCAATAAAGTTTTATTCATTGAAGGGACAGAGAGGAGGAAAGCAAAAATAATGAGAAGCCACTTTCTTTAGTTTCCCTTCTTTGTGTGTTTATGTGTACGGTGTACTCGTGTGGTGTATGTACACCTGGTTATTTGCATGTGTGTGTGCTATCAGGTGCATGTGTCTATGCAGAGGAGGAAGCCAGGGTCCTGCTGTATCCTCTCCATCATATGCCTTTTATATGGAGTCTCACACTGAGCCTGAAGCTTGAGTAGCAGCCAGCAAGTCACAGCAGTCCTGTCTCAGCCTTCCACAACCCTGAGGCTACAGGCATCAGGGCTATTACCCCCAATTTTGAGTGGGTATCAAGGAATCAAACCGAGATCCAGATGACCACACAGAGAGCCCTCTTACCCACTGACCCATCTCACTAGCCCCTGCACATCATGTTTTAAAATTACTAAGTCTCACACAAAACCCATGTTGGTAAGAATGGAATTGTCTTAAACAAATGATGCATTAGGAGAGAATCATCTTATTTTGGGGACTGAATCAAAGTAATAATTCATATATATGTATGAATAAATAATAAGCAATAAGTAATATATATATATATATATATATATATATATATATATATATGACTTGCTTAGAGACATATCTCAGTTTAACTGTAAGACAACATATGTACTTCACCAGAGAGCATGTATGTAAAAATTACAATGAGAATGTTATGCTGTCAGCTCTACAGTCTCTTACCTCACAGTTTTTATCTGAAGACCTCTTTCTATGCTAGCAGTTGTCACAGACAAGCCAAATTGGAGAAAAAAACATGGTTGGTTTTAAAACCTTGTACACTTGACATTACATTAAGATCCCCCCTCAAAAGGAACATAAATTCTAGTTCCATAATCTTGTGCAATCACTACAAACAAAACTTGCAGAACAGAAAAATACCTCTGCTGACAAGTGATGGAAAACGTGCAATGATAACTATTAGGAACCTAAACCCACAGCTTAGAACTATTATTACAACAGCACAGGTTCTTTTGTATCTTTCACACACACTCAACTCTTTCCGAAGTTAAAGCCTTTCCTGTGAAGTCTCCTTTATCAAGAACCTTCTTTTTACAACTCTCAAAACAGCCAGGTCCTTAAAAGAACTAGGTCTGTAAAACGGTCAGGTCTACCCAATCCCCCAAAGCTAGATGCTTCTATTCTTCAGGCCTGTACTGGTTCATAACGCCACTTGTCAAATACAACTTTCTCCTTTTCAGACACATGGAAAGAAACAAGTCTCTGTCCCTTACAAAGGTATAACTAAAGCATGTGACATTTATAGTCAATAAAGCAAGATCAGAAGTGTCCTGCTAGTGTCACCAGCCACTGTACATGCCATGAAGCCACCGCATCAACTCTCCCTGCTTCAGTATCTACAGAGTTGAGTATGAGAATGAGCCCTTTTCTTTTCAGGTCCACAAACCGCTATGACCATCAAAGCTCCCACCAGCCTCCACTGGGTATCTGGATAAGCTGAAATTAACCTTTGCTGACTAAGTAAACGGAATGGCAATCTTATAATTGGTTGGCATGCCAGCTCTCACAGACTCACAGATTGTGGGTGGAAACTCCACACCGGGTCATATTATTGAATGTGGGAGTTTCAAAAAAAAAATATCAGGCAACAATAAAAAGGTTCAGAACACACAATGGCCAAGAGGAATTAAAAACCACAACTGTAACAAATCTGAGGCCATTCTGCCAGCAATGGCCCCTGTGGCTCTACGTGACTTCCCTGCAGTCTTGTGTTTTAACGTACCATATGCACACTTTGCACACATGACATCGTGTTCGCAACGACTGGCTGAATTACCCGGGCTAAAGCTGGCCCTGTTCAATGTTTTTAAACTGCAATTTTCACTGTACACTCCAAGGTACAGAGACAGAATGGCCTGATTATAGAAAATGCAGACAGAAGGTTTCCCAACTGTCACTTCAGCCTATGTCTATTAGTATACTGGGTTGTATTACGTTACAATGTTGGGTTCTTAAGATTGGTACCTGAGTAGTTGGTTTTGAGGTTTACAAAAATTCATTACATTAGTTTTGGTTTAGGATTAGGATAGAGTTTCTAACAATTTCTGAAACAGCTCCACACTTATTTCTGCTGTTTTCTAGTGAAGATTCAGTGATGTTCAAATGTCAGTTCTGAAAAGCATGGAAGCTGCTCTGTGAGCGATGGGATCAAAGAGTCATTGAACTCACATCCAATCACTCATTACTTGTAAAAGTAAACAAGCACACCATTTAACTTTGCAAATTGGTTTTCATCTTTAATAAATGGAAAAATTATATGTATGCCCAAGAATCATTTAAAAATAAAATTCCTGGAACCAGATTCATGGATCACATGTCTAAGCTTGAGTTCAGTAGCCCACTGTGCTCACAGTTGCCAGTAGGAGGTTGACTCTGAACGCTTCATATCTCCCAGCATTTCTTTCTACATAGAAAATGTTTATGGCCATGCACCATGTAGGAACATCTTGGGGTGAAAGATTGGATAGAATGGTAGAAGAACCCTGACCTAAAACACATCATTAAAGTCTTAGACTAAATACATTCTCAGAATAAATTCTATACTTATTTGAAATATTGCATCATTGTCAAGAGCTTTTTTTCACAGAGATTGAGTATTTTTGTGGGTGTATACATTTAAACAGAGGTATTCCAAATGAATAAATGTTTCTAACTTATTGAAATATAGGTAATCTTATTACTCGAATGCTATTTCTTAGGCATTGTAAATTACAGAGAGATTAAATATTACTTACTTTATTACAATAAGTACATGGTTTTAAAATGAATAAACACATCAGGAAATTAAAACAGGGTAAAATCCCAAACTTATTAAATAATAAAATTAAATAATAAAAAAATAAATTTAAAAATATAAAATAATGAAATATATATATTATATATATATATATATATAAATATAATATTTTATATATATATATATGAATATATATATATTTCATATATATATATATGAAATATAAGCTCATTGTACAATAGGGACACAGCCCTGTCCACAGGAAAACCCTGTGGAAGGAAGTTTCCTGACTTATAAAAAGTACTCTTAGGTAACCTCAGATGTCTGCATGAACAGTGTAGATTTGAACTATGCAAAATAAAAGTCACAAGAGTTATAAACATGTCATTCTGTAGAAGCCGTGGGAAATGTGGACACTAAACTTGGGTGCTTACTGTTTTCTTGCAAGTGAGTAATAAGTATATCCTCCAGCCCTGTTCATGGCTATTTCATTTCTCACATAGAGATGTTGGGAGGATACAACCTTAGGAGTTCATGCTTCAATAAACCCAGACTCAAAAAGACAAAAGAACTGGGAACTGGCATGCAGGCGGAAAGGCCTGAGTGTTCAGTGTCAGCTGAGACTCAGTCTAAGCAGGAGACAGATTTCAGTGAGGGGTTAAAACGCTCAACAGAGATGAAGTGAGATAGTGAACTGGCCCAGGAGAACCATCCAAGGGGGAATACATGACATTTAAAAAAAAAATAAAGAGACGCTTTGATTAATTAAATGTCAGAAAGGAAGATGATGAATTTGAACATACATTTACATACACATAAAAAATCTATAGAAAGAAGATAGATTTGCTAACCTGGTCCTCAGGAAAACAGTTAATAAAACGACTTCAAGCAGCAGCCATTTTAAGTCTGTGAATATTGTCCTGGGGCTCAAAACAGACTAACATTTCTTCAAGAAAGTCTACAAAATATCAGTAACAGCAAGAGGCCCTGTCTCTGGGAGCCATGACCTCCTTCCTCCTATTGGTGTGGCAGCTTAGGGTCATAAAGTTCCAGTACAAGCTGGAACAGAGCTGGGCAGTTGTGGCGCATGCCTTTAATCCCAGCACTTGGGAGGCAGAGGCAGGCGGATTTCTGAGTTCAAGGCCAGCCTGGTCTACAGAGTGAGTTCCAGGACAGCCAAGGCTATACAGAGAAACCCTGTCTCAAAAAAAAAAACAAAACAAAAACAAAAAACAAAAAACAAAAACAAATAACAACAACAACAAAGCAAGAACAGAGAGATATTCCTTCTCCTTTTCCTTTTAAGGGCTGAGTCTTATTGTCTTATCTTCCCGGGAAGGCAGGCTATGACTAGTGTCCTCAGTGAGGTGTTGCAGAGGCTCACTTGCAGGGACAGACAGGTGAGAGGTCTGGTGGAATAGCTAGCTAGCTACTCAGGGTGCATCGGGCCAAGAACACTAGGGCAGCTAATGTAGTAGCATGCTGCTAAGGGGAGAGATTTCCAGTGAGGACAGGCAAGCTGAGGAGATGCAGAGCACTGACTGTCTCCAGCTCCAATCCTGAGCAAACGCTCAGGGATTTAGTCCACAAGAACTACTATATTTAAAATATTACATAAGAGTACTTCTGAAAATGGAAATTTCGGTGGTAATCGAGCAAGAGGATGCAGGTAGCTTCATGAGGACAATGAGATAAACCACAGCCCAGTTAGTTATCTGGAAGAGAACCACAGAAAAAGATCCCTAAGGACTTCAAAGGCTAGTCTCATAAAGAATTCTTCCGCAAAGGGGCCTGAATTTAATTGAAAGAGCCTGTGGAGCAATTTATGCCTAAGGCATTAGAGAAACAATGAAGTAATTAGTGAGCAATTAGTGGAACCCCACAAACGGGTGTGACCTCAACAGAAGCAGACAGCTTAACCAGATCAGAGAAAGAGAGAGTCAAAGAAAGCTTTGCTGAAACCACTAGTCCCCCAGGGTGACTGAGCATGCTCAGAACTTGTTCTCTGTCTGGGGGGGGGGTGGTCTTCAGCAGGCAAACAGTAGCATCAGGCTTCTGAGCTGTAGAAGCATAAACTTGCTATAATGTAACATCTCCTAACGTTTTCAACAAAAGCCAGGGGAAACAAAAGAGGAGACTGTAACTAGAGTTTGTGGTGGGGGATAGGAGACCCAGCCTGGGAGAGGCCCCACAGGAATAGATCTGATGGAATTCAGAGCAATCCATGAATATTGCTCTAGGACTGAAGGAAATCTTGTTGGACAAGCAAGATGTGGTGAGAGTAGCATAATCGATTAAGCAATTAGGAAAATGGACCAAACAGGAAGTCTGAAGCGACAAGATAGAAACAGGCATGAGAGTGGACTGGGCAAAGCAGACAACCCCTGACTTTCCCTTTGATTTCTCTTTCTTTTCTCTGAGGTACGCTCTAATACTATAGCCTGGGTAGCCCCGAATTCACTATGGAGAGCAGGTTGGTCTCAAACCTTTAGTAATTCTCCCTGTTTCAGTTTCTCAAGTGTCAGGAATTACAAGAATGACCTAATTTTAGCTCGTATTGCTTTTTAAAATTAAATTGCTTATTTGTTGTGTGTATGGGGGCAGGGCCATGCACATGTACTGTAGCACACACGTGGAGGACAGGAAAACTTGTGGGGTTAAGTTTTCTTCTGTCATGGGCTCCGGGGAATGAAATCACAGTGTTAGGCTTGGTGGCAAATGTCATTACCTCCTAAGGTAGGTCACTGTTTTTTTTGTTGAGTTTATATTTTGAAGGCAGAGCATGAAAGAAGGAAAAAAAATAAAGTGAAGGGAGATTCAGAGAAATGTGGAAACATTAAGTATCTGAAAACATGGATAATAAGAAAAAGAAAAATACAGGTACCAGAAAAAGAGAGAGAGAGCAACAGCAACAATGGAAGAAATATTGGCAGAAAAAAACCTCCTGGCCTTGTTGGAGGAGGTGCGTTACTTGGAACTGGTTTTGAGATTTCAAATGCCCTCACCATTCACAGTCTCTCCTCCTCTCTCCCTCTCCTTCTCTCTCTCTCTCTCTCTCTCTTCTCTCTCTCTCTCTCTCTCTGGTGTGGGACTCAAAATATAAGCTCTCAGCTACTGCTCCACTGCCATGCCTGCCTGCCTGCCTGCTGTTACACTCTCCAGAATGATGAATGATGGTCAAGAATGCTAACCCTCTGATACTGTAAGCCTTCCAAAATCCTTTTCTTCTATAAGTTGTATTGGTCACTCTGCTTTATCATAGTAGATAAGAAAACCTCAAAAACAATTCAGTACACTCCAACTCATTAAAATCAGAGACTGCAACCTAGACCAGGAGGGCAACTGTTAAAGTAGTTGGAAAAAAGACAGTACCTTCCACACAAAAGAACCCCAAAATAATTAATGGCTTTTTTGCCAAAAAATAAAAAAATAAATAAAATTAAAAATTGAAAAAGACAAATTTGAGGCTTGGAAAAGATGAGCAAACTAATATTAAAGCAAACCAAAAGAAGAAAATCAGAAAAATGAATGAAACTAAATGAATTAAACTAAAAATGGAAAAATTAAAAAAAAAAGCAACAAAATAAAATTGGCAAATCTTTGGCTAGATTGAACCAAAGAAAAAGGGGTCACTAGAATTGTTAACATCAGGGATGAGAAGATAATTATTACTTCAACTGAAGTTGTAACAAGTCATTCTATGGAGTTACAGTTTGGAGAGCATCACAAACAGAGAAATATATCAAAATTAAGAAAAACATAGGCCAATATTCCTTAGGGAAACAGATAGAAAATTCTCAGCAAAACAATGGCAGGCAGGGGCTAAAAACCCAACAGAGAATTATATTCATCACTGAAAAGATAAATGCAAAGATTTAAGCTGGTCCAATATAAAGAAATTAATCATTGTAATATAAAATATCAATGTAATAAAAATCAAAATCAACCTGATTAACTCAAGAAAAGCATGTGAGAAAATCCAGTATCTTTTATGATGAAATCACACAAAATATAGGGCTAGAAGGAAATTTCTTTAATCTAGTAAGGATATCTACAAAAAGGAAGGAAAGAAGGAAAAAAGAAGAAAGGAAGGAAGAAAGAATAGAAAATGCATTTCACAATGGTGAAATAATGGGTACTTCCTTCTAAAGCCAGGATTAAGAAAAGGAAAGTAACTTTACCACTTTTGGTCAACTCACTAGTAGGAGCTTCCAGAAAGTAATTAGGCAAGTAAAGGAAATAAAAGTCTGTCTGATTTTAGGTGACATGATCATGCTCTTGTATTATTCCCTATTACCCATTTTAAAACTAGTTCTTTGAAGTTTCAGGATAAATATGCAAAAATCATTGGCAAAACAATAAATGATGCAATAAAATTAGCAATAATTATGGATCAAAAGATAAATTAAGAATACCATTTATACCTAATGGAAACACTTTAACAAAGATAATTAACATTTTTTTTGCGTTTTAACAGTTCTGGTATTTTTAACACTGAGACATCTCGAATCAGAAATCAACTTTGAAGACGATCAAATGTAAACGAGATTTCTTGACACAACTTGAGTCACCTGGGAAGAGAGAGCCTCAAGTGAGGAATTCCCCCACCCCCATTAGACTGGCCTGTGTGCATGCCTGCAGGGTGTAATCTTGATTGATGACTGACAAAGAGTGTCCAGTCCACTGTAGGCCGTGGTCAAGGGTTGTATAAGAAAGCAAACTGAGCAAGCCACGGAGAACAAGCTAGTAAACAGTGTTCTTCCACTTCAGCTCCTGTGTTAATTTCTCTTGATGAAGGACTCTAATCTGTAAGGTGTAATAAATCCTTTTCTCCACAAGTTGCAGCAAAGAACTAGCTTAACAAACTAACAGAAACTTAAGAATATCAAACATCTTTTCTAAATTATCTTCAGCAAATAAGAGAACGATTCTTTGAGCTATACTGTCTGGCTAATGGCTACTCAGAAGTGCCAGGACAACTTCCTGGAATTTGGAATACCAAATGCTAGACTTCGGAAAATTTAGTATATGACACAAGATCAAATCCATGATCTTTAGAGTTTTGTGGATGCAATTCTCCTGGGTCACTATGATTATAATCTTAGTTTTCTAGATTTGGCCTGGTATTCACAACAAATCCAACCACAAATTAAAGAAGACCAAAGTAGTGACAGCTAATAGTTTACTTGGAATTACTATATAGTATTTAAATAACTATATTCAGGTTTGATTTAGTGTCCTTCTAAGGTAATGTGGTCCAGACAGTTGACAGAAGGAACAATATAGTCTCAGATCTTATAAGAGAGACTTTCAATAGAGTCATCTTATTTCTAGTATCATGATAAACCAATGGTATTGAAGTGCCCCCTATGAGAAGGAACTTTTACCTAATTCATTGTGACTTTGGACTAGAGCATGTTAAATTTAAACTTCAAGATCCACTGTAATTGGATTTTTAAAATAAACAACCCAAAAATCTCCACAGAGCTTCTAATGAAATGTCTGCATGAATGTGTTTCATAATTTTAGTAACTAAAAAGTTAGGTATTTGTGCAAGGTACAGACTTCTTTTTTACTTGCCAAAGTGCACTATGGGAAGTAAATCCAAATCTAGAATCCCCAACCTTTACAGCAATGCTTCCTCCTCTGACACTGTTAGTCCACTGTCCAGAGAAGTATGGTGGGAAGATAGAGGAACTCAAAAGAGGCAGGGGCAGGTACATTTGTCTTCTCTGGTGACTCAGCAAATCCAACCTCTGCTGAGTAGTCCCTGCACAGCTCTGCAGAGCTTAGAACTTGCTAGAGGGTCTGGTTAGGGACTGTTACAAAATCTTATATATCCTTGTAGTCACATTTAATAGGCAAACAAGAAAAAACGGAGAGAGACGAAGGGGGGGTGTAGATCCAAATACCATAACAGTATTAAGGCTTTAATTATCGGATATTTAGACTTCTTATCAGGATGCCCCTTCACTTCCTCCGTTCCTTCAGAATTTTCTAATGAACTAGTCTCCAGTCTCATTTAGTTCTGGTGTGAGCATTTTCCATCAAGTGATGTTTATCTGGCAGGGGATACCTGAGTCTCACGCATCCCAAGCTGTCTTTAAACAAATAGCCTTTTACATTCTTCCTCCGTCACAAACATGAAACCATGGTCCTCTGGCCTTGTTCCAAATGTACTGACTTAGCTTTGTTATATCATCAACAACAAGAAATGCATGGGTTTGTTTTTTAAAAAATATAAGCATTGAAAATGGCAGTATTCTAAAAGGAGGAAGCATTATAATCATAAAAAATAACATAATTATGTTTTCCTTCATGTATCTTACTTCAGTCTACACAACACTATCTTATTAAACCCTCCAAGTTGCTCATATAATTATTGAATAAAACACAATTCAACTACAGTGAGATGGGTCAGAAATTTGCTTCAGATGAGTGAGATTTTTCTTTTGAAAAATCTCAAGAAAGCTTTCCATTTTGTACACATAATTTCTAAAATTTCTCGGTCTCACTCCTGGTTTATATACCAGACCCACACTGACATCCTAAGCTATCATAAAGACTCTGGGCTGTTTTGCCCCCAGCAGGTGTTACATTTCTGTCTGAAGGCATTAGGATTTAAAAATAGGAGATATGGAGAAAATGTTAAGATAAAAGTAGACTACTCTCATATCTCATTTTGCTATATTAGAAGGAGGAATGCAACAGTTCTAATAATATAATCTGAGGACTTATAACTTGGTTCAAAATATCCTAAAAGTGAATTTCACCCCAAATGGCTTCATTTGGGACTCCGTGCAATAAAAAAGTATTAGAAATACTTTGTAAACCCCTTATTTAGTTAGTAAAAAAAAAAAAAAAAAGCATACTGAGGTGTTTTGTAAGGCCACGTGCAAGCAAGTATCTCACAG
Organism: Mastomys natalensis; assembly: GCA_021653895.1. NCBI lineage: Eukaryota > Metazoa > Chordata > Mammalia > Rodentia > Muridae > Mastomys > Mastomys natalensis. The sequence goes on along the minus strand of JAJTUV010000836.1, from coordinate 179,327 downwards.
CCTTCACTCTATAATGGGGTTACTGTAGGGGCCTGCGAACCACCCACAGTTCTTTGGGCTTGGGTCTCACTGTTTATTTGAACACAGGTGAGGCCTGCTTCAGCATCTTTAAAGCTCTCTGTTGTGCACCATCCTGGTATCACTGCAATTGAGCACTGAGTCAGAACTTCTAGGGAACTGGCATGGGAAAGGTGTTTTGGGCCAGAATGTCCAGCTTATTCCTATGACCGAGAATCAGCAAACACAGTCTTCATTTTCCAGATAGCAATTTACTTACACAGTAAAGTGTTAAATTCTGATTAAAGCTTCTACTATAATGTTCAGAACCTAATTCTTTTCCTTTTAAGATGAAAATGGTCTTGTTCAAGACTGGAATGTGCCTTGTGTGCTATTTCTAAATCAGATGAAAACACTCAGGAACATGCAACTTGGCCCATATGGAAGGAATTTGCATGCATTAAACTGTGACATTAAGTATGGTCATGGGAAACATCTGTAACCCACAGAAGAAGAGGCACCCGTGGAATTGAGGGGTTCCTGGCTCCAATAGATGTACCTGATGCATTGCCATAATTGTACTTGTAGATACCAGATATAGAATCACAAATTATACCCTGTGAGGAGTACCTACACTCGGCTTCCTGTATGGCTTTAGATACATTTCCAAGTCAAAAATTTCCTATGTGATGTCAACGTCTTAGAAAACATAGCAAATTGAAACCATATCGCAGCCTCTTCCCTTTCCCACAGGCAATATGAATAACAGCAGCTCAACAGAGGTCAAAACCAACCATCAAGGCAGGATCATCACCAACACCTAATTAAGGAAACAGTCATAGAAGAGCATTGCAATGACAGCCCAGGATGACCCAGAAGGGCATTGCAATGGCAGCCCAGGATGACCCAGAAGGGCTTTGCAAACTTTTACCTGCAGACAATACAGGGAGTGAGGCTAGCTACTAAAATCCTGAGAAAGTCCACCAGCTCTCCATAGAGAGCTGTATTTGACTTCAGCTTATGAACTAGAGAAAATGTGTAGGAGTCGAGGCCCCACTACCAATATAGCATCACACTGGAAGGGAATGCCAAAGCCCTGGAAGGCTCCAGCCAGTGTGATCTCTACCAGATGGGAGGAAGTGATGGCCGACTTGGTGATCATCACCACACAGGGCCAATTATCTCCAGCATTAAACAGAAGAGTAAATGAGAATGTAGGGTAGAAGAGGCTCAGGGGGAGGAGGCAAGAGACTGGGTGAAGCCCTTTACAGGGACAGAGGGAGAAGGGGTGGGCTCTGGAAACAAAGGGAGGGGGAAAACTAACCCAAGCAAGCAGTCTTCTCACAGCAAGGCATTATACCTGAAATGGGGGTAGGTTCAACAAGCTATCATAGCCCAGCTGAGGTCTTCCTCTATCCCAAGGGAGCTCAGATCACCAAGAGCCTGAAATACCTAGGCCTCCAACAAGAGCTACAGAATGGAAATGATGTGTAGCTAATGTCTAAAGGGAGAAAGGAAAAATTTATCTCTTATGCCCAGTTACTGCAAATAGAAACTCTGGTCAGAGCTGTCTGGTTTTGCAGGGAGAGGAATAAAGGACACAGTGGTGAAGTATGCAGCATATTATAATTTGCTTTATTAACTCTAAGGCACAGAGTAAGAAAACAAGACTGTTCCATTACTGGGGAAGAAAGGTGTAACTAGGAACCCAAACAAAAAGTGGACCAAGTTCTTTGGACTACGAAGTCTCTGCTAAAAGCTATGTAGGAAGATGAATTGAAAGTCTGGAGAGATGGTTTAGCAGTTTAGAGTACTTGCACAGGACCTAGGTTTGGTTCTCAGGACCCAAATGATGTCATGGTGTCTCATAAACATCCCTAGCTTCTGTTCCTGGGGATCTGATGTCCTCTACTAACCCCCAATGGCACCAGGCATGCATGTGGCACACATATGCACATGTAGGTAAAACACACATACACATAAAGTAACATATATATATATATAATATATATATATATATATATATATATATGAACAAAAGAGCAGCATCGAGGTGATAAAACTTAAAAGCAAAACAGGGAAACTTAAAAGTTAAAGAAACTGAAAACAAAAGTAGATTATTATAAAATTGTTAATTGGTGAACAGAAGTGTGGTTGAAAACCAACTTACTAACAAAGATTAAAACAATTATAGAGCAGATAGCAGATGAAGTTTATTGATAAATATTAATGTAACTGAAGTGGAGGACCTAAAATGAGCTCAAAGATATAATAGAAGAAAAGTTCCATTAGGTTTCCAAGAGGTTATTATTCCAGATCACTCAATCCCTAAAAATTATATAATAAGGAAGAAATATTGTCCATAATTAAAAAGCCAAAGTACTCAGTATTGCAGAAAAATAGGCAATAACTTAAATGAAAAAAAAAAGTAAGGCTAGACCTGAATGTCTTCAAGTATTATTCAATGCCAGAAAATAATTGTATTATACTCAAGGATATGAGTGGAAAGTATATAAATCTCCAAAATTAAACGTATACCACTTGTAATTCAGACCTGAGATAATAGCTCCACATCCTTGATAATGAGAAGAAACTCCTGAGTAGATCTTTGAGAAGCTACTCCATTATAAAATGTCATTGGCCAACCATGCGGTGAAGAAAAGAACACTATAGTTACCTTTTGGTTCGACAGCCAGATTCTTCTTCAAAAGACTCAAGAATTAAAAATAAAAGTTATTACTCATACAGTTAAGTGCTGTAAGACTTGTCTTTTTTTTTGTAAAAATTAATGGTTTTACTCAGTAATATTTTTCTTTGGTCTGAAAGGATCTCTTTAATACGTTACAGTGGTGACGTTTTTATATTTCACATCTTAAAATTGATTTATTTCATTTCCCTTTTGGAAAGGTATTTTCTCAGTCTGCACAGGTTTTTGTTTAAAGGCAGTGCCCTGGGCATGCTGCTCCACCATCTTCCACCTGCTTTCTCCCCAATCAGAAATGTGCTGACATCAGCAGGCTTACCTCAATCGTTCCTCTTTATAGAGATGTATCTGTTTCCTCTTTGGCTCCTAGGAAGACTTTCTCAATGTCCTTGCCTTTTTAGAAATGTGATTATAGTGTTCCTTGATATTTTAAATTTTCTTGTCTTAGGCTTCATTGGTATTCTTGGTCATGACAGTTAGCAACATGAAAGAATTTGAGGTATTTTCAACTATTATTTTCCTTTCATCCATTCCTCTGCTAACTCCAACTGCATGTACTTAAATTTGCTAGAATTTGGCATAAAGTTCAATAATGTACCCTTACATTTTATGGCCTCTGTCTCTGGAGTATATTTTAATATTTTCTCTTGGTGTGTCCTTAGCTTTACTAATATTTTCATCTACAATACTCAATAGCTCATGTCTAAATGTTCTGTTTGGTATCAATGCTGTTACTGTTTTCTCTACTGTTACAGACAAACAAAATTTCATTAGAGTAATCTTACATTGTCTAGTCTACAATCCTAATGTCTGTGTGAGTTCTGGGTGACTCTGAGTTCATTATGATTAACCTCTATTACTTTCTCACTGGGAGTTTTTGATTGTTAATAACTTACTAGGTGTCGTGTGTTTTCAGCGCTTTTCTATTTGGAACTTTTGTAATCACATAAATAATTTTGAATTTAGATAATGGATATTTGATCCTCTTGAGTAATTACTGTTTGGAGTCAAGAGTCAAGACCAGGATAAAATTTGTTCTATGGCTAATTACTCCTTTTTATTTCTTAATACTTTGTGCCTTAAATACATTCCTGGATGTTAAAATCCATGTGATTTTGCATCTTAGTCTGAGGGAAGAGCACATTCCTAGATTCATTTTGAAGCTGTTGGGTTGTTCTGTTCCTTCTCCAGTTTTAGGATGACTGCTCACCTCATGACCTCATCACGGTTTACAGAGAAGGTGAATGGTATGACCCTGTATGTACAGTTCTATATATGCTCAACTCCTCCTTAGTGTTTTATCCCAAGAATTCTAGCTATCAAGGTCTCCTGGAATCTCAACTACATTACTGCATCTTAGGGAGTTTGTGAGGCTGGGCCTGTGTTCTTTCTAATTGTAACACAGCATGGGAAACTCCAGCAGCTAACTGATCAAGTCAGATGGCTCATCATGTTCATCTTTCTTTCTCTCATTGATAGATGGATTTTGCTTCATAGTGTGTTCATTTCATTGGGTTTTGCATTCCTTAAGATCAAGCATCCAAGGAAATCAACCAAAGAAGAAAAGGTTTATTTTGACTCAGGGTTTCAATTGTTGACCACTGGGTTTCACTCTTTCTGTGTCTGTGCTAAAGCAAAACCTCATGGCAGGAGAGGAACAAGGCCGCCCACCTCATGGCAGCTAGGAAGAGGAGAGAGCGCCTCCTCCAGGACCCTCTAAGGTCCTGAATCCATCAGTGGAGTCATGTGGTGGAACTTGGAGGCCTTGTCATCATCTTATGGTCTTGCACCTAGTGAACACTGCTTTACTGAGGATCAAACAGTCATGAATGTCTAGGGACATTTATAGTCCAATCCATAAAGCTATGTGTCCAATATTTTTCAACATTTTTGTCTCAAATATTTTACTTTTTCTTTTCAATTAGAAGGGTCAATATGACCTCTGATAGTTTATCCTGGTCTCAATAAAAGTCTCAATTATTTTCTTTTAAGATGAGGAATTTTGATCATTTTGGGCCACGCACAAAAAAACAAACTTTGAATATATGAGTTCAGAGATATAATCTGAAATTATATACAAAAATAAATTCATTTATGGCAGAGAGCAAAGTAAGCAAATTCCAGAGTTACCCATTTTATCCACTTCAGTAGCACATCCATTATTCTTACTCATACTGACGGGTAATTAGCATGTATTTCTAAGGAGACAGCATACGTGCTCCATCTGAAGGTGTACTGAAACATGGAGGTTCTGAGGTTATGACTCCTGTGTTCAAATCCTCCTTTTATTCCACCTATTAGCTTTGTGGGTTTGGATAAATTACCTTGCTGTGGACCACCATTTTTTTTTTTGTAAGAAAAAATTAAAAGTGCTATCTTTGGGCCTGAGGAGATGATACAGTGGGTAAAGTCATTGCTACCCAAGAATAATGACTGGAGTTCAGGTCTACATCAACCACATAAAAGCCGGATGTAGTGGTGCATGTATGTAACCTGTGCTGAAATGCTAACAAGTGGATCCAGCCCATCCAGCCAACAGGTGAGCTCCAAGTTCAGTGGGAGATGCTGTTTAGAAATCTAAGGTGAAAGAGTGGAGGAGCAGACACCCAGTGTCAAGCTCAGCCTCCCGCACGTGCACTCAAAGGTGAGCACCCCCAATAATTAAAAATTTTAAAATGAATTAAAAGATGTTTTCTTTGTGCTAGTACAACAATACTTTAAATACTTTAAAGTATCAATCTTCTTGGTGCTGTCTTTCTTCTCAGCCTACATTCCATCTTGTCACCCTAGACTGACCTTTGTGGGGAACTACTTTCAAGTCCAGAAGTCACTCAAAGCCCCTCCCTAGTGCAGACTGAATAAAGAGCAGTCTTTTAATTTTGGCTTCCCTGACATTGTACACAGAAGTCTGAATTTTTTCTTGTAGTCTTGTCCTTTCTTTCATCAACTGTGCATTACAGGCACACTCATGAATGTGCCTCTGGGAACACTCAAGGACCTTTACTCTGCATTTCTTCTCTGGTTCCTTGTTTGGAATCTATGGGCTCACAGTGCAGCCATGCTAAGGCTTCAGCTGTACTGCATGATGTGAAGCCAGAGGATCATACAGGTAAGTGGAGAGATAAAAATCCCCTGCTGCTAATGTGCACATAACACAGGGATAAACACAGCTATTCTACAGAATGGATAAATGGCAGATAAAATAAAGGGCACGTGTGCCTAATTGTCATAGATAAGTAAGAAGTAGAGAAGGATAGCTTTTCAGATTAGTGGACTCCTGAACTGTCTAAAGACCCTTCTTTGTGAAAAATCTAAGAACCATATTCTGTGGACAGGGAACAGATGGACTTTAAAGGGGCCAAATAAACAAAAACCAGTAACAGTAATTCTGATATTTAGATAAAATAAATATGTCAAAATAAGTTATACTAGTGTCTGATCATTTAACTGTGTAACAATCAAGGTAATGAGAATGCTACAGAATTATTTTCTAGTCAACCTTATATTGTTACAAAGTAGCAAAGATAGAAATGGTGTTGCTAACAATTCCTGTACCATGAACCAGAGCAAGGAGTGAGAGTCTGGAGTCCTAAGTCATTTGCTTCTCCTCACCATAGCTATTAAGATCATCATGTCTAAGTGTGCAGATCCCTGATGTGGCTTCATGATTTTTATAGCTATAGCACCTTTTCTGTGCCAAACACCAGCTAGGAACTTTCTCAGTTGATTCTCCTTTCATGAAGATGAGATTCTCTAAAATGTTCCCATTTATTTGAAGTCCTTCCTGTTAAGAGAAGCAGCATTAAATGTAACCTCTATAACTTGGTCCAAGTTGGTTCTCCCAAACAGGATTTAAGTCATTGCGTCCATCTTTTTGATAACTTGGAGAGTCATTAAAACTATCAATATCATCATCTGTGGGATGCCAAGCTTTCTTATTGTCATTTAATTCCCACAGAAAACTTATTACCTGTATAGAAGCAGGTGTCAGAGAAGGCAAGTGGTGCCACCCAGGGGAATACCAACCTCTGAAGTTCTACTTCACCCTATGTTCCTTAGACACAATATATAACAGTGGATGCTTGCTGTGTGATGGGCACACTAATTATGTGTCAGGTTTCATTACTTTTAATCCTCGCAATAATTCTAAGGTGAAATTACAAGGCTATATTCACTCCTGAAACAAGTGTTATTTGTCTTGGATCTTTGGGTAAAAATTATATTTGCTATATAATGCTCACTTTACACAGATGCATTTAATTCCTTTCAACAAACTCCTACATAGCAATACTTTATGACATTTAAGTTTTATGAGTTTATAAATGGTACGGCAACTTTGCCTAGTTTCCAGACGTGTTAATGTAATGCCATCTGATCTGATGTTGAAGTGGAGAAATGCCTTATTCTGCAGATGTAAAGAGAGAGGCTTAAGTTAAGAACAGAGAGGTGGAAGTCAGGGCCTTTTCCAGATAAACCTATTCAAGAATTGATTTTCTCCAAATCCTAAATCTTCCCTCGACACACAATCATCACATGCCTCGGTGACCACACCTTCTTTCATTCCTGTCACCTTTTATTTTCTTTTATTCCTTTGCTTCTGCTCCTTAGAGTCTGCTCCATTCCCCATCCCCCCCTTGTCTTCTTAATGGCATTCAAGATAAAGATGCCATCTGAGCTAGTGCCAAAACATAAAGTTCTCACAGATCTTCTGGTATTTCTCTGATGCCCATTTAAGGCTAAGTTTAGCTTAAAGGGTACAAGGCTAATGGCCTTGCTGGAGCAGAAATGTGTGTGTTGTGTGTGTGTGTGTGTGTGTGTGTGTGTGTGTGGTGTGTGTAAGCATGCAAGCACAGTGGTGAGATGTGTGTGCTCATGGGCACATAAGCATATGTGAGTTTAACATTTACACTCCATAATATCTCTTCTTTGCAATTTCCATTCTACTAAATCTTCAGTGTGAAAGAAAAGGAAAATGCACTTCCAGGGGAAAACTGGCATAGCAAACTACAGTAATATAACTAATTATGTTGCCTAAATATGCAGCCATTAGTGTAAGACTGAACCATAATATCATTTGTATTATCAAGTACAGGTGATAGTCTAATGGCGTGTTGCTGTAGTGGAAAACTATACGTTCCGATTTTCAGTCTAAATTTTCATTGCTGACAAGAACACTGTTCTAATTGCCCACAGTTGAGAAGCATCTCTGAACTCATGACTTCCTTCCATTCCTATTATGGTGTCTACCATGGAAACTGTATCTTTGTGTTTGAAGAAATTTCCAGTCCTGGTCCCTGAGTACACAATTAGCTTCTTGTGAATGGAATATACACTATTTCCTCATTACTAGATTTCCAAGCTCAATACTTGATAAATACTTAACAAATATTTGAGCTAGTAAAAGTTAAATATTCTAAATAAAAAGAGTTTTGTAGTAGTCATATATTCTAATTTATGGCTGAAAAGATGAAAAGAAATACAATACCAAAAGCTTGAAAATAAATAATCACTCATAAGATTTTTAGAACAAGAAAGGATTTTTCCTAACACACTGACCATGGAATGAACCACAGTGAGCTTTACCATGGAAATGAGCAGAACGTGTCAAAGCCGCCACTGTTCTCAAACACCCTGCAAAGTCCTTGTTATATTTATATGATATAGTCTAAGAATATAGTTCAGGATATCGATTTATCCACAGATATGCTTATTGCACAGAGCTGAATGCAAAACAAAACCAAGTTAAATACACTTGGAAATGACCTTAAATGTGAAATGACAGAAGATGGCCTAGCCAGACACATGTGATGGGGGGACCATGGCTGAGGTCTTGAGTTGGATTCAGTGTATGTCTTCTGATTTTCATAATCACAGTGCTACAGGGCTGACCTGAGCAAAACCTTCCTGTCTGTGAGATTGGGGAATGGCTTTATAAAGAGGAGAGGCTTGGTGTATCAATGTAGATTCATCTTTATAACTACAGTATGTAATACAGCCATCAAAGCCCATGGTGTATTTAACAGTGCCAAAGGAAAACGGAAACATAAGAGTGTTTCGAATTTTGGAGGAGCAGATTATAGGAAGAAATGGCAAGATTCCATTCTTTGGAAATACTTTATGATCAATAGGAAGGAGAAGCTAAAGTTATTTAGGAAATAAATAGTAATTAACCTTGAGCCTTGGAATTCTGAATAACTGCAACTTTTCCTTTCATCTTGTATCATTTTCTCAATACCTTATATTATATGCATATTACTGTTCATTTTAAAAGTACAGTAAAGTATAGCTTAAATAAAGAGTGGTGCATTGACATTCCTTGAAAGTATCAAATCTACTGCCTGCAGACATCTGTAGGTTTGTTTCTCCCACCACACATTTCTGCACGTATTATTTATTCTCTGTGTTACTATAGAAGCCCACCGTGCATCCACTATAATAAATTCCTAGTCTGGGAAATCAATACAGGATAACAAATGTATGAGTTATTTACAACTTGGGGTTTGTCTACATAATTCCCAGAATTCAGAGAAACCCTAAGGTGGCTCTCCTCTTGTTTTTGAGAATATAGACAAGGTCTAAGTGATTTATTGACTATCACAATTACCTTAGCTCTTGACTTATGAGAGGGTGAACAAACATGCAGAGAATTCAAACCTTTCTAATGAGACTTAAAGTTGTAATCATGTCTACTCTAGTGGAGACTACGATTGGATCTATTGGAGAAGGTGATGATGTCACATTCATACCAAACCAGGTAATATGGTGTGTGTGTGTGTGTGTGTACTTTAGATGTCCCAGTTAAGTAGGGAAGAAACAGTGTAGGAGATTCAATCAATCAGGACGGTTACAAGGAAATCACTGTAGGAAGACATGAGAGCCCTGTGGCTCCAAGGCACCAGGACCAATAGAGGACTCTACCTCAGCATCCTTTGGACAATGAGTTCATGTACCAGTCTGTACAACTGTATGATTTCATGAGAGCTGCCCAAACATGGAACCAATTCTATATACCTTCTCTAAAGACATGAAAGTTTCGCTATTATAAGCAGCACAACTGACATGATCGCATATCCCACACCCTCGCAAATGTACACTTGGAAAGATTTTCTTGAAAATGATTCAAAATCTAATCTTCTAGACCCACCTTTTAAAAAGCACCTTCTTCTGGTAGTGTTGGGAAGACTTAAAAATTAAAGACATGTCACAGGTATCAGAGTAGTTGAAGTTTTACAGAATTAAATGCTTTCTTAAGAAAAACATATTTCACATGACAAAAATAATCTGTAGTTGCAGTTTGTATGTAACTAAGAGGGTGTGACATATATTTTTACCAGATGCTCTTCAGGGGATGTTTCCAGGGAAATTCAACCATTAAATAAGTTTTCACTGAAGCCAAAGAAGTTTTAAAATGGACTGTGGGCAGACAGATCGGGAATCACATAATCATTTTAGTGTGTCTAAACATCCTTTGGGTGGACTCCCTTACTTCCTCTATGTATCTTTGAAATTTTTATTGCTAAGGAAAAAGGTATGCTCAGGGGATCATTGAGGCCTGTTCTATAATGCTGATTTTTGTTCTTGTTTTTTTCTCGGGTGCATAGGAAGTACATTTTCCCCATCTATTTGGTGATGGAAGCTAAAATAAGGGAATACTTTTATGTGCTCTGGACACAGCTGAGTTGTCTGCACTTTACAGTCAGCATGTGACCACAAGGCCTCTCCCTCTTTTTCTGCTAACTATAAAAGGTCATTGTGTGTATCATAAAGACAAGAGACTCCAGAGTTTCAGCTTACAGCTCCAAGACTCAAGTAAAACAGCTTAATCATGCCAGTCATTAGCTATACACAGTCTCTGCCTGATTCCAGAGAGTAGTCTACCAGAACCCGGATAGCTAGAAAAGCAGACTTGTTCTATGGGACCCCTGAGCCCAGGAGGCTAGTTTAAAGGGAAATTATATGTATTCCACATTAAGCAGGGAAAATTTCCTTGACTTTATAAAACTCCTTTTTATATATAATAAAGAACATGTATTCTGAAATCAGTAATTGAGTGAGAACATGGACTTGACTATAAACAGGCAAATTAACCTATTTATTCAACATAAATGGATTACTCCTCATGTATATGTAGTTATGATAGTTCTGAAAGGAGAATAGGAACTTTGGTTTTATAAAAATTATCATGTCCATGTAAAAAAAAAAATCAACCAAAAAATAAATGTGTCCTTGAAAGATTAAAGTTCATGGCTGCAATTTAGGAGTAGAAATTCCTGACTGCTTCTTAGAAAGACATGAAGCTTCTGTATTTTCAATGCCGAAGGGCAGTGATTAAAAACATTTTTTTAAAACAAGTTTTTTAAAAGTATCCTTAAGATCAATTCATTAAAGGATTAATTTTATAATTCCTTCTGCAAACATGCTACTGTGCAGGTAAAATGTAGACTGGAGTCAAATCTCCAGTGGCAAACGAGTGGCTGTTGCAGAATGGTGATGTAATGCCTGGAGGTCTGGGCTGGAAGACACAACCATCTCTGGGCCTGCTAGAAACGAATTTGAATCCTGCTTTGAAACAAAAGAGCTGCAGAGTTTCGAACATTGTTTCCACTGGTCAGGACTGGGTTTGCCCTTTCAAGTTTATCATCTTGTATCCTGTGGTCTTTAAATCACATCGTTTAGGGAATCTGTATAATTCCATTCGAACCATTTTTGCTAACACGTCACAATTCATTTTCCTTCCCCCAATAAGAACATCTGGTAAAAGCTTTAGAATTCATCCGAAGAATAATGATAAACTCTGTCATCTGTGGAATGTACTTCAGTCCCAAGAAATCTCAATTACATTAGGGATAGCATAAATATCTCAATGTGCACACACACAGACATATATTAAAAGTTGGCATAAGTTTAACATCTCATACTTCACCGTATTATTCAAATCTCCCAATTTATTCTCAAGACTTACGCTAAATGCCAAGATGAAATTTTTCTGAAGATCATGAGTATCAGTTTTAAAGTACAAGGTACATTCATAGCTTAAAGATTCTTTGCACAATATACCTGTATCATTTCACTGACATTAACACTATACACTTTAATTTTCCAGCGAAGTTCTATGTGCCTTTAGATGTCACCACAGCCCACGGAAAATAGACACGAAGCTGTATCTAGCTAGCAATATGATAATGCAATATTACTTTTAATCTAGACTTAGGTTTGCTCTCATGGCTCAGCACTAAGCAGTTATTTATTACATTTTATAAGGTTTAGCTTCCTTGGTGGATCATGGTGTCACACCTACCTGCTATCAGGCTGTATGACTGCATTGCTAGAGCATCAATGCTAGCTGTTCTCGGCAGCTGAGAGGAAACAGGATTAGTTGCTATGGAAATTATTGCAAGCTGATTTTATAATGGCTTTAATAACTGTTTATGGAGACACACTACTCAGCACAGGATACTCTCTTAGCTGTCTTGCCTAAAGGAAGTGCAACTAGGTTCCCTTACCCAGCTCTTCCTCACGTGTGACTCTGAGGAGGCTTATTCCATACTGCGCTGCAGGAACGGCTGCTGAATCCACAGACATCATAACACTTTACTTTCACCTTGAACTGCCGTGCAGAACCTAAGCTCACTCTCACCAGCATGAACTATCTCTGAAGACTAACTGACCCAGAAACAGTTAGAGGAGAAGTTTCTCTCTACAGATGGAACAAAGAATTGTGTTGCCTCAGTAATAATGACAGTACTCATACAACCACAAAACAAACAACCAATAGGAAAACACTCCAGCATCCCGAGTATGGCCAAACAGAAGCACACAGAATGCAAGTCCAAGAGAAGAGGAGTAAGACATCAGAAGCTTTGATCTCATTTGATATGAAGCCCAGGAGCTCTGGACGGGTGTTATGGAATATAATGTGTGTTCTTTATTATTAGGACAACTTGTGTCAGATTTTATGGAGTTCAGCCAGGGACATATTGCTGCCATTATTATTATTATTATTATTATTATTTACAGCAGACAGTGTACTCCCAACAGTGTCCAGAGAAGAAATTAGCATGATGAGAATCTGTCATAGGTCAATCAGTTAGCATCACCCTGAAGCGACTGCTTCTGAACTGCCTTCTCAGACTATGATCATTGTCATGAAAACTACTGATATGCTTGCTGCCCCAAATCTTACCATTCAAGCTACTGGAGCCAAACAATGTATATTTCATTAGACAAGTTCTAGTTGGATACCAAAAACATGCATTCGTCATTATAATAATAAAAGTTATAGAATAAACTTTGAAAATGTCCCCTGGTCGGTCTCTTCTTCCCTCTTACCTCTTTCGCACTGTGGCCCGGTGAATCCATAAACACAAGCACAGCGGTTAGGGCCGATGCATCGCCCACCATTCTGGCATCCATTCTCACAGACAGCTGCAGACACAAAAAAATTACCAAGAGACAGCTTATTAAACAACACCTTTAATCCAAGTACTGCAAGATCCTGCAACGATACTGCCAAGAAAACATCTTACATACAGTCGTTTCTCTAAAATACAAGCGAATGCGTCTGATTGGTCAGATGGAGATGCTTCAACAGTGCATAGATCTGATCATCAAGCAAACACTTATTATAAGGTTTCTTTTTCTTTATCAGATTCATGAAGATTGGCTGGGTCTGATGCTCTTGGAGTCAGAAGATCACTATTCACTAGTCTATCACCTTTTCTATTGGGACATAAGAGCCAAAATATATTCACATGCCCTTCAAGTAAGGTACATATCAAAACTAAGAAGCTCAGTAAGCACAGGCATAGGCTGAAGGTGTAGCCACCTGGCTCCTTTCTCACCCATCACCACTACTCATAGCACATAGCATGGTTGCTGCTCTCCCAATCATAGCACATGGGAAGAAAATATTTTCTTCGCCTAAAAGCATAGCCATGTTAATGACACACCATTGCACTGAAAACTGAGGCTGGCCAACAGTTAGATGAATAAACATGAAGGTCAGGAAAAGGGGGGATGAAGACCTCAAGGGCTATGAGAGACAGATGGGGTGGACAGGAATGTCAAATAGAACAGAAACTTCCCAGAGATCTCTAAGGAGTGTGTAATTCTTGGAACCAACTGCCAGTATTTGAAGGCTCAATTGTAAACAATTACTAGATTTGGATCGAGGATGTCCCAACTGCCCAACACATTCTTTGCAGAAGGATAACTCTAATTGAATGTGATTAACGAAAATGCAAGGAATCTTCTTTAAATGTATCAAGTGGAAGAAAGTTTAAATGACAACCACTTTCCCAGACACAGCCTCTTGGTACTGTATCAGCCTTTGGAAAAAATACAATCCGAGCAGGAGAGATGGCTCAGCCAAGAATGTACTTGCTGTGCAAGAATGAGGACCCAACTTTGGACTTTAGCAACCATACAAAAAGTCTGGTGCCCCTTTGATCCTAGCACTGTGGGGGTGGAGACAGGCAATTTCCTGGAGCTCCCTGGCCAGCCATCCTAGCTGAATGGTGGTTCCAGCTTCAGTGAGACACCATCCCCCAAAATTAAAATGAACTGGGAAAGGCATTCGAAATCTCTGCCATCCAGGTCCATGTACATCTGCAGCATTCCCTCAAATCACAAAGACACAAATGGGGAGAATCTATCTGCCTATGACAGGAACCTATAAGCAAGCAGGAGGCTAGCTTCTTTGAGTTCTCCAAACCCAGACAGGAAGATAGTACTGATGAAGATTTGGCTTCTCCTGCAGAGGCTGGCCACTTGACGAATACATCTCTATTTCTTCACAGTATGTTTGGAAGTCTAGAAAGTAGAATTATTGCTCATAAAAATATTTAGGGCATACAACATGGGTTGACACCAAATAACATGACACCAAATAAAATGAGTTAGCAAATAGTTCTTACATTTCTCATGTCAAATTTCTAACACTGTGAATGTTGATAGGGGTCCTGGGAACAGAAAGACTTAGAACCCATTGCACTGCAAGTCATTTGCTCCTGAACCTGTCACTTGCATAAGAGGAACAGTTAGCTGCACTTAAGGTCCTCCCTCCATGCACTATGGTTACTGGTGCGACCCTGCCCTGTGACAGCCCTTCTCAACACCCTTCTCTGCCTCATTGCCAGGCATACAGGTGTAATGAGCAATAAGTCCTATCCTCCATTCTAGCACTTTAATCTCCCTGTTGCTTAGCATGCCTGCTCATCGCAGCGGGTGGTCCCAGCCCACAGTATTGTGAGAATTAAGTAAACCATCATGGAAGGCCAAAGGTATACTATAGCTTTTTTATATTCCTGTGGTGATATTGATTAGGGAGGCTGTTTGTTTGTTTGTTTGTTTGTTTGTTTGTTTTGAGATAGGGTTTCTTTTTATAGTCCTGTCTAGCCTCAAAGTCACAGAGATTTGCCTACCTCTCCTACCAAGTGCTGGGATTAAGAGCGTGCATACCACATGTGGCCTTTTTTCTGTATTCTTAATGATCATTTTATTTTGTTATAGAACACTTGCATGAAATAGGAGACTTGTTATACTAAAGAGCATCAACAAAAGAGAAACAGAAAGATTCTATAAATTAATATTTTTGTAATAAATGAATCTGGAAATAGTACCTTACAGTCGAAATACTGCTGGAAAGACACTTGAACACATCCAAATTTCTACCCTGCAAGTAATACTGGCCACTCACTAAGAATAAGCTTGTACCTAGCATGGGAGCAAAAAGGGAAGGGCACGGGGACAAAGCAGACTCCATAGGAGCAGAAGCTGCTGTCTAAGCTGCCAGTGACCTCTGCAATGAGAACATGGCATCTGCAAGAAGAGCACCACTTGGCATCTTCCCATCCTAGATCTTCTTACTAAATTTATACTGGATTACATACAATTTATGTTTCTGTTGCTATCGTAAAACACTGACCAAAAACCAACTTGGGGAAAATGGCTTATAGACCATGATGGCTTACAGACCATAGTCCATGATGAGACATAACTGGGACAGGGACCTGGAGGCAGGTACCAAAGTTGAGACCATCAAGGAACTCTGCTTACTGCCTTGCTCAGCCTGCTTTCTTATACAACACAGGGCCTTCTTCCCTGGGGGTAGCACTTCCAGACAGTGACCGGGACCCTTCCTGTCAATCACCAATCAATAATGCCCCACAAACTTGCCTACAGCATTGGATGGAGGCAACTCTCCAGTTGAGGGTCCCTTTTCCCAGATGAGTCCAGCCTATGACAAGCTGACAAGAAACTAGCCAGCATAGACTCTCACCTGTTCATTTACCTATCAGTCCTTTCCCCTAATTGTGCAGTATCACTGTACCATGCAGAGGGAAGGACACACAGTGACATTCCTAAAGAGCACTGCTGACATTTTAGGCAAGGCTTTAACACAGTTTAAATGTTTTCCTGGCCCTCCTGTCACCAAACATCAGATTTCAAGGGCTTTTCTGGGTTCAAAGACTACAAATCGTCATCTCCTTCTCCACTTTCAACACCCTTTCCATATAAGACAACTTAAAGGAAAACGTCCCTCCTGTCTACCGGCTACGACCCTCACCTTATTTGCTAACTACTGGATTTATCAGCTAAGGCTTTGCTTGTACCATAGGTTCTACTGTCCCTGTGTCAAAAGCAGACAAAAGACTCTATCGTATGAGACTCAGAGAAGAGCTGTTCCCATGTATCCTGGCTGGGAATTCAGTGCCTAATAGATTCCTCCAACTAGAGAGCATAGCATCAGTAAGGTTGATAGCGGGGCCTGCCAGGGATCGGAGTACTCTTCTACAAGGGAGGGACTTTTCACTCCATAGCTGTTCCTTTGTGTGTGAGAAACAGACAAGACACCCTCCTCTTGTTCTTTAGATCCCAAGTATACCTGGGTACTGAATCCACACTGAAAATGACCAAGGCAAGGACAGGCGTAAGAAGTGCTCTAAACAATCACTTGATGCTCTGCTCTGCTCAGTAGTTCTAAAGATGTCACATTCTCTCGTTCAGAGCAGAAAGCTGAATTAGGAGAAGTACCTGCATCTTTCATCTGGTTAGATAGGCTAAAAGAGCTACCACTGGGCAACAAAAGACAAAAGGAAATATATCGGAACATCTTGGTCTCCTTCTCCAGAGCCTGCTCCAGAGATAGACCATCTCCTGCTCCTTTTGTTCTGAGCAATCATGAGAAAAGTAGGTACCTGTCTGATAACTCAGTTCATTCCCAACATGGGCATGCACACCTTCCTCATTAGTGACCATGAAGAAGGCAGTGCCTGTTCACATTTGCCTTTGCTGATATGATATGACTCTTTGGTACCCTGTGACCTTAATAAAACCTTAATCTTATCTAGCCTGGATATACCATCAAAAACACCTCTGAAATAAACATTCATGTTATCCTTTTTTCCCCCTTTATACTTTGATTTCCTATTCTATAAGTAAGCATGAAAAGCACTTAGGGTGACTAAGTTACTACATGCACCCCATCTCTACAGAACACCAGGGTGCTTTTGTTCCCTTTGACTGTTAATGCCACAGCAAGCAGAAAGAGACAATAAAAACAGGGCACAGCTGAGCAGGAGCAAGTAGCAGGAGGGAAAGAGTGTTCTATCTCAGTTAGAGAGAGGGGATGTGGCTTGAAGATTCCAGGCAGAAAGGCCAGGCATTAAGACCTGTGGAGTCTTCATCCCCAGCCAAGGAGTCTTGTCTTTCTTGCCTTGAGCTGCCACCAATTGGTAGCTGGTCTAGCACTGGAACCTTGGCTTCGGCCAATTCACATGAGTTTACAGGTCTAGCCATATTAGTGATAGAAGCACACAGCTGGGAAAACTCTTAAGTTCAAACGTCTTTCCTCTATAACTGACTGCTCTGGGGATGGGCTGGGGATGGACCTTGGGCCCTGTCTGTTTAGACAAGCCTTCTACCTCTGGATCCAATCCACATCTCCATAGCCAGTGCTCCTTTGTTCTTGCCCCCACTCTTCTGTCAGCTTGAGGACCTCCAAAGGCCAGGATTCTCTACAAGGCCAGCAAAGAGCTTTGTTTGCATTTGCAATAGGGGTATGGGGGATCTGGGCAGAAGAAAGATGTGTGCTGGCAGGGGGCACTTGAAAGAGCTGTCATCCTTCAGACAAGGTTGACTACACAGAGACAGAACACTCCCTGTAGCTCACTCAGGGCCTCTATTTGAATTTCGG
This sequence comes from Mastomys natalensis, assembly GCA_021653895.1. Classification (NCBI taxonomy): domain Eukaryota; kingdom Metazoa; phylum Chordata; class Mammalia; order Rodentia; family Muridae; genus Mastomys; species Mastomys natalensis. The sequence goes on along the minus strand of JAJTUV010000836.1, from coordinate 161,430 downwards.
GCATGCTCCACCTCAATTTAAAGTAAGCTGAGCAACACCTTTTTACTCAACATCAGAAACTTCAAAATTATGTCAAGTTTTGCCTACATGCTGCAATGGTTCAAAAACAGAACTGACCAAGTCTTCCCATCCCCCTACAACCATATGCCAACCCTTGAGTTACAGCATAGGGACCTAAGAACTGGACATGGAGTAAAAAGCCATTGAGCACAGTGACCTTCTCCATGGGTCTCTCTCAAGCATATGGAGTGAAAAATCCTCCCCAGCCTTCCTTTCTGGGAAGACAATTGGTTCCTTGGGGATGGGCATGCCCTGTCTCTTGCCTTAGGGGGTACAACAGAAGCCTCTACTATCTCCAGGGAGACATATCTGTCTAGCCATAAGAGATGAAAACACCCTGATACAATGGTGTCCAATCCCCTACTCTCCACACTAATGCCAGCCTTTGTGATGACCGAGAGGGAGGCCCCTCCTCAATAGTTATGTGTGTGGGTGCTCCCGTCTCCCAGAAGAGGGTCTCAGAGAGCAGCCGGTTCAGAGTCTCTGATTTTTGGTCAGGTGTGCAACCTTGAGTAAGTCAGAGTTCCCATGTACTATACTAAAGTGTCATTGATCACCAATGGGAATTGTTCATTCCCCGGGATGGACAAAGAATTGAACATCCAGGAAAGACAGAACGCTGAGTTGCTTTTGAAAGCTAAAGTATCCCTTCTGGATGAGAGGAGGCCTAAGACTCGGATTCTGCTAAACAGAATCTGGGCTGGATGTTTAAAGTGATTAAAGAAGGGCCCCCAGTTCCTTCCTTTCCCCTTATTGGTCCTGTTTAGATACTGGTCCCAAGTAAGTTCTGTTTGCAATGTATTCTGGGAACAAGAAGACACCATCAAAAGGATCTGGCTTTCATATCTACCTATGTCCCCCTAACTCTCCTTTACAAAACACAAGCCTGTGGCCATCTTTACACAGTGGCAGCGTCCAGTCTTTGTAACAAAGAAAGCAAACACTAAAATATGTATTATCTAATCCTTGACTTGGTCTATTCTTGCCTTTACCAGAATATAAACTGATTTCTTTCCTTGAGATTGTCTTACACCTATGCAGCATTGTTCATGAAGTGACAATTACACCTAGAAGGAAATGTTAAAAATCTAGAACAACCACAGTGCAACACTGCTTCTTACCTATTAGAGAGGTTTTCATTAAAAAAGAAAAACAAAGCATCAAGTGTTAGCATGGTAACCTGGGTTTTCTACATCATGTCAAGAATAACTCCTGCAGCTGTAACAGAAAACAGTATAGCTCTTCCTCAAACACTTTAAAGACAGAGCTTTCCTGTTTCCATCAATTCCCTTCCTGGGTATATATCCCAAAGGATGGAAATCAGGACTCAAACAGCTTTGTGTAAAATGGCTTTTACAACAGAATCACTTACAATAGCCAAAAAAATGAATGGACATAATGTTCATTAACAGATGTCTAAACAGTGACATACACACAGAGACACACATATGAGACACACACACACACACACACACAGATGAGACAGACAAATATACATGAGACAGACACACAGAAACACACACAAGAGAGAGAGAGAAACAGAGAGATAGAGAGACATAGATAGATGGGATGGATGGATGGATGGATGGATGGATAGATAGATAGATAGACAGAATGAATGAATGGATGAATGAATGAATGAATGAATGAATGAGTGAATGAATGCATTCTGGATAGTAATGCAGCCTTTAAGAGGAAGGAATTCTGATACATGGTATAACATGAATAAAACAGGAATTTATGGGGCTAAGTAAATGGAGTCAGTGATCAAAGGACAAATACTGTGCTTCCACGTCTGGCTTATTACACTTTATAAAGGAGTATCAGGCTAGAAGGATGGTGTGTGCCAGGACTTGGGTGAGAAGGGAATGAGGATAGCGATCTCCGGGTGTAGAGCTCCAGTTTGACAGCACAGACATCCTGGAGATGGGGTAGTGATGCCTGCCCTGCAGTGAGAGTGGACCAGTGCCTCTGAGCTGCAACTCAAAGTGGCGAAGGTGATAGATGCCATGTTATAGGTGTTTATCGCAATCAAGAAACATTTTAAACTGCAACAAAAAATAAATAATGTAATTAAAAGTAGATACTTATGCACACTTGACATCAGTTCCCTTATGCTCGAAATAGGTTGGGAGTTCATAGAAAGTCTAGGTGTGCATGAAATATAAATGAAGTATCACGGATGATCCTTCTACATGTGATTCAACCTTCTTTGATGTTCTTCATATGTACTTAAAATTATGCTAATCTCAGCTGGGATAGGTAGTACAGGCCTATGCATCCCAGCTACTAAGAAGGCTAATGATGGAGGACTACAAGTTCTAGGCCAGCTTGGGCCAGCTGGTGAGGTCAAAGACAGCCTGGAGAATTTAGTGAGATCCCATCTCAAATGATAAAGTCAAAAGAGGATCTAGGCTCTGTCTGAGTTACAGAAAACCTGGCTATCATGCAGGAAGACTTCAGCACTACAGGTTCAGCACTACAAACGAAACTAATACAACAAACAAAAACAGTACAAACTCTCAGAAAAGTGTCCTGATTTGGCAAATATTAGCCAACTGTATTCCCCAGGGATGTGTGACAGCCCTGGAGCTACAATTCACACCCTCCCCCGCACAGCGCTATTTCTTGATCGAAGTGTGATCCTCTCCAGTGAAGATGGTTTTATTTACTGGCGTAGGCTATGTAGCACAGTTGTAACGTGCTTGGCTGGCATGTACAAGATCATGATCTCAATTTCCAGTATGGGTGAGTAGCTATGAGCTTTGTTAAAAGTCTCTTCTTTCATAGTGATATCTAATCGTTTCAGATAATTCCATAGTCCTATATTCTGCTATTAAATATGTTTGAATAAATGGCAATCTGTGAAACTGGCTCTCATGGGGTTTTGAATAATTCTTAAAGTGAGGTTGAGAAGAGAGTTGTAGAGATTTTCAGCATCTTTTAGTAGGTTTTTTTTTTTTTTCAGGAATATACTTATATTTCGTGGCATAAATAACAATAATAAGTACTAAACTGGATAGCACATCACTACTGTTCAACATTAATATTATGAAGCATATAAAAACCTACTGAGTTAGAAGAATTCTTCCAGGCTAAATTGTGACCTATGACTTACTATATAAAATGACCTCTTCCAATGCCTAACCGTGAGCTTTGTGAGAACTTAAATTCTAACCAATGTGAACTGGTCACTAAGTCACAGTTTTACAGTAAAGTTGTTCCTGAGGTTTCTTACGTTGTCCACAGTAAGTCCCGATGTAGCCCTTCTGGCACTGACAGTGGTCTTCCGCACAGGTTCCACCATTCATGCACCTCACGCTACACTGCTGAACTGTGAAGAGCAGCAAGAGAAATACAGGCACCAGTCACCAAATTACATCCGTGAGCACATAGATCTACAAACTACTTGTCCAAGCTGATGGCAGATACATTCTACTGATGCAAATGTTAAAATCCAACCAAGTTATTGTTTGTCATTAAGTCTACACATGTGCATATACCCATTATGACATGTGATTTAGTATATATTTAAAATAAACGACAAGTCCAGTGTCAAAGGAAATCACTAGAAGCTGTTAGTAGCATAGTTTAGGGCATATGAGAGACACTCATATCCACTTAGAAAGCAGGACCTATGGGCCTGCTGCTGTGGTGAATTTAAGGTTAGTCCTCATGGAACCTTTGTATCAGTGAGGAGACAGACAAAATCCAAGGGTAGAATGCAAGGTTAGGATAAATTGTGATTAATTGTCTGAAGAAAGTGAGTACAAAGGAAAACCTTCTAGATTCAGTTAGGAGCTTAGATGCAGGCACCAGAAAACCTCACTATGATGTGGACTGATCTTTGAAAGATGAGACTCACACAGGCAAGGAGCCACTTCAGAGAGATGAGAACCCAACCACTAAGGATCTTAGGATGCTTTTAGGGTTTCTTCCAAAGAACTGTTGTAGAAGGTGTCTTAGAGAGGCAGGCGCAGCCAGCCAGGTAAGGTGGGGTTCCTTGCCCATCAAAGGTTTAGTTTGTCCCAATTGCAGATGGAAGGAAGAGATTTCAATGAAAGTGAAACTATTTGATTTTTAAAAAGGAACTGCTCTGTAGAAAAGGGAGGTGCAAGGGAGAGGCAAAGTCAGGTGCAAGGGAGGATGGTTTGAACCACACAGAAAGCAAAATGGTGGAGTTGAAATACATTGTCTAGTAGAACCCATATACTTAAAGAGTTACATAGAAAAACTGTAGTTGTGTAAGCACTGGGTGGATGACATGGCCACCTGCCGAGGCAGAAGCACCTGCAGACATGGAGACTGTGGTCAGCCATGAATTAAAAGTTTCACTTCGGAGATAAGCTGTACTTAAGGAATGACACACTAGCTTAACTTCTGTTCCCAAATGAGTATGTAGTCACGCATGCACGTGCACACACACACACACACACACACACAGGCCAGAAAGTGTTTCAGGCAGGTAGTGATAAATACTGCTAAAAAGCTTTAGCCAGTTCAAGCAGGATGAAGGCTGGAAGAGTTAGAAATGTTCCTAATGGACAGGAGTTAGGTATTCTCTAAAGGCCAAATGCATATGTGTGTGTGTGTGTGTGTATTCCAGTCTAATGGAATTCCAGTCTAAACCCGGTACCATGTATAGCATCTCCTATTCAGGTCTGGTCATGAAGAAGCAATATTGCACTTTGTAGGTTTTCCTTCTTTCTTGAGAGGAGGTCACAAGGGTGGGAGGAGGACTGGGAGGACTGGGAGGTGATTGCGATCAGGGTGCATTGTGTGAAATCCCCAAATAATCAACCAAAGTACTATGTTGGGGAAAGAAAAGAAGCAGTACTGCTTTGGTTTATGTTTTGTTGTATTGCCAAGGGTGGGCATGAGCAAATAGAGAAACAGATAGTGAAGGCACGGAGGAAAGGTCTCTGGCAGACAACCTGACAGGGGGAAATGTGCTCCTGAGGGCGCGCAAAGTCTTTGCGATTGAATGGTAAGTTTCAAATCACCGATAAAACATAGACTATTGAAAACGGTGGACCCAGAGACTCTTGCCAGTGGCCCACCAGAAGACACGTACACCAGTGTGCACTGCTTCACTCTCACTCCTGGATCACACAGGTTCTACGTCACCTTTGCTGAGCAAAAATTTGTGGCAGGAACTATTACGATAGAACAATTTCACACTCATTTTAAAAGGCAGATTTAAAGCCCTTGTTTAGACATTGAGCAGTTAAACAAGCAATATCATTTCTGCCTTGCCAAGTGTCATTTCTTTCTTATCTAGTGTGATCTTAAACACTTACTCTGAAGGCCAGTCTTGTTTCAACAGAGTCATTAAAAAATACATTCTTAGTCTACTGTTACAGTTATCTTCATGGAATTGTTAAAAATTAGTATGTGCAGCAAAGTGGCTCAGTACATATAAAGTATTCGGTCAGTATTTCAGTAAATATCTGTTGTTCTCATCTTCTCTTCCCATAACTAAGACTAAATTGAGGCTGTACACAAAAGACAATAAATACAGGTTAGTGTTTGGGATTATCTGCTGAGCCAGCCTTAGTAGATTCAAGTCTGTGTTACCATGGGTAGGTGAGCTGGTTATCTTTTTGTCAATTTGATCCAAATTAGTCATCTGGGGATATTGTGTCCATTTGAGTGACTATAGGAAACTTGATGGGGCATTTTCTTGATTAATTGTTGATGTGGAAGGGCCCAACCCACTATGGGCTATACTACCTAGGCAGATGGTTCCGAGTGGTAAAGAAAGTAGACAGGAAAGCCATGTAAGCAAGCCAGTAGGCAGCATCCCACCACGGCCTGTACTTCAGTTCCTGACTCCAGGTTCCTGCTTCAGGTCCCTATTCTGACTTCCCTTGGTGACAGAATGTTGCCTGGGAGTAGTAAGATAAAAATAAATCCTTTCCTTCCCCCAAGTTGTTTCTGGTTATGATGTTTATCATAGCACCAGACATCAAAGTAGGACAGTAGTTATTGAATATATTATATGCCTCACTTCCCTCTTCTGTAAAATGGGATCATATCCATATCAAATAATGTTGATGAGTGGCTTGAAATAATGCAAACAATGCACGCAGAACCTTTTACATACCGAAAGCTGAGAAAGTTATAGCTATTGTGCAGAATTACCTCATGGAATCTTAACTGTCCCACTACCTACACACATTTTCTGTTGATGGTTAGGTAACAGTTGAGGCACCAAGATGGTCTTAGTTCAAAGCTTAACAAAGGCCTCGTTAGTGAGGGCAATCACCAATCTGCATCTTCTTTGAGGAGGACATTTGTCACTGGTTCATATAGGCTTAAGGAAAATGTGGCGAATGTAGCCCCAGGGAGGGAACGTACTTGATTTTGCTCCACAGGTCGGGGATATTTGTCCGCTGGAACAAGTACACATGTTGGGACGGGAACAGAATCCATCTCCACAGCTGTTCCTGCAAATGGCTGCAGAGAACACAACATAAGAGGCAATGAGTGTTAGCACCCTCCACCACGCTTCCCAGGATGAAAGCCATATTTTTAAAGATGTAGGTCTGGGAAACTAGGATATGGAATTAATGCTGCAAAACACCTGACTTTTCAGCATGAAACAAAATCACCCACTAAAGATATGGCACTACATCTTACAATTTCCTTGTGATGATATACCAATGTAACTCTTTTAAATTCCATCATACTAATGAACTCCAATTTCTTTAACTTGATCTTCATCATCAACCAAAGTTCCTTTTTTTTAATTCAAAATTGAAAACTTTTGAATTCACGATTTACCAAAGGAAGAATCTAGATCCTTAGGGAGCTGGCAGTGGGGAGGAAACCCAGAGAGACTGAACATCTTAAAAAATACAGCCCACTATGTAAGAATGTACAATTGGTAGAAACAGAGACCCCAGGCCCTCACAAGTTGGCCAAATATCAGGTTCCTTGCACAGCTGGCTTCTGCCATACCCTGTCATTCATCTATATCTCCCTTCATAATTTCTCTCCTTTCTCCAGTCTTCTGCTACATCACCAATGCAACCTAGTCCGTTTCTGCTGTTCCAAAAAGCCATTATGACAGGGGTGGGATCGCAGCTTCCTACAGCTGTGACCTCTAGGGAATAAGAGGGTCATCTGAGCCAGGAATACTAGGCTCACTGACATAGCACATACCACAGATACTCAAAACCTACAGACAAGTGCTCTGGAATGAGAACTGTCTCCCAAATTTAGCCAGGCCATTAAGGAGCTGAAAGATTTATCTCTCTATCCTCAGTTGAATTCCCTCTTTGAGCACAAAGGCTGTGTGCTGATTTGTTCTGTCTCTGGATGCAGGAAACAGAAGAAGGGTCGGGGATGCCCTGAAACTAACTACATGTAAGTATCTACAGAATCATGCACATGAATCTAGAGAGAAGTCTCAATGCTTTCAAAGAGACCCAGGACCTCCGATAATGTGAGGAACACTCTTTCAGGAGTAAACCAATTTAGCAATTGCTTTCCATTTCTAAGATCTCCTTTAGGATCTGTATAATACAGACACTGTTTCAACAAGTTCTCCTGAATGAAAACACTGCAAAAATATTATGTTCTTAAGACTTTAAAAGAAAAAGGAGCAAGAAAATGGCTTCCACTATAGAATACTTGAAATGTATTTGTTTCTGATCACTAATTTTTTTTCAATGAAATATGCTCCTTAAAATAGTTTTATTTCAAAGGTCCCCTCTTCTTAGCAGGCGGGCGAATCTAGGCTTAGAATGAAGTGACCCGTTTACGTCTCAAACCAAGAGAGGCTTAAAGAGGGTGGAGCTTGGACAATTGGTTGTCTGTCAAGGCTTCAGTGTGTACTGCACACAGGACAAGAGGAAGCAGGACTGATGAACTCCTTCCTCCTGTGTTCAGGTCTCATTACAGCTGCTCCATTTTAACTGAAGTTATTATGCCAGCAATGTTGGGAGGAGTGGCAGACAGGATGTACATACTAGGAGTGTGGGTAATGTTAGGAGATGAATGAATTGATACTTAAAATGTGATATATAAATGATGTGAGGTTGAGTTCTCATGATACCAACGACCCACCCACCATAAGCACAGGAAACACTCAGAACTTCCATGGGCTCAGTTTCTCCTTAGGAACATAAATTAAAGGGGTTATATAGGAAGGGTCTATTTATTTATTTATTTATTTATTTATTTATTTATTTATTTATTTATTTTACATGAGTACACTGTAGCTGTCTTTTTCAGTCCTCAGATGCTATGATGTAAAGCCAATTCCAGCCCATTGTTTTACCAATGATGAGAACACTGTGGCATAGCTCTGTTCTTCCATTATTTCATGTTCTAAGATAAATTTCTTAAGGTTCTTTGTGTGTGTGTGTGTGTGTGTGTGTGTGTGTGTGTGTGGTGTGTAAAGGAAAGCTAGAAAGTCAGTTTGGAAACAAACATGGAAACTTGGAAGTGCTTCAATGACATTTCAAGCCACAATTAAGAATAATAACAGCTGGGTATGGTGTCCCAAGCCTGTAATCTCAGCACTTGAATGCCAGAAAGACAACCTGGGAGTTCAAGGCCAGCTTGGGCAACACAGTCAGTTCCATTCCAGGGGACTAGCTAGGGACCCTGCCTTTAATACTACTAATTAAATAATCGTAAGGAAAAAGAGAACAGGAAAAAAAAACCTCATCATGCTTTGAAAGTAGTAGACATATTTCTTTAGTGTCTTCTTGTGTGAAGCCTGTTAAGAGTTGAACATTAAACTTTGAAGCTTGTTCTGCATAGAAAGAATGCAGAGATATAAATGTATGAGAAAATTAACCACTGGTCCTCATATTATTATCATTATTCATAAATTACCTCAGGGTTTGTTTTTGCTTCATAATGAAATATATGTGAATTCAACAAAAAATACTTGTTATCAAAAAATTCAGTGATTAAAATTTCCTAGTTTTAAATCTGCAATGGTTTTAGTTTCCTCAATTCAACACACGTGCCTTTTTTTAAGATGTGAAGATATCAGAAATACTGAATTTGATGTAGCTAAAATTAGGGGAGGCTCATGCAAGAGGGAGGGTACCACAAAGCACATCCTCTCGATTATGTGCCCAAGTTTCATACTCTCAAGTGTGTCAGTTATTTTCCAAAGGTGTTAATAATAAATATCATTTAGCTACACTTGACATAAATATCATAAGTATTTTCTCGGAAATATAACATAATGTCAAGGTTTGCCTAATGTAACCCATTAGCACCCAAATATTTCAAGTAGAAGAGATGCAGGTGACAGTACTTGCAGTGAGGTACTCAAAGTTGATCTTCTAAAGAAGGAAATGGCACAATGATAGTCAAAGACCCAGAGCAGCTAAAGTGGACACTCCCTGGGCCATACATACACTCCTACAGAACTATGCTGGAAGGCTCTGCTCTCTGGAATTCCCATTCCTTACTGGTCCAATAAAACCTGACTCTACAGATTTTCAGTGCGTACCATAAACCTATCCCTTCTCCTCGGCTGCTCTCCAACTCAATAACGGCAGTCACATTCATTACGTTGAGTGAGTCAGACTTTCCACAGGGCCTAAGTCATTCCCAGCTAGTGTGGCAGGTGTGTGGTGAGTGATGGGAGCTGTTTCCAGAGGCTAGGAGACTTTGCAAGTGTGAGACATCCACAGTAATCCCCCAGTGGCCTGAAAGAGTAATGCACCTTCTATAAATACTTCATATAGGACTTTCTGTGTTGGAGATGTTAGAGAGAAGGCAAGTGACCATTATTTTTTTTTTTAAACTAAAGCCAAAGTCCTATACATTCACTGAAATTGTATTTAAAATACTTATGAATTGATCATCTGAAAGGACACAGTGGTTGCTTCTTACTTTTGGTTGCTTACTTGAGGTTGTGGGATTTTTGAATAGAAAGGAAAAAAGAGAAAACCAATCTTCACAATAAAACTTCAGACTTCTGTCCTTTTAAAGAACAGAAAATAGTATTTAGGGTCTGTCTCAAAGCCACAAAACCAATAAATACAGAGCTGGAGATGCCACCATACCCACAGTACCCTTGGCTAGGGTAGCTTGCCCGTTTGCTGTTCACAGTGACATAATTATCTTTCCGCTAGAGAACACCAAGGTCAGTCTAAAGTCAAGATGGACTGTAAATGCATGTGCTGTCTGTGACCTGGCTGTCCTCCAGATCGGACATATGTGGGACGCACAGGGAAAGGCCTATCATACTTTACCTCAGGAGACTGTGAAATAAGACCTCTCTGGGTCCTTGATCATAACCCAAGAAACTAATGAGTTCTCTACTTAGAACTTGGAGACCTGCATATATACACTTTGGAATCTTTAAAAAATACTACTGCTGCTGCTAATAATCCCAACCTGTAAATTCTGATACACAGACGTTATAGAGGTGTAAGTGTCACATCCGAGAAAACATATTGTCCACTATAAGATTTGGTCTGTGGGAATTCTAAGTTTAACACACACACACAAAAAAAGACAAACAACTTAAGATTATTTCTCTTGAAAACAAAACAAAAAAATTCTTTTCACTCTGGGTCAATTCAAAATCTGTGTGAGACATTGCACATCCTTTCATGTGGCTGCTGAGAACAGCCCAGAGATGAGAATGTGGTACAAAGACTTAAGACTGATCTTCTGATGGCCAAAACCTAAAAGTCCCAAGTGTGACCATAGTAACACTGCGGTCTTACTTGGAATTTTAAAGAAGAGGTGATGTTCAGTTATCTAGGGAATTGTTCTAACACAAAGCCCCCATTTGTATCAATACACATAAATGGGAAAAGAAAACACCCGACTGAGCATTATAAAACCTTCATCAATATCTGCCTCCCAGGTTTCTGTTAATGAAGTCTCAGCTGATGCGGCTTCCTTCCCACCGAGCACCACATTACATTGTCTTTGTACAGGCAACCTAGTGTTCGAACACTGAATGTAAGGTCAGCCCCGAAATGGAGCTGAATATGCTACCCTAGACTGTGTGCCCTGCCCAGCACTCACGGACAATGCATTGATTTCCTCCTGGCAGCGTCTTCCATCCCGGGCAGCAGTAGGAGTGGAATCTAGAACCGCACACGTTGGGCCTGGAGGGGACAAACACGGTGATACACACGTAAAGATGGGAGCAGCAACACAAAACTGCCTTCGTCAGCAAAGCCAGAGCGAGGAGATTTCGGGAAGATGAACAAATCAAAACTCTACCTCACTTGGGGTGGGGTGGGGGGAAGCAGATGGGTTAGAAGCTGTAATAGGTGAGGGTCCGGAACATCTAAACATCCCTTTCATCTGCTCTCTTTTTGCTTGCCTTTTTAAACCGGGGAAAGAGAGGAGAAACACATAATTTACTGCTATGTTAGCATCCAGATGCTGAGAACAATAGCGACCCTCAGTTCAAAAATCCTTGCCCTTGTTCCCAAATCCATTCCTCCTTGATCAACTTTATCCCTGGCTCTTTAAGTGTCAAGGAGGGCTACTCGGAAGGTGGAGTGCTGGAGCTAGCGATTAGAGAACCAGCCGCACACGTCCTCAAACAAAAGGCTCTAGAGCTGCGCCCCCGACGGTAGGGAGCAGGCAGGTCTCGGGGGGCCCGGAGCAGGGCAGACCCATCCCTGCTTTTGGTCTGACACTGAGAAACTTTCCCAAAGCCACAGACGTTGCACATGCTCTGCCATCCGCAACCAAAGGCCCGACTCCCCATCGCCAGCCAGCAGAAGCTCCCTAGGGAGGGCTTTCCACGAAGGAATTAAGGCTTTCAGGAGAAAACCGAGGGGAGCACCTAGAGCTCTTGGGGGTCTTTAAGTATCCTCGTGGAGAGGACAGCAGCTCTACCCGTCAGCAGGACAGTCAGGGAGGGCGTGGAGTAAAGGGCAGGGATGCCTAGATTCCCGCACGAGCCAGCCACCCCGCCGCCCACCTACCCTCGGAGTATTTCCTGCTGTCCTCGCCTGCGGACCCGGCTCGCGGCTACCGCGCCCTCGTCCCGGTACTCAGGCCCTGCGAAGCCACCTTCGGAGCCCGCTACAGCGGCCCGGACCTGTTGCGGGGGCGCTGGGGCCGGATCGTCTTTGGTGGCGGAGGCTGGGGCTGGCCATCTGTGCCCTGCGCCCAGAGCGCCACGCAACCCAGCCACACGAAGTAGGGCTGGAGACACAACCGCCGCCGTCTCCCCATCGCCGGCGCCAAGAGCGCGCAGAATGAGGCCCGTGGAGAGAGCACTGTCGGAGACCAAATCCGCCCGGCCCACAAAAATAAAGTCAGGGTCTGACCACCCTTCGTCAGCTCGCGGGACTCCCTTGGCTCGCGGTGTCCTGGTGTAGCGGGACGCAGCGTCAGCTCGGGACCGGCAGCGTGCGGGGCGCGGGATCTAGCGCAGGGGGCAGCGAGGCGCGGCGGCGTTGCAGACGGCAGTCCCGCGCGGTCCACGTTGCATCCCCCGGGCCACTGCCCCGAGCGACTCCAGGACCGCCAGCGGGTGGGGGCGGGAAATTACAAAAGTAACCCGAGCAGCTGCGGCATAAAGTTACAAAGAAAGCGGACCTCACAAGGAAAAAAAAAAAAAAAAAAAAAAGGAGGGGGTTGGGGTGGGCAGAGGCTGAGCGGATTCCCGTGCGCTCCGGGCACAGATCCTGGAAAGCTGCAGAAGTCACCAAAGGAAGCAGGCTAGTGAACAAAAGTCACCCCCAAAAGAAGACGAGGGTCTCCTCGGGGCTCGTTTGGGGCAGCTAGGCGCGGGCGGTGGCTGCACAGCCCGGCGGAGGTGCGCGGGGGCCGGGGCGAGCGGCTGGCGGGAGGGAGGGCAGGAGACTGGACGCCGGGGAAGATGCCGCGGAGGAGGGCGCGGCGCCGGGGTTTTAGAGGCCCGGCGGGGCGCGGGGCGGGACGGCGGGCGGCGGCTGTCAGAGGGGGCCGGGGCGCAGCGGTCCACACGTGGAGCGCAGCCGGGACAGAGGGGCTGGCGGCGCGGGGTGGGCGGGGACAATGTTAAGGGACGATCTCATGCGTGGGGGGGGGGTTATGGGGGAGGGGAAGAAGCAGGAAGGGGGGCACGGCGAAGGGAGAGGAGGAGATTGAAATTGAGGAGTAGTGTGGGGGGGCGGGGGGGGCAGAGGGAGCGAGTTTGAGTGCCCAGTCTAGGTTGGAAACCCGGCTTCGGATGAGGATTTGCGAGCCCGGGTGCCAGAGGAAATGAGAGGGGGATGGGGGAGGTGAGGGTGAGGAGAGAAGTGGGAAAGGGGAGGGCAGGCCTGGCGGAGAGGAGGGGGCCTGGGCCCGCTGGAGGGGCGAGGCGGCCGGGCTTCCCGTCCGGCTCCTTGGCCGCTAGCTCTGTTTTGACTGCCTTACAAAGCAAGCAGACTGCGGGGGAGGGGGGCAGTCAGCTGCCAGATTGGGAAAAGACCCCGCAGCGGGCCCCCTGCCTTTTCTCCTGAGAGCTCCGGGTCTTGAGGACTGGAAACAAGGGTCCCCGAGAGTGCTACTGAACTTCCCAGTGGTGCAGAGGCAGCATGGTGGAAGAAGGGACTCAGTTCTCCAGCAGGCACCAAGACTCTGATGCAAGGTGGGGGATTCACAGATGGCCATGGACAGACCCTCCCACTGGATCGCAAACTCTGTCATAGAAGTCGGATGGCCCTGCTACCCCCACCAGGAACACCATCATCTGCAGGAACAAACGGGCTGGATGTTTCCAGGTTGAACTGAATTTGCAGTGTACAGAAGGAATTCATATCATGGGGAAGGAGCCTTGGCCACGCGCTGGCGCCACGGTCTCGGTCTCAAGGAGTTCTTAGAGGAGATATGCTCAGGTGTGACCCGTGGCAGAACTCTGCCTGGGTCCTTAAACAGGATGGTTTGTTGATGGTGGCCTGGGGTCACTGGTCAACATAGCTGGTAAATGAGACTGGGGCGTAGCTTTAGTTTTTTTCTTGGACCCTTTCGGATTAATGATTAAACCTGGCAAATGGTGCAATGAATGGTCTGTAAATTTAGGGCGTCCCTCTGCCAGTTTCTGGGGTCTTTTGTGGCCCTGCTCTCAGGAGGTCTCTATGAATCCCTTGCCATCTCTTAGTCAGTGGAATTAATGGACCAGGGGACCACACACCTCTGAAAACTAGGAATGAGCAGACATGGTTTTAGGAAATGGTTCTTGAGAACAGTGTCCGGCTCATTCCAGCCTAGAGAGCGTTACTTTAAAAGAAATGAGTGTGCATGCTTGTTTTTCCTAGCCCAAATTGTCCAGATGTGTACTTGACAGCCAAAAATTCTTGGAGAATTGGCACACCTCCCTCCTTTATTTCCCCAGTGTAGTTGCAGTTGGCAGACAAAGACTCCCAGGTAGTAAGCAGCCCTTCTAACAGTATCCTCAGAGCAGAAGAAAAAGTAGAGGAGGGGAATCTGACAGCAGCAGAGCTATTTTTTCCCCTGAGTTTTGAGTCGAAGAAATAACTAAAGAGCTAAATAACTGACCTCACAAGCTAGCTAAAGCAGCATTTTAATCTAACCTGTGATTTCTCTTTTAATACTTAAATGACTTCATATTTCATTTCTGCTTATTACATTAAGCCCAAGTGTTCTAAAATCGCATGTGCATTTATCCTCGCATTCCATAACACCACTTTTAGGAGGCTGCATAAAAAATACTTGGAAAAATACAAAACGAGGGCTCCATAAGCTATTCATGGCGGCAGCATTGCAATGGCGAAGGACTTGAGATGTAAGCCTTTTATCAATAAAGAATTGGCTGCATACATGCTCAAATCGTTCTAAGGAATACTATGCAAATATAAGAAAAATTAATTAGGAGCGCTGTGTTCCTATTGAGCGGTGTCTAGCAAAGAGGGTTCAAGGAAAATCAGCAAGGCATTGACAAAATCGGCCACGTGTTGAGTCACAAAGTAGAATGCAGGTTAGCAGGGAAGGGCAGGGGGAGGAATCATGAGCCAATGCTCCATGCTTGCAGAGTTCCAGATTTTGAAAAAGTGTGGGTACAAGAGATCCCAGTGAACTAAACTCTCAAAATGCTTAAAATGGTGTTATATATATATATATATATATAATATATTATAACTTTACCATAATTATTTCAATGTAAGATATGTAATTTTGCATTGCATGCTTCCTTTTGTTGTGTGTTTGCACTGTGCAGTGTTCTGTAATAGAATAATAAGTCAAATGTACCAAAAATGCAAGGAAAAGAGAATACAGGAGAAAATCTCGTGGAAGCTACACCTACTCTTAGAATTTTGAAGCCATCTACATATCTATAAAATTAAAAATAATTAAAATGTAAAAGAACTAAAAGCAAAGCAAAATAAGTTGGTGACATTTATAATATAAAACAGAATAAGCAGTTAGTCAAAAGCATATTTGGAACAGTAAGTCTCTAGTGAAATATACTTTAAGAATGAAAAAAAATCTCAAATTTTATTCAGTAGGAACAGTGTGGGAGAGAAAGGAAGAAAGGTGGATAAATGTTATGTGTGAACCTGAACTCAAGCTCAAAACTCATGGAAAGGCCAAGTGTAGTGGTGACATCTGTAACCACAGCATTCTTATGGAGAGTTCAGAGGAGAGACCTGAGAATCACCCAGAAACTCATGCACCAGACAGCCTATAGCATAGCAGAACAAGAAGAGAGGCTCTGCCTTCACAGGTGAGAAGGTGAGAACCACCTCTCAAAAGTTTTCTATGACCTGACACATACACTGTGGCACATATGTGTATACACACACACACACACTTACACTGTGGCACATATGTGTACACACACACACACACTTTAAATTTTTTTAAAGAATGCTAGAAATAGAGCGTAAAGCATAATGGTAGCTTAGAACAAAATGTTGAGAGAGATGTGAACAGTGGAGGCCTAAATCATGTGATGTCGTGGAGCGGGGCTTTATTGGGAACTAGAGTAGAAATCATTCAAGTTTTATCTGGCAAAAAATTGAGAAGTTACTGTCCATGTTCCTAAGATCTGAGTCAAGCTGAATTCTGAAGTGATGGATTACTTTTTCCGATGGAGGAAATGTCAAGACATGAGGCTTTGGCATGGTTACTGCTCACTGCGTTTACTCCGATATACAGGGAAAGAGACTTAGATGCATGAAATAGAAAAATATCCACGAGCCCCCAAAGATACTCAGAATGGTTAGCCAGTCAATTTGGAAGCTACTTCCCTACAGGTCATTACTTTCAAGATGTTGGGAGAAAAGATAAACAGTTATTCTACCTTTACTGGGAAGCGTAAGAGAAAGTGTTTTATTCTAAGAAAGAAACAGTAAACATAGGAATGTTAGAAAGGAAACAAGAAAACAAGCAACGCTACTTAGCAAACTTTGCTGAAATGTTGACCCACAAACTCATGGCTAGTAAAGGGGTAAGATCTTCTTTATTATGATTGTTGTTATAACAACAAGACAGTGTGTAGTGGTGTGGGAGGAACATAAGGGACACAGCTAAAGTGTCCCATAACAAAGCAGGATCTGTGTCCACTTCAGTATCAATATCAAAATATCGTCTTCTCTAAGTCCAGCACTATGAGAGAGAGAACTCGGGAACATTTTACAGAATAAATAACTGCAAACTTCTGAAAACTGATTTAACCAATCAATGTGGGTCTATCCATCATGAGGTACAGTAGGAAAGATGATATCTTTGTTTTTTTTGTTTGTTTGTTTTAAGTAAATATCAAAAACATTGAACCTGAATGTTTCATATACATTTCTTTAACTTATAGTTTGCAGGACTATTAGAGAGCTAGGAGGTAAGGTATACCAGATGACCAAATTTCTTCCAGTAGGTAACAGGAATGCAGGAAAGTTGTTTTGGTTCAACAACTAAAAATAATATTGTACCTAGGAATTCTATACGCACATGAGGAGTGTAAAACTATATTTTGTATAGTCAGGAGAATATCTGAAAATTATTATGTAGTAATGATTTATTTTTCATTTTGAATGGGGGGGTACTGGCATATTTGATCATTGGCATATTTGATTTAAGTAACATAGTTGTTGATATTATACCAAATAAAATGTCTTTTTTAACATAGGATATGATACTGGAAATTTAAATTAAACCACTAGGGAAAAAAATAAAACAAAGACTGGGTTTTGAAAACATCGGTTAGATGTAATTTTCTCTCTAACCGTTGCTAAATATAATTAGCTAAAGGAGAAAGAAGAATTATACCCAGGAAGACTGGAAACAGTGGGAAGAATAAGACAGTCTGTGTAGTGAGCTTGTTACCTCTGGAATTACCAGGAAATGAGTGTTGCATGTTTGCCTGGTGCAGGAGAAGTTGGCTGCTTGGAAATGCCAACATCATGGACTAAGAAAAACCTCTAAGAACACCAGCTGTCTCCACTAAAGGGTAGTCTAGCAGGACAACCTTTAGGTAACAGTGTTCTACAAGTAAAACATCACAGAACCAACTCTGGTTCCCACCCATACTCCATCAGAGGTCGGATGGAAAACTGATACCCACACTGGGCTGTAACAAGGGGACCATCCCACCCTAAATAGCATCTGAGAGGACCCAGTGGGTAGTGTGACTGCCAATCTTCCTGTGTAGTAAGGAGTCACCCTTTCACCAAGTCAATGGAGAAGCTAGAGAGAGAGAGAGAGAGAGAGAGAGAGAAGTGTTCAAGCATTTGTATGTTAGTTTTGTTTCATGTTGCTGTAATAAAGTGCCCTAACAAGAAATTTAGTGGAGAAAGGATGCATTAGAATCACCATTCCAGATTACAGACCCTCATTGTAGGGAAGTGAAGGTGGCAGGAACTTTAAACAACTGGTCACATCACATTCACAATCAAGAGCAGAGAGAGATGAATGAATGCACGCAGGAATGCTATGCACTCTGTTTCATTTAGTCCAAGGTTCAGCCCACGAAATGGTGTCATTCACATTCAGAGTGGCCAGTCTTACCCCAGTTAACCCAATTAGGAAAATTCCCATTAGATATAGCCATAGGTGAACTCAGTCTCAAATAGAGACTTCCTTCTTAGGTGACTCTAGATTGTGCTGAGTTGATGCATGACAAACTGGAAAAGATTGCATCTTGCTTCAGAAGGAAGAGGCAGAAAGCTAGGCTCCTCTTTCTTTCCTGTGCCTTGGGTCTCCAGCTAATGAAATGGTGCTCAGCCCTACTCAATCTGTTCCATCGGTCCAATGATTGCCACACTAGTAATCTCTTCAACAAACACTTCACAAGCACAAACAGAAGTCATGCTCGGCTAGTTTTCTAGACATGCCTCAATCCATTCACATTGACATCATCCAGAAAAACCATCATGCATTCAGTCTCAGTCATGAAGTTCCCCTATCTGATTACATGATATGCTAGACACTTCAGTAGAGGATTGTGACTATGTGGATAACCCAATCATGGTGCCATCTTGGGGAGCAATAGTAAATTGCCCCTATCTTTTCCAGCTAGGAAGATATTGAAAAGCTACAAAGAGAATCTTGTGCTCCACTTTTCTCCAATGGGTAAAGTCAATTCTCTGGCTGAGTTTAACATATTCTTATGTTTGACTTTAGTTACTTTGTGATGATCTTGATGTCAATTTAATTAGGTTTACTGTGTTTATGATTTACTAAGGTTATTAAATATGTTGTTTATATTTATTGCCACATTTTGGGAAATTTTAATCATTTAACAGTCACACAATACACATTCTTCCCATGGCCATGCAAATTACCCACCATTGTAGTTACCCTTGGCAATAAAACACACCTTGCCAAATTCTGAGAGAATAGAAATCAAAGTAAATGGTGAGACTATCAATTAAAGTTGAAAACAATAAACAGAAAGATAGGGACAAAATACCAAAGCAGTTAGAGATTTAATAATATTCTTCCAAATCACACTCATGTTAAAAAATGTCTCAAGAAATTAAAAACAGAACACTATATAAATTGAATGAAAACCAAATTTGTTTGTATGTACATCACGAACACAGTACTTGGAGGGATTGTTAGAATTGGTGATATATATTAAGGGAAAAGAAATATTTAACATGGATAATCACACTTTCATATTAGGAAACTAGAAGAGCAAGTTAAATCCCAAGTAAAGAGGATAAAAAAATAAAAATTAGAGCAAATATAAATGAAATTGATGACAGAAAAAATGATAGAGAAAATCAAGAATACTAAAGTTTGATTATTGAAAACAGTCGGTAAGATGGATAAAACCTAGCAAAGCTAGGAAGACACACATCATTATATTAAATGAAGGGACCATCTCTACCCACCCTACTGCCATCAAAAGGAAACACATAATACAAGCAACTATGTTACAAACATGCTCACTTAAGTGGAGTGGACTAATGGCTTGTGAGTCATAGACAACTAGTACTCACATTGGATAAAGAATCTCATGTGGTTCATGCTACTGCCCCAGGCCACATTAAAGCCTGAGATCTATGTGGACATATGCACTGTGGTGTTGTCTGATACCTTGGGGATGTCCTCTGGCTTTGCTGCCTTGGGGATTCCATCCTGATGTGGGTGGCATGTGTGACCACCGGAGACCATGTAGATTCCTGTGGTCCATACAGCTGCTGAGGGTCATGAGTGAGTCTGTGGTCCTGATATGATTAAGGGCCATGTTGATATGTGCTTCGTGTGTTACCACTGAAGGCTGGATGACAATGGTCTGGGCTGCTGCCTGAAGCCATGGTAATGTCTGTGGGCACAGGAGAGCTGGCCCTGCCCATCAAAGACCCAGAGCATGGTGTTGCAGGCAGTAGCACTGGCACACAGACAGCTGACCCTATCTCACGAGGGAGAGCTGGCCTGCTCCTGGCAGGCCCACAGCACTGAGGGGCAGGCAATGTTTGTGGCATAGGAACAGGAGAGCTGGTCCTGCCCATCTCCTGTCACTAATCAACTGCTGTCTTAGGGGGCTGGCCACTAGGAATGTGACCATGCTCCAATATGGACAACACAGAATGGACTTAATTTTCTCCTTTTTCCCTTTCTTCTTTTCTTTGTGGGGAGGAGATACTTTGGGGAGGAGTCACTGGGGAGTAAGGCACACATGGGAAAACCGGGAGATGAGTGCAATCCGGTACATGATGTGAGATTCCCAAATAATCAAAAATAATTTTTTGAAGATTTATTTATTTTATGTCTATGAGTACACTGTCACTGTCTTCAGACACACCAGAAGAAGGCATCAGATCCTATTACTGATGCTTGTGAGCCACCGTGCGGTTGCTGGGAGTTGAACTAAGGACCTCTGGTAGAGCAGTCAGAGCCATCTCTCCACCCCTCAAAAATAATTTAAAAGAAATTTTCATAATATGTCACTTCAAGACGAAGTCTCAGGGGCTGGGGAGAAAGTTCAGTGGGTAAAAGCTTGTGGTGTACAAGGACCCGAGTTCAAATCTCCAGTACCCATGTATCCAGGCACAGCCCCCAAACTGTGAAGATTGGAGGATATTTAGAGATTTCTGGCTGCCATCCTAGCTCCAGTTTGAGAAATACCCTGTCTCAAGTGAATAAAGTCGAAACAAATAAAGAAAGACACTCTATGTCCTCTGGCACATGCATGAATATGTGCACCTCTATACACTAGTGCATACATTGCATATACACAGAGCTCCCATTGTTTTTAAAGAAGCAAACTCATAATCATAGCAAACCAATTACCACACAGAATAAAGAGCATTTAAAACTTACCAACTAGACATAGACATTTCCTCAGCTTGATAAAAGACATCTCCAAAACCCTTGTGGCTAACACACTTAGTGATAAGAACTAAATTCTTTCCCATTGGAACATTCAGATTAGGACTGCCTCAAGATTGGAAGCAAGGCCAAGATGGCTCCTCTCACTGTTTCTAGTCAACAGTGCACGTAAGACAAAATATGGACTCAAAATATAAAGATTCGAAGCATCTTTAAAACTGCAGTTGTTTGCAGGTGATAGGTTTGTGTATATAGAGAATACTAAAAGATTGGAGCTCATAACCATCTTCTAATGTCAGTTGCTTTGTTATTTATTACCAGTGAAGAGTCAGTGTGAAGAAAACCTGCTTAGATGTAACTGTTTGGAATCTGCCCAACATTAACAGAAGGAAAACTCTAAAGACCACAAGAGTAAAATGTCTAAAGAGATAAATGTTGTCTATCCACTCATGAGACCTCAACATCTAGAAGTTACCTATAGGTTCACTCCAATCACACACACACACACACACACACACACACACACACACACACACACACAAATACCTTGGCTACTTATTCTGTGTATATTATTCTGTGACATATTAATTCTTGAGTTTCTATGGAAGTACAAAGTAGTAATGATGAAGGTCTTAAAATTCTACTAGTTCTATGCTGTCCAAGGAAGTTATTTTCTGCTTAGTCATTTATCTTGGAAAGCACATTTTAATTTCCTTGTTTTCCTTAAACTTTTGTGTCCAGGTGCTTACATTTCCCTTTGATTGCTCAACAGTGTACAACATGATTCCTTCCTAAACCAAACCTTAGGTGATTGCTACTTTTTAAAGTATATGAAATGTTCATTTCCTTAACTTTAATTTCACTTTGAATTTGAAGTAGTTAAGGAAAGGGTGTACAATTTTAGTACGGTCACATATTTTTGCATTTGTGATTACTAATTTCTAGTTATCTTGCAACATATTCAGGGATTATGGCCTGTCCTCTGCATAGTCATGTAACTATGTGATCATAATCTGTCCTGTTACATGGTGTTGGTCTTTTTAAATGCTCCGTTACAAGCTTCAAAAGAAAGCATCTGTGCATGCTCTGGATACACAATGTGGGGCATCTCTTGGCTAGCATATAAATAACAATTATATAACTCAAACTCCGCATTGCTTTTTTCTGTCTACAGCTAATCTGTTCTTACTTTACAGATACAAGTTCCTGCTGATACTGTGCACCGCTCTTATCTTATTTTCCTGCAGTCTTTTGTTATTTTACTATAATCTCCTAATTTTCTTGTTTGTTTTAAACAGGAATCTCTCTTTTTAGCAATGCTGATCTGGCACTCACTATGTAGCCCAGGTTATAACAGTTTTCCTAATCTATTCCTAGGAGCTCAGGTGACAGGCATAAACCACATTTGACCTTACACATACAGTTTGGATAATTGTATCTTCACAGTAAATCATATGCCTTATATTCATACAACGGACTGCTATCTTTTTCAACATTGCTTTAAACTGAATCCTTATGGATGGCACTGGTACTTACACCTCAGACATCACTTTGCTCCTAACATTCTTCTTTTGTATTCAAATTTTCCTCCTCCTCCTCCTCCTCCCTCCCCCCTCCTCCTCTACTAAACTGGATAATTTTGTGTGAATACATTTTTCATATCATTGGTTTAACTATTATGTTTCCATTTTATATTTTGGTTTTAAACACTTCATTTTTGCTCATGGAGGGGGGAGAAGAGAGGGAGGAAGGAGAGGGAGAGAGAGAGAGAGGAGAGAGAGAGAGAGAGAGAGAGAGAGAGAGAGAGAGAAAAGAGAGAGAGAGAGAAGAGAGAGAGAGGGAGAGAGAGCGAGAGAGCTCCTTTCAGCATAACAGCTATCACAGCTGTGAGTAGCTTCACTGCTTCACTGGAGCAGCTGTGCCTCCTCATAAGAAGACCCTCAAGCCTGGACCTGTTGACATTCCCTCAATGAAGAAGGCCTGTGAGGGCAATAGACTTTCACCTGAGATTTCCACCTCTTCATGCTGCACTTTCCTGCCAGCTGTATAGATTTCTGCCTCAGCTGTATGTGGTCTACTGATCCCAAGAGATGCCTTAAATAGCAAACTGAATTGGGGCTCCATTGTCTATGAGACCACAGGAAAGCTGTTATCCATGCTGCACTGAGACTTTGCAGTTGCATTGCTGTATTGATGTTACTGTGGGACAGAACTAACCCCTAGCCCAGGCTCTAGTAAGTAAGCCCGATAATCTCCTTGGTTCTCTTCCTTACTTTGGTGGAGTTGTACCTTGGTGTGGTCTTGGTACTTTGCAGATGGGTGAACCTTTTGAACTTTGGTTTGGCTATCTAGTGTAAGCTTCCCATGATTTGCAATGTATATGTCTTGTTTTCAGATGTGACTACAGAAACATTGATCAGTATTTATATTTTTCTATCCATAACTTCTCATTAGAGCAGCTTAGACAATCGTGATGATGCCCCCATTGAAAATCTAATAGTGCCTTTCAATTATGTCACATATAAAAAAAGTGACAAAAAAAGCAATAGTTTAGGTAGGAATAGTTTAATGTCGTTTACTAATTTATTTACTTTCAAGTGGCGTTGATTTATCCTTGAAAGTAAATAAAGTAGTAAGTAATGTAAGTAGTAAGTATACATAAGTATATAAAGTAATAATGATTAAAAGGAATTCCCTCACATCTTGGCTTGTTTCATTTTATTTTCATAACTTACAATTTACCAAGGTAGCATCGCCTTTCTAATGATGAATCTTACCTCAGCTCATTTCTTATTGTATATTATTATCATTCATTATTACACATCACCATCACCACCATCATCAGTATCATCATCATCATCATTGTAATTGCAGAGAACACATATGGCTAGTGAGCCAAGTCATAGCTCTGTCACTGAGCTGTACCCCAGCCCTTTTTGTTACATATTCAGTTTACTTTGAGTTTCAATGAACAGTATCAGGGAGTGGCTTGTGCTTTTCATCAGCTGTTTCAACACTGGTAGCACAGCCTCTCATGACTTTGAATGGGGCTTGTAGGTCAGGATAAGGCTGACCTGCTTTGCCTCTTCATCCTTTAATGACATTTAACTTGATTTTCCTTCCCTGGAAGTGTTTGAATTATTGTTGATGTTTTACAAACGTATCTAAAAAATGGTGTCTTACTTACAGTTTCTATTGCTGCCATTAAAAAAAAATGACAAAAAAGCAAGTTGGGTAGGAAAGGGATTTATTCAGATTGCTCTGCTACATTGCTGTTCATCATCAAAGGAAGTCAGGACAGGAACTCACACAGGGCAGGAAGGACCCTGAAGGCAGGAGCTGATGCAGAGCTATCAAGAGATGATGCTTAATGGCTTGTTTCCATTGGCTTGCTCAACATTCTTTCTTATAGAACCCAGGACAACTAGCCCAGGAGTGGAATCACCCACAATGGGCTGGGCCCTTCCCCATCAATAACTAATTAGGAAAATGCCTTACAGCTGGATCTTATGGGAGAGGCACTTTCCCAATTTAGGTTCCTTCCTTTCAGATAACTCTAGTTGGTGTGTCAAGTTGACATAAGACTAGCCAGCACACCCTGTCTTGGTACATGTTGTCATTTATGTTTTTATTTCTAGACTAGAGTATAATACTTCATCTATAGATTCAGTTGTGGGTTTTTTTTTCCAGAAAAAATGAATTTTTATTGTTCCATCTTTGAGTATCTTTTGGACTCTGTGTGCAGAGCTCTTTATTTCATGGACAGATGACGTGTTTGCCTGGCCTGTGATCTGATCCACTAGCTTCACTTGCCCTGCCTTTTTCTATGCTGATTGTTGTCATGGCTTTTGTCATCTCAAAACTTCCTTCTTTGCTGGTAATCTGATTATCAGCCTATGTCTGCAGTTATTTAATTTAGTCAGGAAGATGTTAATATTTGATTTGGTTTTGCTTCTTAACACATACTTTAAATTCTTAGGTCTGAAGTTTTTCCTTAATGCTCATTTGTCATCTCTTTGATTTTTAAATATATTGAGCTTTGTATTTGAAAACTGAACCAAGAGGATTCAACTTACAAATTAGTGATATATTACAACAGTGCTAATTATACCTATATTATTACAGTTAATCTAGATCATAAGAACATGCTTACACACACAGGCAGCACTGAGTGAACTAACTGGGTTACAAAAAAGGAGCACATGAAGTTGGAGAAAAGTGGGTGATGGTTAGGAGAGGAACTAAAGGGAAGAGAAAGGAAATGGGTCCAATCAAACTGTATTCTGTATGCCTGTGTGAATTCTCAAATAAAAAAAAAATATAAACAATTATTCTTATTTGGTTTATGTTGTTATTACTTTGTAATTAATTTCATCTGACCTTTCTATTATCTCTTTTCTAGATAATTGTCTTCTGCAGCTTGCAGCCCATCACTTGCTGGGTATCCACACCATCCTGTTGACAGTGTTCTTGCTACTCATGTTGTCATTCTATACAGGAATGTCCCCAGCACAAAGCAAGGTGCCAGATTCTTTGAATATAATGGTGGCTCATGCTATTCTTTTTAGATTCTATGAGCAAATAGATACTGAACTTCCTGTCTGAGCTAGGATTGTACTGCTGTGATAAACCAAAGTTACGATCAAAGTAACTTGGGGAGAAAACAGTTCATGTCATCATACAGCCTTTAGTCCATTATCCTGGAAAGTCAGGGCAAGAATTCCAGGCAGGAACCTGGAGGCAAGAACTAAGAGGAAACCATAGAAGAATGCTGCTTCCTGGCTTGTTCCTCATGGCTTGCTTAGCTTGCTTCTTTCTTTCTACAACCAGGAATCCTTCCCGGGTGTCACCACCCACAGTGGGCTTGACCTCCCATATCAATCATTGATCTAAAAAAGGCCCCCACAGATTTGTCTACTGGGAAGTCTGAGGAAGTAATTTTCTTAAGTGAGATCCCGATCTTCCAGACGGCCTTACCTTGTGTCAAGTCAAGTCAAAAACAAAACAAAACAAAAACCAACCAGCATACTTATGATATTTTTTCTATCCAGGCACACAACTTTTGTGTGTGACTCAGCTTGTCCTGTGGTTGAAAGTCTTACATAATTAAATTTTCTGTCATATATTTTGCCCTACACGCATGTGTTCCAGGGTTGAACTAGAGATTATATTTACAACAGAGTTGAGATTGAGCAGAAGAAACTTCTCTCTTTCCCCTTACCCCTCTCTTCACATCTCTTCCCATCATTCTCTTCTTTTCAATTGGGGCTGCACATTTTGAATTGTATGGCATAAAATTCTGCGCTTCTTTTGATTGCATCTGAGGAATTTTGACTAGTTTCTCCCTTGGTATTCTCTCATTGCTGGTCGAAAAAAGCAGACTTTGGTTATTTTTTTTAGTCCACCATCTTAATCTGGAAGACTGTAAGAGTGTGTTAAGTAAATTTTAATCAAAATAATACAAACAAATGGTCACAAATCAAATCATGTAAAAATATTTCATTAAGAAACAACTGAACCACTTCTGGCCTGGGCCCAGGCAGCAGATCCCTGACAGCAGCTCTGCACTGAACCTCACAAAACCCGGCAGAAATGGGGCACCCAGGAACTCTAACCCAGGCTGTATCTCAGGTAAGGAGACAGCAACACCCACCCCAAACAGGGAGTAACTGGGCCCCACTGGGACCCTCTGGGACCCAGGGATTTCACTCCTGGCCTGGAGCACCGGTTCCTTCTGATCTGGGCCCAAGTGCTCAGCAGATCCCTGGCGCAACTCTGCACCCAGTCTCACAGAACCCAGGGGAAGCGGGGCTCCCAGGAGCTCTAACCCAAGCAGTTTCTTAAGCAACGAGGCAGCAACACTTGCCCCAAACGGAGTAACCAGGACCCACAGGGATCCAGGAACTCACTCCTGGCCCAGAGCACTGGTCCTTCCAGTCTGGGCCCAAGCACTGAGAAGATCTTGGGCCCCAGCTCTAACCTCAGCAGCAACACCCAACCCAAACAGTTCTGACACAACCAAGATAATAGGAAAGACAGGCTCCAGTCAGAGACAGCACAGGCAGCACCAAGGAGAGCCAGATGGTAAAAGGCAAGTGCAAGAACGTAAGCACCAGCAACCCAGGGTACTTGGCATCATCAGAACCTAGTTCTCCCACATTAGAAAGTCCTGAACTCCCCATATCACCAGGAAAGCAAGAGTCAGATCTAAAATCACTTCTAATGATGATGATAGAGGACTTTAAGAAGGACATAAATAACACTCTCAAAGAATTCCAGAATATAGGTAAACAGGTAGAAGCCCTTAAAGAGAAGACAGAAAAATCTCTTAAAGAATTACAAGAGAACACAACCAAACAGGTGAAGGAATTGAACAAAACCATCCAGGACATAAAAATGGAAGTAGAAACAATAAAGAAATCTCAAAGGGAGACTACTCTGGAGATAGAAGACCTAGGAAAGAAATCAGGAGTCATAGAAGCAAGCATCACCAACAGAATACAAGAGATAGAAGAGAGAATCTCAGGTACAGAAGATACCATAGAAAATATTGACACAACTGTCAAGGAAAATGCAAAATGCAAAAAGTTCTTAACACAAAACATCCAGGAAGTCCAGGACACAATGAGAAGACCAAACCTAAAGATAATAGGTATAGAAGAGAGTGAAGATTCCCAACTTAAAGGGCCAACAAATATCTTCAACAAAATGATAGAAAAAAAACTTACCCAACCTAAGGAACAAGATGCCCATAATCATACAAGAAGCCTACAGAACACCAAATAGACTAGACCAGAAAAGAAATACCTCCCGTCACATAATAATCAAAACACAAAATGCACAAAACAAAGAAAGAATTTTAAAAGCAGTAAGGGAAAAAAGCCAAGTAACATATGAAGGCAGACCTACCAGAATTACACCAGACTTCTCACCAGAGACTATAAAAGCCAGAAGATCCTGGACAGATGTCATACAGACCCTAAGAGAACACAAATGCCAGCATAGGCTACTATACCCAGCAAAACTCTCAATTACCATATATGGAGAAACCAAGATATTCCATGACAAAACCAAATTTACACAATATCTTTCCACAAACCCAGCACTACAAAGGATAATAGCAGGAAAGCTCCAATACAAGGAGAGCAATTATACGCTAGAAAGAGCAAGAAAGTAATCCTCCTCCAACAAACCCAAAGGAAGATAGTCACACAAACAATGCCTCCACTTTTTGCAAAAATAACAGGAAGCAACAATCTCCTCTCATTAATATCTCTTAATGTCAACGGAATCAATTCCCCAATAAAAAGACATAGGCTAATGGACTGGATACGCAAACAGGATCCAGCATTTTGCTGCATACAGGAAACCCATCTCAATGACAAGGACAGATACTACCTTAGAGTAAAAGGCTGGAAAACAATTTTTCAAGCAAATACTCCTAAGAAACAAGCTGGAGTAGCCATTCTAATATCGAATAAAATCAACTTTCAACTTAAAGACATCAAAAAGGATAAGGAAGGACATTTCATATTTGTCAAAGGAAAAGTCAACCAACATGAACTCTCAATTCTGAACATCTATGCACCAAATGCAAGAGCATTCACTTTCATAAAAGAAACCTTACTAAAGCTTAAAGCACACATTGCACCTCACACAATAATAGTGGGAGACTTTAACACCCCACACTCAGCAATGGACATATCATGGAAACAGAAACTAAACAGAGGTACAGTGAAACTAACAGAAGTTATGAACCAAATGGACTTAACAGATCTATTGAACATTTCACCCAAAACAAAAGAATATACCTTTTTCTCCGCACCTCATGGTACCTTCTCCAAAATAGACCATATAATTGGTCACAAGACAGGCCACAACAGATACAAAAAAATCAAAATAATCCCATGCAATCTATCAGATCACCATGGTCTAAAGCTGGTCTTCAATAACGACAAAGACAATGGAAAACCCACATTCACATGGAAATTGAACAATACTCCACTCGTTGATAATGGGGTCAGGGAAGAAATAAAGAAAGAAATTAAAGACTTTTTAGAATTTAATGAAAATGAAGACACATCATACCAAAACCTATGGGACACAGTGAAAGCAGTGCTAAGAGGAAAACTCACAGCTCTAAGTGCATACAAAAAGAAACTGGAGAGAGCATACACTAGCAGCTTGACAACACACCTGAAAGCTCTAGAACAAAATGAAGCAAATACACCCAAGAGGAGTAGACGGCAGGAAATAATTAAACTCAGGGCTGAAATCAACCAAATAGAAACAAAGAGAACTATACAAAGAATCAATAAAACCAGGAGTTGGTTCTTTGAGAAAATCAACAAGATAAATAAACCCTTAGCCAGACTAATCAGAGGGCAGAGAGACAGTATCCAAATTAATAAAATCAGAACTGAAAAGGGTGACATAACAACAGAAACTGAGGAAATTCAAGAAATCATCAGATCCTACTACAAAAGCCTATACTCAACAAAATTGGAAAATCTGGATGACATGGACAGTTTTCTAGACAAGTACCAGTTACCAATGTTAAATCAGGAGCAGATAAACCATCTTAACAGTCCCATAACCGCGAAAGAAATAGAAGTAGTCATTAAAAGTCTCCCCACCAAAAAAGTCCAGGTCCAGACGGTTTTAGTGCAGAATTCTATCAAACCTTCAAGGAAGACCTAATACCAATTTTCTTCAAACTATTCCACATAATAGAAACGGAAGGAACACTACCCAATTCATTCTATTAAGCCACAATTATGCTCATACCTAAACCACACAAAGACCCAACAAGAAAAGAGAACTTCAGACCAATCTCCCTTATGAATATCGATGCAAAAATACTGAATAAAATTCTCTGGAACCGAATCCAAGAACACATCAAAACACTTTTCCATCATGATCAAGTAGGCTTTATCCTAGGAATGTAGGGTTGGTTCAATATATGGAAATCCATCAATGTAATCCACTATATAAATAAACTCAAAGAAAAAAACCACATGATCATATCACTTGATGCTGAGAAAGCATTTGAGAAAATTCAACACCGCTTCATGATAAAAGTCTTGGAAAGATCAGGAATTCAAGGTCCATACCTAAACATAGTACAAGCAATATACAGCAAGCCAATAGCCAACATCAAACTAAATGGAGAGAAACTTGAAGCATTGAAACTAAGATCAGGGACTAGACAAGGCTGCCCACTCTCCCCCTACCTATTCAATATAGTACTGGAAGTCCTAGCCAGAGCAATTAGGCAACAGAAGGAGATCAAAGGAATACAAATTGGAAAGGAAGAAGTCAAAGTTTCACTATTTGCAGATGATATGATAGTATACTTAAGTGACCCCAAAACTTTCACCAGAGAACTCCTAAACCTGATAAACAACTTTAGCAAAGGTGCTGGGTATAAAATTAACTCAAACAAATCAGTAGCCTTCCTCTACACAAAGGATAAACTGGCCAAGAAAGAAATCATGGAAACGACACCATTCACAATAGTCACAAATAATATAAAATCCCTTGGTGTGAATCTAAAGCAAGTAAAGACCTATATGACAAGAACTTCAAGTCCCCGAAGAAAGAAATCAAAGGAGATCTCAGAAGATGGAAAGATCTCCCATGCTCATGGATTGGAAGGATTAATATAGTAAAAATGGCTATCTTGCCAAAAGCAATCTACAGATTTAATGCAATCCCCATCAAAATTCCCACTGAATTCTTTACAGAGATAGAAAGAGCAATCTTAAAATTCATTTGGAAAAACAAAAAACCCAGGATAGCGAAAACTACTCTCAACAATAAAAGAACTTCTGGGGGAATTACCATCCCTGATTTCAAGCTGTACTACAGAGCAATAGTGATAAAATACGGCATGGTATTGGAACAAAGACAGGCAGCAAAATCAATGGAATAGAATAGAAGACCCAGAAATGAACACCATACCTATGGTCACTTGATCTTTGAAAAAGGAGCTAAAACTATTCAGTGGAAAAAAGACAGCATTTTCAACAAATGGTGCTGGTCTAACTGGAGGTCAACATGTAGAAGAATGCAAATTGATCCATACTTATTTCCTTGTATAAAGCTCAATTCCAAGTGGATCAAGGACCTCCACATAAAACCAGCTACACTGAAACTAATAGAAGAGAAAATGGGGAAAAGCCTTGAACACATGGGCACAGGGGAAAAGTTCCTGAACAGAACACCAATGGCTTATGCTCTAAGATCATGAATTGACAAATAGGACCACATAAAACTGCAAAGCTTCTGTAAAGCAAAGGACACTGTCAATAACACAAAGCAGGAACCAACAGATTGGGAAAAGATCTTCACCAACCCTACATCTGATAGAGGGCTAATATCCAAGGTATACAAAGAACTGAAGAAATTAGATTCCAGACAATCAAATAACCCTATTAAAAATGGGGTACAGAGCTGAAAAAAAATTCTCAACTGAGGAAACTCGAATGGTTGAGAAGCACCTAAAGAAGTGTTCAGCATCCCTAGTCATCAGGGAAATGCAAATGGAAACAACACTGAGATTCTACCTCACACCAGTCAGAATGGCTAAGATCGAAAACATAGGTAACAGCAGATGTTGGCAAGGATGTGGAGAAAGAGGAACACTCCTCCATTGTTGGTGGGATTGTAAGCTGGTACAACCACTATGGAAAGCAGTCTGGAGGTACCTCAGAAAATTGAACATAGTGTTACCTGAGGATCCAGCTATCCCACTCCTGGGCATATACCCAGAAGATGTTTCAACATACAATAGGGCCACATGCTCCACTATGTTCATAGCGTCCTTATTTATAATAGCCAGAAGCTGGAAAGAACCCAGATGTCCTTCAACAGAAAATGGATACAGAAAATGTGGTACATTTACACAATGGAGTACTACTCAGCTATTAAAAACAATGAGTTCATGAAATTCTTAGGCAAATGGATGGAGCTAGAAAATATCATCCTGAGTGAGATGACCCAATCACAAAAGAACACACATGGTATGCACTTACTGATAAGTGGATATTAGCCCAAAAGCGCACAATACCTAAGACGCAATGCATAGACCACGTGAAACTCAAGAAGAAGAAGGAAGACCAAAGTGTGGGTGCTTTGATACTTTTTTTAGAAGGAGTATCAAAAGATTCAACAAGAGCTCCCAGGGTCTAAACCTCCAGCCTGAGAACAGGTAATTGAGGGTGGCCTTGTCAGACATCAGTGGAATTGGAGGACCATGGTCCCCAAAAGTTTGGATTCCCTAGTGTTGTGGAATCCAAGAGCAGGGAGATGGGTTTGGGAAGATGTTCAGAGCACACCTTCATAAGAATAAGATGAGAGGGTATGGGATAAGGCGGTAAGGGGGAGAATGGGAGAGGAGATAACATTGAAAGGTAAATACGCAAAATATCCAATTAAAAAAACATAATGGGTCTGACAAAAAAAAAGATAGTTTACTTATTTCAAATTATCTTCAAAAGTTTCTAGGAGATGCTAATTGGCTAAGATCTTATTTTAAGCTCTCCACAACAGAATTTAAGTCTCTGTTTAATATTCTCAAGAGAGATGTAAATCCTAATTTCCCTCAATAATTAATTGAGAAAAGAGGAGTAATTTTACAAAAAGTAGAAGAAGCTATTATTAATCAATATATTCTATAGACTGATTAGTTGTTGGCTGTTCTATAACAGTCCTTCGATAAAAGAGATTATTAATGTAGATTTACATATATATATATATATATATATATATATATATATATATATATATATATATTTATTTCAGGTCTTTCGAGACAGGGTTTCTCTGTGTAGCCCTGGCTGTCTTGGAACTCATTCTGTAGACCAGGCTGGCCTCGAACTCAGAAATCCACCTGCCTCTGCCTCCCAAGTGCTGGGATTAAGGGCGTGAGCCACCACTGCCCAGCTTATATTTCTTTAAATAGTGTCTTTATGACTCTCTGACTGTGGAAGAAGCGGCTGCTGTCACTTCTGGCCAGATTTTGCAAGAACTCTGAAAAATTGGTTTTAAAAATAAAAGAGGGGGAATTGTTTCCCCCAGAAGGAGTCTCCTGAAACACTCTCCATCACGCCGTGTTTACTTTTAGCTCTCTAAAACTGAAAGCTCATGGCAAATCTTCTGCTGACTGCCTCTGGCATCACTGAGACCAATAAAAACTATGACATAGCTATGTGGAAGGACCCACTTACCTTTAAATGGAATGGCCCCGACCCAGCTCTCATATGGGGCCAAGGATTGATATGCCTGTTTGATACCACAGAAGGCACAGGTAAATGGCTGCCAAAAAGATTAATGAAATAAATTGATATCCCCACAAAGCCAGGCCCAGCTATAAATAAGATGAATACCAATTGACCTCCAGGAGAGAAATCTCCTG
This sequence comes from Mastomys natalensis, assembly GCA_021653895.1. Classification (NCBI taxonomy): domain Eukaryota; kingdom Metazoa; phylum Chordata; class Mammalia; order Rodentia; family Muridae; genus Mastomys; species Mastomys natalensis. The sequence goes on along the minus strand of JAJTUV010000836.1, from coordinate 128,237 downwards.
AGAATTCCCTTCTTTTTCCTTTCCAGGTAAAAATGAAACACCCGTGATGTCTGCTGGTAGAAGTTCTAATCCTGATTCTGGCCTCTGGACTTATACTACTCAGACCTTTGATGTACCATTGACAAGGACACCAAACAGAGATTGACATCACTAATCTGAAGAAATCCCTCGTTTTGCTGTATGAAATGATCTCCAAAAATTGCAAAGGACTTTATTGTACTTGATTTACTCTTTTACAATAGAAAAGACTGTGTACAGCTCTTGACTGTGTACAGCCCTTAAAGAAGAATGTTGCTCTTACATAGACAAGACAGGGATGGTTAAAGAGAGCATGAAAAAGATCAGAGAAGCCCGAGAAAAGACAGAGAGAGAAGAGAAAGATGAGAGCTGGTACAAGGATTGGTTTTCAACCTCTCCATGGTTGTCAACCCTACTTCCTCCCATCTTGCGACCATTAATTGGGTTATTTTTGCTGATTTGTTTTGGTCCCTGGGCCTTAAATGGGCTGACTGTGTGATACAATAGATAGATAATTTAGTAGCAAAACCTATTCAGATACTTTATCATAAGTTAGCTATGGAGGACCACGAGACTCAAGATGAGGTTGTTACTCTATCCAGGGTGTTCCCAAAAACCATCTCCACCCAACCTAAATGAGGGGACTTCTGCCCCTACATCAAGCCGAGAGGGGCCACCCAGAATGCCCTCTGACTGGCGATCTGAATTCTTGCTTAGGCTGCGAGGCTAAGCACTGCAAGGGAATATAAATAAAAGTTAAAAATATCTCTCTGGGTTCCCTGAGGGACAACCCTGACTGCACAGGGGTTGATGTCGAAAGTATCCCCTCTCCAGGAAAAAGATATCGGGATGGGTATGGCCCTCATGCCTCACTGGACAACGACAGGAGGACCGGAGCCATTACAAGGTCCCCTCAATTATTGGAGGTCAGACCTCTATCCCCACCTTCGCAAGATTAGAATCGCCATGACCCTTCTATACTTAGAGAAGGGAGGATATGTCAGGGGCAGGCCTGTTTATACACTGAAGGCCTAAAATCAGCAATAGGCCTGACGTATATACATGCTAACACAAAGTTTCAGGTCTCTGTGGAAAAACACTGAAACAGAAGGCTATAGGCTATTGTAAACAGGCAGCTTTTGTGGAAACTTACCAGCCTGAGTAGTCACAGATCTTGTAATAGGCAGCCTCGGTGGATAGTACCAACTTAGATAAGGACAAGTGAATCATAGGCTGAGTTAATCATAGGCTGAGTTATAGTGACCTATCCCTGAACCTTCATCCAGCTGATACCCTGTTCTGAAAGGTATCTGTACTCCCCCTGAACACCTATGCTCCGGTGTCATTTCCTTTCCCACATCCTGCCTTGTGTGAATAAGTAAATTATGATTTGATTTAAATAATTAAATAATTTTAAAAAAAAGCCAGCTGAAGAAAATGGACAAAAAGCAGAAGATGCAAACAAAACTAATAAAATACAATGGCCACTCAGCTCCGGGTTTCAGAGTAACGAGTACTGAAGCAGCAATATTCCTTTACACCTATTAGAGCGACAAAAGTTGAAAGTTGGCTTAATTCTAAGTGTTGGCAGAGATCTGTGACTATGGAGGAATGTCTGTGCTCTGGGCTAGAGACAAGAGCAATGCACTGACGGTGTGAAGAATTAAATGCATGGAATTAAGTGCAGGCATTAAAAAAAAAGAATAACATAAATAAAAAAATAAAAATCCAGAAAAAAATTCTAGATTTATGCTGGCCATGCTGAAACTTAAAGATTCAAAGTGATTTAGTTTATAAACATCTGAATCAGCTATGAACAGAACTTTCTTTTAGGGAAAATTCCTAAGTTACTGGAAGAGATAATCAATATATGAAATAATGTCTTTGGTACTTAAAATTAGAAATAGCAATGCAATTAGGTGCCATTTTCAAGACAGAATTCTTATCTGATTAAGTGACAAAAGGTGAGCCTAGTTGATTGTGTTGTTTTACTAGAAAGAAAGTTATATAACAATGCTGGACATGTATGGAAAGTTATATAACTTCTAACTGCCTAGTATTTTTTTGCATCTCAAATGTTTCCCAAATGTCACATATTAGTAGCTAGTCACAAGCCCATGGTGCTACTGAAAGATGGTGTAACTTCTAGAACTCAGGGGAAAGGTAAGTTACTATAATTAAGGCTTTGAGTGACTTTTGAGATCTCAGCTTCTTTCTGTCTGTTTGATTCTTGGCTACCTCAAAATAAGTAGCCCTGTATCACCACACACCCCAACCATGAGATTCTCCTCACACATTCTCAAGAACAATAGTACTAACTGAACATTAATTGAAGCATCTGAAAGCAAGAGTAAAAAAAAACCCACAAACTCAATGCCCTTTAACATGTTCTCAAGGATTTAGAACACATTGTAGCAGAAGTAGAATCCAATTCAACTTAAACCATAGAAAATGTTGGGGAATTCGTTGAAAATGCTATTTACCTTTCCACAAAATTATTTATTTAAAAATGAATGTAGATATGTATCCACAAGTGTATATGTATATAGTTTAATATGCAAATAAACTTTAACTATTTCTCAACATAAAAAAAAAAAAAAAAAAAAAGAAAGAAAGAAAAAAACAACTGAACCCAGGTCCAGGGTGATTGAACCCAACCTCACTCTCCAAAGACATTTTTCTTTTTCTGTGTAAATGGAGAGAAAAATGACTATTGTGAAATGTACCTATTATAAGTATATAGTCGGGTATACTGTGATGGTGGCCTAGAGTCCTGTCACTCTATTAAAATGGAGACTTTTTGCATCACTAGGGGAAGATCGATCCTGTAATGACTCAGCTAATCTTTCCACCCCTTCCAGGAGGCACATTCTATATGTATTGTTGCATACTAGGCTAGCTTGCCTCAGGTAGGACAGATAAACATGAGTTGAATCATACTGTATGTTCTCTTGGCTTCTTTCATACAGCATAAAACTGTAACTCTTTCTTTTTGTAGTAATTTTCAGTTTACTCCTCATTAGTGTACAGTATTTCATTTCTTGTTTTGCATAGTAATTATACTGTGGGAACATTTCAATTAGTGTCTGTTCATATTATAATTTCTCTATTCGCTTGATGATGGGTATGTAAGCTTTTTCTTCTGGTTAGCCCTACTGGGATTTCGAGGGAAATTTCAATGAATTTGTAGAGTTTAGATGAGTGGATGTCTCATCAGTACTTGGTGTTTGAATCAATGAGACACAGAACAACTCTGATTAAGTCTTTGTTAATTTTTTTAGTAATATAATCGTTAATATTTTGTTAAAATTTTCATATATATTTTGAGATCCTTTGGAGGTGTAGAGAATAGTATTATCATTTCTATTTTCCCTTTCTTGTTCAATGTGGTGGTCAGTTTAGTTTTATGTGTTCACTAGGTATTTTTAAAAATTATTATTATTATTGTTATGATGATGATGGTGATGTGTATGTCTGCATAGGATGAGAGAAGACTATTGGCTTCCCTGGAGCTGGAGTTACAGCCAGTTGTGAGCTGCCTGATATGGGAGCTGGGAATCAAACCCTGGTCCTCTGCAAGAACAATATGTGCTCTTAACCACTGAGCCACCTTTCAAATCCATCACTGGGTATTTTTATAATTAAATTGACCATGAGTCTAGGTGTTGTGATGGAAGCATTTTGTAGACTTAGCATCTACAATAATAACTTTCAGTAACTTTGCTAATCTTGGTGGGCTTGATCCAATTAGTTAAAAGACCTTAAGAGTAGAAGTGAAGTTTCCCAAGAGAAAAACATACCCTACCTGCCTCCTGAAGCTTTCCTTCTCTTGAGTCTCCAGATTGTTTTCCTGACAACCTACCCATGGATTTAGTACTTACCTACCCAGCCTAGACTACCTAGCATGTGAGTGTAATTCTCACTATAAATGTATTCACATCATCTTCCAGACTTACACCCATCCTACATGCATCCGATTTCTCTCCAACACCTATGCATCCACCTCACCCCAACAAATAAGTGAATGTAAAAGTAAACTAGCAAACAAAACAATATGGTGAACACTAAGAGAGCAGCCAGGTCTATATTGTTCCTTTGAAGAATAATGAGGGGTGAACTTTAAAGAAACTTAATAAAAATACTAACAGGTTCACTTTAACTTTCCTACATAGTAAATGTAGGAAATGGGGATCTATTCTGCATTGGAACAAACAAATCTTATGTATAAAGGGTGGGCACATCAGAGAATCTTAAATGTACCATTGCAGGTGGCTTCAAAAATCAACCCCATGAGTTGTCTAATATAGTTTAAAGATGTGAAATTTGAACCTATATGACTCCCATAACTATTTCAAAGGGATAAGGGACAGGAACAAAAATAAAAGAAAATGGAATTTGTCAAATTGATATATAAGCAAGTCTACTAAATCCAAAAGTTTAAGGCAAATGTTAGAGAGATGAGTGTCTTGGCAACTTCACATCACTTGCTCATACCATAAGGTTTCCTAGATTAATAGCTTCACATAATGTGTGCCTTTGGAAGAGGTGCCAAGCACCTGGTTACTTACTAAATCTTTTAAAGTAGAGCAAATGGAATTTATGAGAATAATGGAGTTTTTATTGATTATATTTAAGTGGTTTAGAGAAAAATTAAATAAAATTCCCTCAGATTGTGCTAACATCAGAGCCAAAAACTAGTTGGAAAAGAAATAGAAAGATAAAAATAATGTGAAAATCACTATTGAAGTTTAATGTTTTGCAACACGACAGAAGTTTTGGTTCCTTTAACAAAATCAGTTGACTTAGAAGTGGAAAATATGCAGTTTCAGGATCAAGGTCTTAATAAAATGAACTTGAAGCTCCAGTACATGAAGCATTGAGAAAAGTTATCCTTAAAAAAATCTTACTTGTGTTTCCACTAGATGTAAGAAGACACAAAACCACAGGTTCTATCTATTTCCATAGATATGATAATTTTACAGGTGAATAAGCAGAAAGAACTAGTAAGAATTATATCCATACTTTATGTAATAATTTTAATATAATATGGAAAGATTATTTTACATTAGGAATTTTTTCTACCAAATTAATAATTAAATAGATAAAATGTAAAAGATTCTTTGTTTTCTGTATTTGGAGTTAACCGTGAGCCTTTATGTGTGATAGCATAACTCTAAGCTATGAGACATAGCCCAAATCCAAAAGATCTTGTTCTTTCATTTGGTGATCACAGTTATTATTAATGAACTCATAAAATTGCAGTATATATCCATAATTATATAAGTAACATATATAGCTGCAATGTCTGCTATATATTCTCCAGAAATTAACATCATTTCAATAATATGTGAATGCAGATTTTAAATAGTTACTTTCAAAAAGTAAAAGACAAAGCAATTTATTGACATAGCAAAAAATGAAAATGTAAAACTTATATCTTTTAAGCACATGTATTTTGGGTTTTTCTTTATTTTTGAGAATTTCATGTTTCTGTTTTTTTCCCCCTATGGAATAAGGTTAATTTGGGACACGGGAAGTGGAGTTGAGAGAGTAGAGACAGAGAAAGGCAGAGAGAGAGAGAGAGAGAGAGAGAGAGAGAGAGAGAGAGAGAGAGAGAAGTAGAGGCTGCCATGAACATGTGGAGAGAGGGGGGAGGGGAATGGGGAGAGAGAGTCAGAGAGGGAAGAGAGTAAGATGGTAAGAGAGTAAGTGAATTTTATGTTTATTATAAAGTACTATCATACCCCCTTTTCTCACTTCAAAATGCACTCACATATGACCAATACAACTCTCTCTTAACCTCATGTCTTTTAAAATAGTTTTATTTTTAAAACCCAATGAATTCACTTAGTGTTGTCTATATGTGCACGGATGTGGAGCCATCCAATGGTGCATGGAAAACTTGCCAGTAGTCAAATTAAAAAAAAAAAAAAGTAAAAATAAAGTAACCCAGCAACTATCTAATGCCAGTAGCTTCTCAGTAAGGGGTGTGGCCTCCAGACCCTCTGCCCCATCCATGGCAGGATTTTGACTGGCTTGATCTTAACATAGATCTTAAACAGGTACCCATGGCTCTGTGACCTCCTAATTGGGATAGGCATGTCCAGAGGGAGCATTCAAAGCCCTCCCCCTGTCTACCCTCTCTCACATTCTCTCACTCTCCTTCAATGTTCCCTGAGCCATGGTAGTGGAGGGATTAACATGGCACCTCACTTGGAGCTGAGCATTCAATCTCCTATTCTCAGTGCTTTTACTAAAATTTATATCTCACTGACCACTGCCCACAACAAAATGAAGTTTCTGTGACCAAGGCTGAAAGCAGCCACATCTATCAGTGCTAGGAGCTGGGTGGAGGTTGAAGTCTAGGTTCCAGTATATTTTTTAAAATAGGGATTATAAATATTATTTGATTAAGTAAACAAATTAATATTTACACATATAAGACGTAAAACATTTTTGGGAAAGCATTTTCACTGTATACAAAGTAGAAATGACATGTAAAATCTTTCTCGGGGAGACATGTGAATAGTAAGTGCAGCTGTATCTGTCATTTCTGTCTGAGAAGAATGAATTTTGTAAGAGTACTGATTCTCCAAAATTATTTGCTCAAATAACGCACATCTGTAAATGCCAACTGATATGGTTCTCAGATGACAAATGTGTTTCCTAAAAGTCATGTGTTTTGAGTGTCATCCCAAGGGTGGCAGTGTCAAGAACTTCTGGAACCTTTAACGGTGTTGGGGCCTAGTGGAAGGTCACAGAGTAGTCCCTGCCTCCCAGTCTTTGGTTTTCCATTTTCTGGCTATTATTTCTCACCCTTCCCAAAGTTGGTGTCTTCATGTTTGCTTTGTCAATCTATAAAACCATAAGCTAAGTAAATCACTGTGTATGCATGTATATGATGTATATGTATGTAAAGCTCTGGATATTTTGTTATAGTAACAGAAAGCAGGCTAGCACATCTGTGCAATTATCAAGTTCACTAGTATTATGGATAGAATAAATGCAGTGCCTGTTTATTCTTGAATTACCCAGGAAATTTATTTGTTCTGTGTTGTATTCTAGTTTTGTCTCCTCTACAAGGGAATTTTCCTTGGGCCAGTGGTGGCTAAGTATTGTCCTAAACAAAGCAGATCTTCCCTTTTGCCTGCCTCAGTGATTATTTTAGAAAAGGAGGTGGGGCCTGGTGCAAAGGGCACATAATTTAGTGAATGCTTCAGAGAAAGACATCATTCCTACACATGGACACTAGTGTAGTGCCTGATATCAAGTTGAATTTCAAAAAGTTGACGAGCTGATTAAATGACAGTTGTGCTTCTAGTAAAGCTCTTCAAGAGAAAATCCAAGGAGGAGAAAGCTGTAGTGTCAAGGAAAACCAAAGGAAGATGAGAATCCTGGGCAAGCAATGACTTTACCATCTACACTGGCCATTTGACATTTGTGACTCCGCATGTGCCTTAAGCTTCTATAGATTTTGATAATGCCCTATGCAGTGAATCCAGTCAAACATAGAAACAAAATTAGTTTGCTTTTCTTGAATATCACTGTCGCAAACATAAAGAAATAGGACTTCAGTGGCCCAACACACTCCAGAAGGACAGAGAAGTAGCGATGTGAAGAAGGAGGTCGTTGTGTTCTAAATGAGGCAGTGTGAGAAACTCCGGAACCCCCAAACCACTCAGAGACCTCAAAGAGGCAGAGCTGTGTTCCTGCAGATCTTCTTGATTACGTACAGGAGTACTAATGTTGGCGAATATTAAACATGCTGTGAGAATCAGAAAATGCAAGTTGGGGAGAGAATGCCGTGTGAGATGGAGAGATGCCCAGTTGCCAGGTCCCTCTTGAGGTCTGCTGCAGTCAGAAGGAGATGGAGAGAAGCTTCAATTGGTAAGAATGAGTCGGGAGGAACGTCCCTGTTCTAGTGCCACAGGAACAAAGTCAAGGGTGAGAAAGAGTGGGGAACATTGCTCCAAAGGCTTCTGTTGAGTAAGAGTCTGCGGAAAATGAACTATTTGTGGGGCTATGGGAAGGAGTACTGCTTGTGATTAAATCTGGAGAAACCATCTTTAGAAATGGGTTTCAGTGAAATAATTCTTAACGATATCCTGCTCTACTCAATTATCATCAGGGAGGAAATGTCCAGCAACTGAGAGGAACAGATGCAGAGACCTACAGCCAAACTCTAGGTAGAGCCAGGGGAACGCCACAGAAGAGGGGAAGGACAAATTATAGGAGCCAGAGGGGTGGAGGACACTGCCAGAACCTGTACCACAGAGTCAACTAAGCAAGGCTCGTAGGGGCTCACAGAGACTGAAGTGACAATCACAGACCTTGTACGGGTCTGACCTAGGTCCTCTGAACATACTTTGTGGTTGTACAGCTTGCTGTTCTTTGGGAGTTGCAATGATGGGAGTTGGGGTGTTCTGACTCCTTTGTCTTCACTTGGACCCCCTTTCCTCCTACTGGGTTGCCTCATCCAACCTTAATGTGAGGGTTTGTTCCCAGTCTTACCGTATCTTCTTAGACTATTATCAGTGGATATCCCAGGGAGGACTGCTCCTTTTGTGGGGGTCGGGGTCGCAGGGGGTAGAGAAGGAGTTGACCTGGGGAAGAGGGGAGGGGAAACTTCTGCGGTGATGTAATGTATGATTGAAGAATGAAAGTAACAACAAAAGAGTGGATTGGGGTCTCTCCTGCTGCAGCTTCAGGCAGGGAAGATCCTATAGGTTCTTTCCATATCAGTTTCTTACATGTGCAAAGAACGTTAGTCAGGGAGCAGCGCACAGCTGTAGCTTTCACGATACCAGGGAGACGCCTGTGGAAACACAGGTACTTGTTTGCTCCACTAGAAGAAAAACGAAATCTCTGGAGAAGGTTCAGGAGATGGTTCCTAGTGGAACGAGAAGCCATGCTAAAGGAAAGACCTGAATATGATGGGTCAGTGGGTCAGAACTGGGTGCCTACTAGGACATCTAAGAAACATTAGAAGGTAAACTTCTTGCGGGGAAGACAATCACTGCGTGATTTTCGGATCAGAATCAAGTAAGTCTACCTTGAACAGCCCTTCGGAGGACAAAAGGAGTGCTTTCGTCCCTGCTTCCAGGTTTGGGTGAGAACTTGAGCTTCCACTGAAAATGTTTCAACTGACCCAGTTTCAAAAAAATGATAGTTGCTAAATAAGTAAGCGGTTGTCAGGACATAGGGGTAGCAGTGTCAAGTTTCAAGAGAATAAGAAAGGACAGAGCATCAAGACTGAGATACTAGGAAATCCAAGGTCATCACATTTTGTAGAAAGAGAGGAAAAAGAAGAGGCAGTGCCCTAGCAAGCCTGGCATCCAGCCTCAACAGCACCCTGACTGATAGAAAACATAACACTTTAAAAAGAGAGAAGAGGCTGGCAAAAGAAATAGAAGTCCAGCCCGAGAATTTACCCAGAGAATTGCAGGTAATGCTAGACCTCAGAACCCCAGGCCAGAGTGTGAAGTTAAGTTCATTTCTATGTTTGTAAGTGCTCAGCTTTGTCGGCTTCCTCTCCAGTTTCTTTTCTAGGGATCATCCTCACCGTGCGCCGCCCGTGGGACTTGGTTCCACAGCCTCAAATATCAAAGGAAAATGGAGAAGCCTTCATCCCACTAATGCTTCAGTTCTGCCATTAGATATTGCTCTCTGGGACACTGAAATGGAGGTCAGAATATAATATGGAAGGATCAGGGATGAATCAAGAGTACAAGCACATAGCTTCTAGTAGTGACAAGTCCTACCTTTTAAAAGTGGTCATTTTACATACGTGCTCCTTGAGTCTTGCTCTGTAATTTTCAACATAGCTATCTAACTTCCTTCCCATAGAGTTTCCTTCTGATTGGGATAGTTATCATTTCTTTGGCTAACAATGGAGAATCCTCTTTTATTTTATAATTAGATCATATTCTAGGAAACGGACTTGAAGAAATCCATAGAGAAATTTGGCCTAAGCAGAGATAAAAGCAAATGACTAGTTTCTACATTCCTGTTATTTTCTGCCTTTGAGGAGAAGGCTTTAGTGTTATTAATTGGCTCTGCCTGTGACCATTACAAGAACCACAAGGAATTCAAAGCCTTTAACTAGTGAGCTGATTCAAAAGGTCTCAGATATGTTGGGGAGTGGTGAGGGGGAAGGAATATCTTTACCAAATCCACAAGTTGTAAGTCAGTGTCAAACAAATGCTAAGGAAGGTTTATAATTTCTTAGCTTCAATCCTCTTAGAGGCACAGAGCCACCAATGCAAGGATCCAGCTTGAAGTTGGATGACTAGTGTTGGTAATCCATAATATAAATTCAATTCACTACTTAAACAGAGATTTTCAACGTTATATGAAGTAGAGCTAAAGAGATGGCTCAGAAGCTAAGAGTGTTTGCTGCTCTTCCAAATGGCCTGAGTTCTGTATCAAGCTCCTATATCAGAACCATCTGTAACTCCAGCTCCAGGAAATACAACATCCTCTTCTGATCTCCATGGTAGGCCAGTGCACACACATGTGTGTGCATACATACGCACACATAAGTAAGCATAATAAGTTATGTGAACCACAGACTAAGAAGTGAATGATCAGTTCAAAGATGATGTATGCTGTTCACTTAGCTTGCTCTCCTTGCTAACAAAATTGTATCTTCTCAATTTTATTCACTGCTAAACAGTTCAGATACCCAGACTTCCTTAGTATAATATAGATGAAACAGTTGAGACTTTGGGATGTGACAGGCTGGAGTACATTTATCAGGTGTGTCCCATCCATCTCACACCAGGTCTCTAGAAAGATCCCAGAAAGCATTAATGTTACTTGTATCATATGAATAGTAGGGTGTGGGGATGGGAGTGGTAATATCACTTAAAGAAGGAAAACACAGCAAAGTGAGAATGATTGCATCCTTTCTGGCAGGTTTTCTGTTTTAAAAGACGATTTGCTTAAATTAAGAATGATTACAATGTGGGTTTTATAATTTATCTAAATGAAAAATCAAAAATAACACTAAGAAATAGTCATGGTGGCACAAAGTCTATAATCCCAGAATTTGGCAGCAGGCAGGGGGCTGAAGCAGAAGAATTACTGTGAGTTATAGGCTAGCCTGAGCTACAGAGCAAGATCCTGTCTCAAAAATAGTAGGTGGGGGAGTCTTTTAGTTTTTTTTTTTTTTTTTTTGAAAACAAAGAGCCTGTTTCCTGTTGGATTGCTGGAGTTCTTTGAAGTCTCACAGGGACAAGACAAAGCAGCAGAGACAGATGCTGTGCAGATGGTAGCTTGCTATCATAGTAGTATCACACAGCTGAGGGATTATATGCCTTTATAGTATCCAGAAGCAGTCTACTCATTCTGGAAAGGAAGAAAAAATGTTATCTGTTGCTTTCTTGCTGCAAACACAACTCTAAAACATGGTCTAGGAAAATAGATAGAGCTACATTCTTGCCGTATGTAAGACACTCAGGACCCATGGCAAACTGCTATCTGTAGCATACTGATTCCTATAGTTTGATTTGTTGTGTCCCTCCATAATTCATGTTGAAACAATCTCCAATATGTCTGTTTTGAGAGGAGGGACCTTTAGGGGATGATTGGATGATGAAGGCTCTACCCTCATGAATGGAGTTTCTCTTAACAGAGGCTTCAGAAAGCTCATGGCCCTTTTGGTTCTTGTGCCAGGCAGAAGCATCTGGCTCTTGTTTTTTCTGCAGTGGGAAGATTCTGTAAGAACTGCCTATGAAGTTCTTCGCATCATCCTAATTCTTGATTACGGACATCCCACAGTCTAGATCTTCATAGTCACAATATTATCATCTTCTTTCAAACTTCTGAATGTACTTATCTAGAGATAAATTTCCCTTTTTTCTATAAAAATTATAGATCTAAAATAAATATTACATATTTTAAAATATAAAATATTCTACACTATTTTAGGCTAATACTTTCTAATTGTTCCAAACACTAAGATATGAGACTCTTTCATATTTGTTTATGCTTATTTGTAGAGTCTCACGTGTATGTTTACCATACAGAGTTTATTGATGGGAGGGAGACTTACCTCTCTTTTGACCTTGGACTCAGTGTGAACAAAATGACAATTCATTAGTTTCTTTCGCATGGTTTCTGATATTTTTGTGGCTCTTGATATTCTTCTTTCTCTCTTCCATTCATTGCATTTAGTGGCTTGCTGGTATAATAAAATTTAACATCCACAAAACAAAACAAAAATGAAGTATGCGAGCCCTTGGAAGTCAAACAAACCAGCACCGTGAGGGATTTCCCAGAGGAGCCGCACGAGGAGGAGGCACAGGTCAGAGCTGAGCCGTGAGCAGCTTGAGGAATGAGGCCGTGTGATCTGTCTTAAATATATTTACACATTTATGAAATGTAAGCTTGGATCACGTAGTGTCCATAAATTAAACAGCCAACAAGATTCCAAGATGAAGTCATTTTATTACATAGGAAAGTTTAATTTATCAACTTCAAGAACCCAGAACACTTACACTGTCTTTTAGCTTTCTGAATCCGTTTGCTTGTTTTGGTGTTTGGCCCAATGAAAGATATCTCAGGAGATCATATTTTATAAGTGAATGCAAACATATGAAGCAACTCGATGGTCTGGAGTTTATATTTAAACAAGTTGGTGTTATTCTGGTTTAATTCTGTCCCCCATAATGCAGACAAGTCATATTTTTATTAAAGAAAACAGACAAAAGCCTGTCTCAGAAGTGCCGAAACTGCAAGAGGGGAGTCGCTTGAATCTATAGAATCAGCGCCCTTAATTCCACACAGATGTCTCGGTGCATTCCTGTAAATTTTCAGACTGAAAAGGAAATGTTAGTTACACCCTTCTCCTAACAGCCTAGGCGAAAATATTTCACATATTCCTACGTATGTTTTGCTAACCGCAAAAAGAGACAAAAATGAAGTAATCATCACTTCGAATTAGTATTTTACTATTAATAAAAACCAACACGTGCACTTAACAGGCAGCACATCACCTCTTTCCAGTGTCCATCTCTACACTTCAAAGCATAAAAATGCAATTCGTGTTTTCAAATGGTGATTGGGAAATACAATGTGTTGACAAAATTTATATTTATTTCTAGCATGCTGCATAGTGTGGTCGCCATGTGTTTGTGCTTACTTTTAAGCACAAGGGGATGGATGTAATTGTTCTTTATAAACACAGAGAAGGGTAAAGACATCATCTGAGGGACTTACATAATGGCTAGCATTGGATGGTGTGGATCATGTTTAGTGTCTCTGTATTCTCCAGACCATCTTTGGATGGATCACTAGGTCAGCAGCTCTTGTTGGATACTGAAGAAACCATTGTCATGTTTTAGCAGAAGTGAATATATAGCATGGAAGCCACTCTTTCCCTTCTCCAATCTAAGTCCCAACTAGGCCCAATACTACTTAGCTTCCTAGATTGGATGTGTTCAGAATGGTATAGCCATTGATATTTCTCTTTTAACATCCTTCTGACAAGTCATAACTTCACTCTCAAGTCTTTCTTAATGGATAACTGCTATTAGAAATATGACTATGGCCCAGGTTATGAAAAATACTCATCTTCCTAGATTCAATCTGTGCCTTGGTTTTCTGATTTAAAAGAAAAAATCTAGGTTCAGGAAAGCTAAAGAGCTAACCAGAAGTCACTTGGCTAGAAAGTATAAACAATAGATTTATTCCTGATGATTTATGTGCCAGTAATATTTCAGTGATTAGGTTGTACAATTTCCCTAATAGTCACTTGTTAATGAGCTAGCATCTAAAGGCATTTGAAACTTGGTATTTCTTGCTAAGAAGAAAAGCATCAAGGTAACTTGGACCTAGAGTACCAAGAAATGCTTTTTAAGGCATTTAGTGATGAAGCCAGATGACTGTGTGCTGTGAAACATTTTCAGGAAAAATGTAGCATGCAAGTGTTCAAGATAAGCAATGAGCTTAAAAGGCCCAGTTTAGGATGTTCACAGTGGTCTGTGTTAGATACTGATGTATAAAATAATGGCCGCAGAGCTTGGAAAGATGCATATTTCTGTTGTGGATCTTCTATAGGAGCTTCTCAAAAGGAAGGACAGATTTGTTGAGCACATGTGTTTAGACTGGAGAGACACAAGCAGTAAACTTTCTTACAAGGTGCTGAGAACATAACTTCAGAAGTTGAGATCAGTTAGAGCTAGTGAGTATGGGGTTGATTTGTGGCTTGTAAACCCCATCCAGATGTGACCTGCCAACAGAAGTCAAAGTTATTACTAGCCCCCTGGATGACTCTGAAGGCCCTAGGTATATGAATCAACATCTTATTTCAGGACTTCTTGCAGAAAAAGATGCTAGAGGAGACTTGGAATTTCTGGTACCTTGCACCCAACCTGGGGACTTTGGCAGCTACCACACACCCTTGACTTGATATCACTGTGCCCTTGGTGTTCTTAAGGAAGGTACACACAGAGAAAACAATGTAACTAAGACACATGTGCAATCAAACTGAGACTTCCTGTGCACCTTGAAGGGTTGAAATGCCCTATCATTTCTTGTTGCATGGTCAAGAAGTTAGAGTGAACACACAACTCATTTCATGACAGGATACTGTAGTCTGTTTACATCTGCCATCATTCTACATTAGCAGGAGTCAGGAATTTGAAGGAAAGGTGCTTCTTCTTGCTGTGTATGGTACAAGCTGGAAGTGCAGAAGATAGGTTTTTGTTAAAGGGTCATGGAGATGGTTGAAACAAAGAATCTGATGCCAAACTCTGCCTCTTCTCCTAGAAGGGTTCTCAACCTGTGGTTCATGACCTCTTTGAGGATCAAATTACTCTTTCACAGGATCACATATCAGAACTCTTGCATATTATATACTTATATTATGATTCATAACAGTAGCAAAATTACAGCTATAAAGTAGCACCAAAAATAATTGTATGGTTGGGGGTGTCACCACAATGAATTAAAGAGTCACAACTTTAGGAATGTTGAGAACCACTATTGTAAGTTCTGTCATCTCTTTGTTGACAGCAGATATATTTATCCAAACTTCTCATCTCTAAGGGCTGACAGGGATGAGCAGTTCACAGTCATAGATGCTACATGGCCGAGATCAGGAGTATTGGCAAGCAAGCGAGTCAATAGGAAAGAATTTTGGTGTCATGAGAAAATACTGTAGTCTCCATAAAGAGAAACAAATTACTGAATCATCTAGGATGATATTTGAGGGGGAAAGAATTACCATGGTTCTTCCTTAAGTTGGTGACTAGCTCTTATTCAGCTAAGTTTTCTAGCTAAGCTTTTGGCAAGCAAGTTACAGTCAGCATGTAGAGAAAGGTATATGTGGAAGGAACCAGAAAGGCTGAGAGATATGGAGAAAGGGTAGCAGAGCTTTGGGAAACATTGCACCAGCCAGAGGTTCTGGCTAAAAACAGCTGGCACAATGACAGTAGAGTAATTTTATGAGTTCAAGAACAGGAGGACTCAGTCTTGAGGAGATGACTCAGTCATCTTGCTTTCCATGTCATGCAGACCTGTGTTCAGAACCATAGTGCTCATATATAAACTAGGGGTGTTGACACATCTGTAACTTCAGTGCTGGGAGGACAGAATCCATTGATGACAGCCAGATCCCTCTGGCTATCATCCTCTGCTTACTATATAGCCAGTTTAGCTGAATCATGGATTCCAGGTTCAGTGAGAAAAAGTCTTTCTCAAGTAATAATGTAGAAAGAGACAAAGACATTTGATGTCAACCTCTGGCATGCGCACAATACAAACTCAGAGATGTACCTACAACATACACAGCACACATGCACAAAAGAAAAATATTATTAATTGTGGTATAGGTGGCATATAATGAAATTCTATGGATCAGGCAGACATCCTACTTTAGTAAGAAAAAAAAATTATTGTCCCATCTCTAAATCTTGAGAAAGGCCTGTTTTTAAAAGCCAAAGCCAAAAAGACTTTGATGGAGGGATGCTCTTTCAAAATGTAAAAACCTCTGTACTGGGATAAAGACATCCAAGAACCACTGTGAAGTGAAGGGGCCAAGGGAAGTCAGCCTCTGACCCTGCTGTACTTTCTGCTGACATTGACTGTGTGTCAAACAAATCATTAAGGTGGTTAATATGGGCCATTCAGAGACTCGGATTGAGTGGCGGGCAGAATAAAGATGGATATTCACAAAAGGGAAATAGAAGGTGGATGTCTGAAGTTGCTCTGAAGCTCTGATACTTGAAGATGTTTAGAAAATTTAGCTATATAATAAGAATGTAAGCCAATAGAGTCTATATCCTCAAAACCATATCAATGGAACATCTCCAGTGAGTATCAGTGTTCCTTAAATGTGTGTGTGTGTGTGTGTGTGTGTGTGTGTGTGTGTGAGAGAGAGAGAGAGATGTTTGATGAAGTGTTTTATGAACTTAAGATTAAGGCATGTGCCATAGAATGTTTAGTCAATAGAAATCATTTGAATTTACTTACCTATATTTGGAAAGTATTAGTTGGGCAATAGTGTTTTATTTAATTTAAAAATGGGAGGCAGTGAGATGGCTCAGCAGGTGAAAAAGAATATGCTGTGCAAACTTGGTAACCTCAGTTACCACTAAAATCTGATTTGCCATGGTATGCACATGTATTCATGCTTGTGCAAGTGAGCATGCATGCGAGTCACACACATGAACATGACTACAAAGCACACATACTGATAACCATGTATTTAAAAGTTTAAAGGAAACCAGTCTCCATTTTGTTTTATTCTTGGGGCTTAATACAATAAAACCTCTCAAAGTTACTTTTTAATCACTAGGAAAATGAAGACAAAGTATTGGATCCAACAGAGGTTTGATTGTTAAAGTGAACCAAACTCACCAGTGACTACCTAGACTAAAAGCAACATCTACTTCTTTAACAAGACGACAAGGAGAGCACATACCTTTGTGGAAGTAGTTTTCACAGTCTCTGAATCCTTCAAATCCACACAGCAGTTGAGCAGTCATTAACACCTGTCATAGTCACTATAACTCTGTCCAAAAGCAGGCAGAAGAGGTCTTCCCTTTTATATCTACAGAGGTCCAAGAAAATGAGTCTTACTACTTGGAACTCAGTCTGTATCATCCCCCCTACACCAATGAAAATCCAAGCCATTTATTATCCATTATCCCATTGATAAACAGGGCCCCTGAAATCTCACTATACATGTGAAAATGATGGAACTCCTTCATTGCACACAAGAGTGAGCTATAGAGGGAAGTCTTCATGATGATTTTGTTACAGAGTATCATTTTACTGCCATGTAAAAAAGTATGATAAATTGAACAATTCAGACTATTCTTCACTAGGGAGGCAGTTGGTATTTATTTGTTACTATATCATACCAGGTGACATCACTTGTTTTTAAATTAATGGTCTCATGCAGGCTACTCTGACCTTGCACTTCTGATCTCCCTGCCTCCGCTTCTGAGTGCTGGGATTATAGGCAAGAACCACCATACTTAGCTTTGAAGTTATGTTTTATTAATAGCAAGTGATGGTCTGTGAACTGTAGCAAGGTTTTGAATATACTTTGGCAAGAGTTTCTCACTCTTTCTGTGTGTTTTTTTCCTCACCATCTCTTTTTCATCATCTACATTTGTCTCTGTATTTCTGCCAATTTGTTTGATGCTGTGTTTGAGACTGACCTACACACTTACGAATCAATTCTCCCGTTGTCTTCATGTCAAATGCTTTATGAAGCAATAAATCAACCTATGGAACACATGATATAATCCACAAACATCTTAACTTTTTTCCATGATAATCATAAAGATTTCATATATCACTGTCTAAGGACTAATTTTTCATGTATGCTTAGAGTATATTCTTCTTGGGACTGACTTCCCAGCTGACATTAGTAACTATATTTTTGTAAACGTATTCATTCTTTGTGATTGCTTTATTGAGTTTTGGTGTTCAATTTAATCCCCTCTATAAGGGAGTTACATTATTCATTTTAGATCAAAAGCTAAGTCAAAGTTTTGTTTGCATAACTATCTTTTGATTTCATTAAGCTGTCTCTTGTGACAAACCTTATTGGACTTACCTGTAAGTGACCTTGTTCCCCTGCCCAAATTATGTTATATTTTCATTTGAAACAATGTCTTCTTTGACAGCAAAAAAATCATTAGCTCCTTCTGACAGTGAGACTCAGTGTTGGATTTCTCCCATCTTACATATAATGCCATTTTATCCACATAAATATCAAATAATTTTCCTAATCTACATCACAAGTAGCTGAACCTCAAAGTAGCTAATTTAATTTCTAAGTCTATGGAATCTGAAAATTCAGAGCAAACAGGAAAGACCACAGAAAGCCAAAGAAATTTTAATCAAAACATGGCTGGATATATCATATTATCTGACCCCAAAGTATACCGCAGAGCCATAATGAAAAAGCCAACATGGCACTGGTACAAAACAAAGGTAAGAGTCTAGTTCCACTTCTTTTACTGTGATAAAATACCATGGCAGAAAGCAACTTTGGGAACAAGGTGTCTATTTAGCTTGCAATTCTAGGCTATAGTCCATCATATCAAGAACATCCAGGTAGATCGCGAGCATCTAATTCATAACTGCTACAGTGAAAAACAAAAATAAACTAAGTAGAACCTTACTTGCCTTCTCATCTTACACTGCATTGTTTAAGTAGTGGCAGCCATAATAGGCTGGGTGTAGTTATAAATATTTTTGCAGCCTATTTTAATAAATGTTCAACCTCTCCTCTTGCCCACCACCTACCAGAGGTAATGGAAGAGAAAAATTATTAGGATATGGGGGGAAGTGGACCTGCTTAGCAATAGATTTTTGGGGGCGAGCTCAATCTTCTTTGTCAGCAGTTTAGTCCCATAGCAAACACCAAAACCAAACAGTAGCTACAGTCCAGTCTTCTCAGCAGGCAGACACCATGCTCAAACCAGCAGCTGTAGTAGCTCAATCCTGAAGAAAAACTACAAGGCTGGACAATAGCAAGAAGCCACAGGAACTTCACAAGAAGTTCTTTGGCTAGTTTCTCTCAATGGCTGCATTACCACAAGTGGAGCTCAACCACACTATGTAAGGCAATCCAAAACATGCGTGTCTTTATCGAAGAATAGCAAGGTGGAGCAAACCAAACCAATGCTCAATGCTTGTCTCCCACTGTCTGTGGAGTAATATTTACACTCCTTCATCGCAAGTCCTATCATGTGTCTGCTATATCAAAGCATCCTTTCACTTGTGAGCCTCAGCAAAACTTCATTTGACATAATTGACTTTTCAGAAAAACTTAGAAGTTTCCACTTCAGCTTGGTCTTCTTATATCAAACAATTAAGGTAATCTTTCTAGACATGTCCACAGGCCAATCTAACCTAGAGAATTCCTCATGAGACTTTTTTTGTAAGTGATTTCAGGTTCTGTCAGGTTGCCACTTAAAACTCACCAGCACAGCATCGAAAGCATACACTGGAAAAAGTAGCTTATTCAATAAGTGGTGCTGGAAGGACTGGATAGTTACCTGCACAAAAATAAAACTAGATCCTATCTTCCACCATACTAAAAAAAAAAAATGTAAAGTCCATTAACGGTTGTGATTTTTAAAAACCTGAAATTCTGCAATTGCTATTAGAAAATGTAATGCAAGCATTCCAGAATATAGATATGAACAAGACTTTTCTAAATAGAACTCCAACAGTACAACAAATAACTCCAAGAATTGAAAACTGAGATTACAGGAAATTAAAAGGTTTCTGCACAGCAAAATAAATTATTGCATTAGTAGAGTAAACAAAGAGCACAGAATAAGAGAAAAATCTTTGCCAGCTCCCTCAGATAAAGATGAAAGAACTTCAACAATGAAATAATTACACAAACAAATAAATGGGCCAGTCATCTAAACAGGCAGTACTCAAAAAAAGAAATACAAATGCCCAGTAAATACCTTTAAAATTGTTTAAAGACATTAACCATCAGGAAAATAGAAATTAAAAATACTTTGAAATTCCAACTCACCTCTGTCAGAACGCTAGAGTGGATATGGGAAAAGATAACATTTATTCAGGCTGTGGTGAATATACCCAGGACAGTGCATTTGGGAGTCAGTATAGAGGTTTCTCAAAAAATGAAAACTAGAACTAACATACCTAAGTATACCATTCTAGAGTATAAGGGACTCTGTATTCGACTACAGAGATATCTTGTATATTCATGTTAATTCCTACTCTGTTTCCAATCATATGAAATGTACCTAGATGCCCACCAACAGTTAACTGAATAATGAAATTTGTGGTAAATATACACAATGAAATTTTATACAGATGGGAAGAAAACTGAAATTGTGAAATGTAGTCGAATACAGAGAAACAGATAGAGGTGAAAGGATATTCTGCTAAAGCAAGCACATAAAAGGACACAGGATGAGGGATTCTTTGCTAACCATACACATGTGTTGGTCCTCCTTACAATGTGTATTTGAGTTCCCTTTTTTTCTAGACTCCTTCGAGAGAAACACACCAAAAAACTTCTAGTGATATGCCGAAGCTTCTTGTTATTTCTGGGCACACAGGCTGATTGGCAGAATGACGTTAGCTGAGACAGAAGCATGTGCTGAGGCAAGACACATGGAGAAGCAAAACTTGTGGAGGACATGTGATGCTTGGAGAGATTATAAAAAGGACTCAATGGGCAGTGATAAGAGCTTGCTTGGCATGCTTGTATAGCTAAATTCTTCTTGGTCTCCCTTTCATGCTGATCTTACTTTGCTGCTGTTGCTGACCTGTGAACTGGACTGCTGATTTCCTGACAATGCAGATGGGATCTGCTCCGAAGAACCATTTCTAAACAAGTCCACTTCCCAGGTATCCTTTCTTTCCCACTACTCTGGTGGGCGATGGGCTAGAAGGGAAGTTAAATCATTTAAGAATGATCATTAAAAGTAGATTTTGAAAAAATTAAACTTACTCTTTCTCATGTGACTCATAGCTCCTATTTGTATGTATGTATAAGAGAAACAGGAGAAGAGAGGGAAAGAAGAGGCTTTAAGGAAGGAAGGGAGTAGTAATAGTTTACATAAATAGGAAATGGAAAGGGAGACAATGGAGGTGTGAGGGGACAGGGAGGTGGAGAAAGGAATGTGGAGGAATCTAGAAAATATAGGAAAATGCTGTAAAGAGAACTGTTGCTTTATATGCTAACTAAAACAAAAAAGCAATTGGAAGTCAACATTGGACCTTTCAGCTCTAACCTATAAAGCCTTGGAAGCTGTCATTCCATCCTTACATGAAGAAAAATCCTTGATACATTGAAAGTCGGAGTTTCCTTGGACCTCCTAGAGAATTGCGGTTTCAGAGAAAATTGTCATTGTGAAATCAAGCTGAATACAAAAGGTCACAGTTGAGAGGAGCTTCCCCAGGGCAGAAGTCACTGGAGTCATAAACCGATTACAACACTGCAGAGGTTCACTTGAGTAGATGATGGCTACGTGTGGACTAGTTTAAGAACAGAAACTTTCTGGGATTCAATCCATAGGCAGTCCCATATTGTTGCAAAATCTTTGTCTGGCAACTCTGGTTCTCATGATGAGGAGTTGAGAAGTCTTTTCATGCTTGTGGCTCAAACATAACCATATTGAAAAATCAGCATTTCATAGATCCCTGTCCAGGGAGACCAGCTCAGTGGGGCCTTATCTGACCTGTGTAAGACAGTCAGCCAAGTCCACAGCTCAAGGCATAGGCCCGTTCAAAATGTAAGAATCAGTCTTAGGATTTCAGAATGCTTCCCCTTCCACACCTTGCAGCCACATTATCAGGGCTTGATAGAGTCAAAATATATGATGCAAAAACTGATAGGGTTACAAAGAAAAATAGACAAATCTGCTAATATAGTTGGATATGTCAACACTTCTTTTCATTCCAGGATGCTGAACATCTATGAGGATATAGATGAACATAATAGTACCATTAATCAACTGTATCTAACCGACAATTGTAGAATAGTCACCAGGAGCAGAAAATTTCCTCTTTTTTTCCCCCTTAAACTTGGAACATTCAACTTGGAACAGTCAGCAATAGAGACAATATTCTGGGTCAGAAGCCATTACTTCACAAATTTAGATAAAAGACATCATGGAAGGTTAATTAACATCACAATGGAATTAAAACAGAAATCCATAACCAAAAGTTGAAAAATGTTAGTCTACTAGGAAATTAGATGACATAATCCTCAATAACATGTGCAGCAGAAGTAAATATTTTGAAATAAATACAAATAAAAAAGCAAAGCTTGAAACTTGAGAATCACTGTGAGGATGGTCTATTATTGAAGGAAAGTTGATCATATTGAATACATATTGGCAAAAAGGGAAATAAATAAAACCAATAATTTATTATTTTATCTTCGGAAGCTATCTCTGTTTTCTATTATGCCATTTGTTATCTTTGAAAAAGAACTGATACTGCTTGATATACAAGATGTGCCTGAAACTTGTAGTCTCAAAACTAATGATTTGCTCAGACAAATAAATAACTTTCAAATAAACTCATATCCATTGATGGCATGTCCTAAAAGATACAGGAGTCTGTGATGGCTAGCTCTTATGTCAATTTATGACTGATTAGAGTCATTTGGGAAGAGAGAACCTGAATGCGTTCAGGCTTACACCTCAGGATGAGGTGACACTAGGTAGGTGGTCCTAGAAGATGTAAGAGAGCTGTCCAACAAGCAATAAGGAACAAGCCAGTAAGCAGCACATCTCTATGTCTTCTACATCAGTTCTTTCTTGTAGATTCCTGTCTAGAGTTCCTGCCTTGGTTTCTCTGATAATGGACTATCAGGTATGCGCTGAAACATGAAATGGTTATTTCTTACTTGAGATGATTTGCTTTGATTTTACCCTTTCTTTTGAGTGGGTGTGGAGGGTTTAAATCACAGTGATAGAAATCCTAAATTAAAACAACTTATTAAAAGAGCTTTCAGTATCTAAAACTGAAAAATCTGAATGACAAAATAAATAAAATAGTGTTGCCTTATAGCCCAAATTATAAAAAAAAATACCCATGGTTTCATGATTCTATGAATAATATAATTATAATTAATAGAGGAGATAATTTAACACTTTAAAGCCAGATGACAAAGATCAAAATCAATAGTACAATTCATTTTGAATTTATGTAATTTTGATAAAATCTGATAAATCCTATACTTTATCTTTGTGACTCTGTTTCTGCACACATTAGCTTCCAGTTTAATTATAAAAACAGAAGATTCCTATAAAGGGTATCCTACAACATGATTGTTCAGTATGCCAGAAAACTGTCAGTCAAGAAGGCTACCACAAATCTATGGTCATTCAAACTTTATTATTAGTGCCTTCATGGCTGGTACGCTCAACACACCAAGCAAATGTGTGATTCATAAATTAAGATTCATGTAGAAGTGATGTTAAATATCTGCTGGAATATTGATGTTTCCTTGTATTTTTAGAATTATATTTGATTTACCATCAAAGTCCATAGGAACCACTGAATGAGACTAATATAAAGCCCCTGTTTTATTTTTCAGAAATAATATTGGTTATCACAAAGATGAAAAGACTGCTACAGTCAGAGGTGTTTATTATAATTTATACTTATTGTCTATTTGACTGGATTTACAGTGAACTAAGATGTATTTCTGGGCAGGTCTATGAGGACATTCCTCATGGACTTCAAATATGGACTGAAGACCATGGGCTCTCTAGAACACTTCCAGGTTTTTCTTAGATTCCTTCTGCACCCCCACCATCATCTTCCATAAGATTCCCTGAGCTCTGTGTATCTAGATGTACAAAAAAGGACTATTAAACTCATGGTCACATGATATTACAATTTTGACCAGTGGTGGTTTCCATAACAACCTCTGTCTACTACAAAAAAGAAACTTCTTAGGCAAGGGGTGAGAGCTAGCTACCCACCCAGATAGACCAAGGACAAACAATATTACAATTGGAAGCTATAATGGTTTTTCATGATGGCAGTGGCATGAGTTCACTACTGTGAGCAGGCTTTAAGTTCAATTAGACAGATGTTGGTTACAGTCAAGATGTAAGTGCTACTATTGAACCATACATATCGTGCCATGTAAATCATTGTAGTTCCCAGACTTTAGAGCTAGGCAGAACTATTGGTTGCTATTTTCCCTTGGCAACTTACATTTTTGTAACTGCAAATAATTTAGTGTGTATATGCACAATATATGCATTATCCACCCATCCGTCAAGGAGTATCCTGGTGAGGTTTTTCATGAATTAACACAAGCTACAGTCATTTGGGAAAGAAACACCAACTGAGAAAATGTCCCTATCAGATTTGCCTGTAGACAAACTTGTAGAATATTTTTATTAGTTAATGATGAACGTGGGATTGCCCAAACCTTTGTAGGCAATGCCACCAGTAGGCACATATATGATCCTGGGTTGTATACCAAAGCAAGATGAGGTAGCCATGGACACCAATCCAGTAAATAGCATTCCTCTGTGGGCTCTGTTTCAGTTCTTGCTTTGAGTTCCTGTCCTGACTTCCTCAGTGATGGACTGTGACCCATTCTTAAATTGATGACCTTTTATTATTATAAATTCATAATCTTTGAATATTATTATGTATGAATTATATGTATCCACAAATACATAAATATACCCTGCAGGGTCTGTTTACACTGTTTAGGTATGGTTTCAGGTCAAACAACTATGTGTTGGATAATCAATAAGAAGAGAAGCTAATTCTTCTTCCACTATTATTTGTGGCATATAGTTCTTTCTCTGGTGATGAGACCCCATGAAAGTTTCTTCCATGTTAGCATTGTTAGCTGTTGTTCTGTTCTTATTAATGCAGCAAGTTCTGGATGATAATGTCTTACAGAATGCTTCCTTGTATTTTGATGCTCACACTCTTCCTACCTCCATTTCTGCAATGTTTCATTTCTGAGTCACAGATGCAGGAACCATGAAGGAGATGTACCCATTGGGCCTGGACTCCCCACGATCCATTGATCTATGCATTGTGTCCAATTGTGGTTTTCTGTGACAGTTTTCTCAATTTGAAGCTTTTGGATGACAATGGTAGCTGTACTTATCTGTGAGTATATCTTATCCTTAGATAAGATTTTGAATGTTGTAAGGAATTATGCTGGTCTAGCAAAGTGGCAGGAGTAGGTTTTTTTCTTCTAACACCAATGTCCTGAATAGTTCCGACTTTGTGTGGGATGCTCAATAAGAAAGATCATCCATGAGAGAAGATAATTCTCTTTCCAATAGTCATTTGTAGTCTATACTTCTTTCTCTAGGGATGAGAACCCATGAAATCTCTTCCTTCCACGTTAACAGGTCTTTTGATACTGCCATTGTTCTGGTCTTACTTAGGTTTCTAGTACCAGGCATGGTTCCCCTCCTGTTTCCTGGACATCTAGTTTATCTAGACAGCTGTGGTTTATTATGTGTCTACCACTTATAGAACTGTGTGGATATCTTGCCATGCTGATTACTGTTTGCATAGGTGTCACAGCTTGTCAGGACTATTAATTGCTTCCCTCCTTTTGTCAGCTTGCATAGTATTTTCTGGTACTATGAAAGCTAGACCATAGGAAGGAGGTTTTCAGGTTAGATCCAGCTCAAATCACATGAGTCCTATGTCCTAGGTGTGTGGTATCTTCAACAACCTCTGAGAGGCAACCAAGGGCTATAATAGACTATATCATTTTGGAAGTTACTTGGGCTATGCTGTCCAACCACAGGAAAGGATGTTTCTCGTGCCTAATTCTGGGAATTTTAGTCTGTGGTTCTTGTGGTGACAAATGTCAACCCAAGTGGCTTAACTTCCAAAAGCATGCATGCGTGTTTTCATGTGTCACATATATTTATATGCATTGTATATAATTTTGGGTAAATGTGTAATGATATGATTCCTTGAGGTTTTATCAAACAACTTTGGTGCTATTTGTTTCTTATCCCTCTTTCTCCTGTATTTTATTTCTGCTTTTGAGAACTCTGTTAGAATTCATATTCCCAACACCTCCCTACCCTGCCCATAGTCTTTTTTCTTGATTCTTTGTTTTTTACCTTCCTTATATAGCAATCTTCCCTCAGATGCATAGCTGGTAGATAGACTTTCTCACCCAGTGGTCTTCTTCTTTACTTGTTTTTTTTTTTTGTTGTTGTTGTTTTTTGTTCTCTTGTTTTGTTTTTTTGTTAGGAAGGTTTTAAGTTTTATAACATCCAATTTGTCAGTTTTGTTCTCAGTTCCTGAGCTAATGGACTACTACTCAGAAAATCCTTTTTTAAGACTATATATATTGAAGGAGACTGCCATATACTTGCCTAGTACTTTCAACATTTTAGATTTCACATTGAGATTTTAGATCCACATGAAATTGATTTTGATAAAGAATTATAGTTATGAGTCTAATTATATATATATATATATATATTATATATATATGGACATCTGGTTTTCCAAACACTATTTGTTGAATGCTGTCTTTGTTCCAGTGTGTATCTTTGGCATCTTTGTCAAATATTAAATGCCTGTTTTTGCTGGAGAGATGACTCAGTGGTAAGAACACTGACTGCTTTGCTAGAGGTCCTAAGTTCAATTCCCAGCAACCACATGGTGACTCACAAATACCTGTTGTTATGTACACTTGTGTTTTGGGTCTTCTATTTTGTTCTATTGATCTACATATCTTTTTGTGTGTCACTGACATGTTGCTTTATAATATAGCTCAGTAACATAGCTTAAATCCCTCCAATATTTTTTAGAGATTGGTTTGTTATCCTAGGTGTTTTGAGGTTCCATGTGGGTTCTAGAACATTTTTCTGTGTCAGTAAAGAACATTATGGGGATTTTTGTTGGGATTGTATTGAATCTGTAGAAAGATTGTGATAGAACAGCCATTTCATGATATCAATTTTACTAATCCATGAGCATGGTGGGAAGTCTTTCCATAGTCTGGTGTCTCCCTCAATTTCTTTCTTCAGAATTTTAAAGTTTTCATTGTAGATATTATTCACTTTCTTGTTTGTGTTTATTCTTAGGTATTTTTGAGCTGGTTGGGTCTGGAAGTGTTCCCACGGTCTCTTTCTCAGCCTCCTTGACACTGGTATACAGAAAGACTACAGAGTTTTGATGTCTGAGTCTGTAGCCTGCCACTTTCTTATCTCCCTCGTTTTTGTCCATCCCTGTATCTAATTTAAATTCCAAGCTGAGATATCTACTAGACATGTTCTGAGTTGTTCTCATACTTTAGTGACTACTAGCAATGGGAGTCAGTTTCTCCAAACATAAGGATTTTTCTTAGCCGTAAAGATAAGGAAAGTATTTTATGTAGAAAAAAAAAAAAAAAAAAACCAAAACAGAACAACAGATGCCCAGAAGATCATACTGCCATGTTTCTCTCTCCCTCCCTCCCTCCCTCCTCTCTCTCTCTCTCTCTCTCTCCTCCTCTCTCTCTCTCTCTCTCTCTCTCTCTCTCTCTCTCTTTTGTGTGTGTGTGTGTGTGTCTGTCTGTCTGTCTCTTTATCTCTATCTCATAGAAATGAAAAATAATCTCCACTAACATAAGGGCTCTTACACACATAAAATTTATCTCAGTGACATAAAGAAAACCAATAAAAGTGATGCTTTAGTGTGTTCAGCTTTCAGCTGGGAAACTCTATGCTACATCAACCCTGTTCCCGCAGCTGCTAACCAAGTTCTAGAAACTCCTTCTGCATCTCCCTCCCAGTCCTTTATGAGATACTGCTGTTGTTTTCACTCTTGTTTTTCTAAACATCTCTTAGGCAGTTTGTCTGGGGAGTATTTATATGGGACACAACTGTTACTGGCCTTTATCAATTCTGAGAGATCTGTTGAGCAAACTGCTAACCAGCACAGAGGCAGAAGTGCTGAATCTCTTCTCTGGCTCTTCTTTTCTGTCAAGAGCTAGGCGATAAGGAGAGAGAGAACTGTGACTCACAATTCTACCCACTGAAAGAACTATCTTTTAGGGTGACATCTTGGTGGGAATATAACTCAATGCCTGTATTAGCATTAACTGTTAGGGAAAACCACATGAAAGGGAAACCACAGTTACACATTCCCCTTGTAGCAGACTCATCTGAAATTACTTTCCAAGTTTGTTTACCAGATTCTTTTGTATCTAGATGTGATCCTCTGACTGTGTCTTGACAAACTGAACAGAAATAGCAGCAAAGGCCAGGGAATTTCTGTAATATTTCTGTTTCAATTTCAATTTCTTTATCCTCAATGCTAGGGGAGTCAAAGAATGATGATGACCTATGGGTGGAAAAGACAAAAAGAGGAAAGATTACAGATCTGTGGGTTCTATGGGAATGAAAGCCATCATCCAGGAGCCTCCATACTGTACTGTCATGTAAACAAAATCTGCTTCTATTCTGTTAAACTCACAGACCTTTGGTGCTTTATGTGGTGTGTGGGTAAGCTTCAGAACACACAGCACTGAGGCCTTCCATTTGGCCTTCCCTTGCATAGTGGCTTTGACATCATAGGTCACTGATCCATTATAAAGGTTCTGTCAATGTCCTTTTAAGAATACAGTGCTACTTTATAAAAATAACAATTGGGCCACTTGTTCCATTGGCCTTGGGCATGGTCTTCCTTTTATCATGATGCCAGGAATCTGATTCCATCAGGACACACTGATGTTGTAGATTACTGGAATTAAAATTACTGAGAACTCAGTATCCCAAACTACCTAAAAGGTTTTGGCATTCTATTTCCCTAGTCTTCACAGTGTTCTGTACCTTGTGTTCTTCTGGGGATGGCTGGAAGAAAGCATTAGAGAAGCTTCGTGTTGAGTTACAGTGGAGCTTTCCTTTGTCTTCATTCCCAGATTTCTAAGGATGGAGAAGTGATTCAGAGGCCATGACTGTGTTTTGTGAATGTGTGAAGTTATGTATTCAGAGAGTTGTAGGCTACTTATATCTACTAAGTTGTTCTCACTCATTGGTTACACTTTAGTAGCTGTATAAGTAGTAAACCTTAGCTAGAAGTCTCTGCTTCGAAAGATAGACATCCAGGACATTCCTGAGACCTGCTTGACTTTGATGACCTGCAGTTGGTTGGCATGCAACCATGTATGATACTCTGTCAGTGCAGCAGCCATTGTGCTATTATACTCCATGGAGTCTGTATTCTGGTGGTCATTGATTGTTTTGACTTCGTTACTTGATAATAAAGGAGGATTTTTTTTTTTTTTTTTTTTTTTTTTTTTTTTTTATCATCTAGACCTGACTGTCACAGAATTCGTTTCACAACTCCTGCTTTCAGAAAGTGCCATTATGAAGACTTGGTACCTATCTCAAAGGATAGATATTTCTAGCTAATGTAATTACTAATATATTTATAATCCATTAATGATCAAAGCAAAATTATTCAATTAACTAGTATAATGAAATCTTCTACACCCCAGGCTTCCAGAAACACAAAATAGAAGCCTCATTTTTCTGGTTTGCACAGCTTTCAAACGTTGAACATTTCAGGTTCTATTTTTCTCTAAGAATTTGAGTAAACTAATATTTTAAGAGGCCATGAACAGAACATTCTGTTGCTCACGTCCGTGCTCATGTATACTCTACTAAGAGATGCACACAGAAAAGTGAGGGCACTGTTAAAGCCTGAGTAAAGTCTGAGACAAATCTGAATGCCTATAAGTTCCTCTCCACTGAATAAGGACATTGCCATATGTTGAGAGTCAAAGGTTAGGGAAAGAATGATGGCCTTGGAGACATGGTAAATGATTAAAACAGTTGTTTTGGGAATTGGAAATGTGTTGGATGCGTAAAGTGACCACGGAGTGGCAGTGACCTTTCCTTTTCTGGGAGCAGAAGCAATAAATGGGCTGAACAGAGGACTCAGCTGTTAAGAGCATATATTGTTCTTCTAGAAGACCTGAGATCCGTTCCAAGCACCCATGTGAGGTAGCTCACAATTCAACTGCATGTTACTCCAGCTCCAGGGGATCTGACACTTTCTTTGGGTTTTTCAGACACTGTATTCACACACATACACAAAACCCATATACAGATATACACATAAATAAAAATAAAAACCTTTTTTAAAAAAGGAGTTAATAAACTCAATCAGAATTGAAGCCAAAGTAACATGAAGTTTATGTTCCTTCTGGCAGAATCAACTGCCTACCACGGGTAAATTTAAGTCACTCTGGAAATATTTAGTAAAGAAATAACTCTGGAGATATTTAGTAAAGAAATTTTTTTGCTTTGGGTATTAGATGGGTATGCAATAGTGTATGTAATTTGAATAAACACCCTTTGTACATAGAATAAT
Source organism: Mastomys natalensis (assembly GCA_021653895.1). Classification (NCBI taxonomy): domain Eukaryota; kingdom Metazoa; phylum Chordata; class Mammalia; order Rodentia; family Muridae; genus Mastomys; species Mastomys natalensis. The sequence continues at coordinate 97,877 of JAJTUV010000836.1, read as the reverse complement.
CAGAGAAATGGGAAGTCAGTAGCAGGAAATGGTTGACATAGTGAAGGTGAACTATGGAAGTCTTAACATAAATCTCAGACTGAATAGCTTGTAACCATGCAGTGTGAAAAACCACACATGATTTTATCTGGTCAGAACAGTGAAACTGAAATGATTATTGCTGCATTTTTTAATTTTTAAAAATATTTATCTGATGGGTAAAATATGCAAGGGTCTTTGAATAGTCTTTTTATACTTAATCTCAGGTAGCTTGAGATTTTTAAAATCTTTAGGACTCACCAAGTCACATGATAGAGGTCAGCCTAAGATGCTTAACAAGAAATTGTATATAGACTGCTAACTTCATCCACATGGGGCAAATCACTGTGTCCCTTAATGCACCAAAGGAATCAAAATGTATAAAGATCACAGGAAACCTCCCTCTCCTGGTGAATGATCATCTAGCATCAGAATAAAGGAGTCACATAGGAGGCATGAAGGAAATATTGGCACACCCTCACATCCTGCCTCCCACTGCTGACAATTTCAGAAAGGGTTTTTCAATCAAAATTTCTTTCCTAGGTTTAAATAATAAGATCATAACAGAGAGATAAAGCCAAACTTAGAATTTAGAGCTCTAAAATACCAACAACTAATGGATTTCCCATTTCCCATCAAGCACTTTAAAACTATTGCTCGGGGCTCGGGGGAATATTACTTTCTGTCTAGTCGCACATGAAATATAAATAATAGAAATGACTTAGGAAACGTCTCTCCAGAATCTGCTCTTAACTAATCTTAATATTCACTAAAAAGTATGTAACTATGGGACTTTGAAGGACAAGTGGAGCTTTTAAACATTTTTTTATATTTTAAAAAATAAAAGGTTCAATTATAAGTTCAGGCATAAAAAGAACATTGTAATACCGAGATTGAAATATTTGTATTCACAATTTCCTACCTTTCACCATGTTTTATATTAAATTTGAGAAGAAATGTTATGTGGTTGTTCTAGGAGCATATTCTGTGTTACAAATACATTTATAGAATTGTAATTAAGACTTGGTATTATATTATATACAACCTTCTTGCATACCTAGAGTTCTTATTCGTTTCTTTGTAGTTCACAAAATTTTGAATAGAAACATATATTGCTATAAAATCTACATATTTTTAAAGTTTCTGTTGTCACTCTGTAACAATCTAAGAGGGAATTATTCCCATCTTATGTCTGTAACAAAAAGAAATTAGCTCAAAATTCCAGCAGTCCTGTTGTACCTTACAGCTTCTACCATGTGAATTTTTAGCAGGAATATTAGCAATGTTAATAAATAACACCAATAAAGTTAATTCTTTCACATCCATATCTTAGCAGTCTGTATATGAAATTCTTGTTAAACATCCATAAGTGTCGAAAGAATAGAAACTTGTGTGTGTGGTATACAGATTATAGATATAGAAATAAATACACTTGCTTGTAAGAAACACCAATGATGCTAGTGAAAATAGCCATCTATATAAGAGGGAATCTATTAATGTAGTTTCAAATATCCCATGTTCTTTACTTATCTACATAGAACCAATTGAAAACATACAAAATCACCACAACTTCTCATTTCTACTTGTTTTGCAGAAAACTATTGAGGAGATAGACTTGGAAGACTCATTTTAGAATTAACTGTACTTTTGCTTTAAGGACAAGGGTGCTTACAGGTTTTCATTTTAAATAAGAGATACAAAATTAGAATACAAAGTTGAAGTGTCTGGTCACTTAGGAGCAAAGAAATATGAATTTTCAAGTTCCAAATGACAAAAGGAGAAAAGAAGACAAAATATGCCACAGTGACTAGGGAGATGGCTCATCTGAAACATTTCTACCCAAGCATGAGGATCTGAGTTAGGACCCAGACCTCAGCCAGAAACAATGGCACACACCTGTGCTTCCAATGCTATGGAAGCAGAGATGGAGGATCCATGGGCTTTGCTGGCCAAATAGTGGAGATGGATTGGTGAGATTCAGATTCAGCAAAAGATCATGTCTTAGTTACTTTTCCTGTGTTGTGATAAATTAAACCCAGAGTTTATTGGGGTTTGTAGCCTAAGTGAGGCAATCAAAACAACAGAACACGAAGCAGCTTGTTACACTGGCATCTCTGTCAGGAAGGCATCAATGACAAGGACTTGTGTTTAAAGTCTCAGAAACAAGTCTGGGGAGTGTCCTTGCTCTGCTCTAAGATGGGTTTTCCCATCCCAATCAATCCAATCAACACAGTCCCTCATAAGGATGCCCAAAGCCCTATTTAATTAAGAAATCTCTCTTAGTGTACCTGGAGGTATGTCTCCTATGTGATTTTAGGTTCTATCAAGTGGATAGTCAACACTGACCATCACAGACTCCACTCACAATTTAATGTGGAGAACAATAGAGGAAGACACTGACATTGGAGACATATATAAAATATGTGTGTTATGCTAACATGTAGATACACATGCATACACACTAAGCACATATTCATAATGCAATAATTAATTCATTGAAAAGACTACCTCAAGAGTAATTATTTAACCATAAAGGAATATTATAATAGGAGAAGGAACTACCAAAAACTATGCAACTAGTTATATAGTTGCCTCTATAAGAACTTACATGCTAATAAATACCTTGAATAAAAATAGATTAAACTCTGCAGTTAAAAGATGTACATACATAAGTGTATATAAAGCAAGGCCCAACTATGCATTCCTACAAGAAACTCACTCAGAGCTCTAAGTATATACTTAAAATGAAAGATGAGATACTCCATTCCATGTACATAGAATCTAAAATAAAACAGGGTCATTCTCAGAACTTAGATAAAACAGACTGTAAATCCAAAGACAAAGAGAGATAAAGGAGATTTTATTTAATCCTCTCCATTTGCTAGAGGAAATAATAGTTCTGAACATAGAAGCACCCAATAATAAAGAAAATATTAATAGACTGAATAGGCAAGATAAACAATAGCAACCCACTTAGCATTGGGTATATCCTTGAGACAGAACATTAACAAAGAAATATAATTAATCTGTCTCCCAGACTAAATGGAACTAACAGAAATCTACAGAAAAATTCCACCCAACAGCTGCAAGATACACATTTTTTCTCATTAGTCCATGGAAGAGTCTTCAAAACAGACCATATGTTGGTCACAAAGAGAGTCTCAACAAATTTAACAATAATTGAAATCATGTTGAATATCCTTTTGACCAAAAGGAATACAGCTAGAAAACAAGCAAAACTTTGGAGACAATATGACCACATGGAAATGAAATAGCCTATCCCTGAACAGGCAGAGTATCCCTGAAGAATTCAAGAAATACTTTAAATGAGTGAAACAGAGACCCAACATATCAGCATCTGTGTGGTAGAACAAATAAGTAAATAACAAATAGCAAGACTGAATAATTACTAGAAGGTTCTCACTTAGAAAATCTCAAATAGATGGATTCACTGTTAAATTCTACTGAATATTTTTTAAAAACTTATTCTAATTATCCCTCAAGTTATTCCAAACACAGGAAGTCCTTCTAAGAGAACAGTGTTTCTATGACACCAAAAAGCATGTAAGGAAATAATGGAAAGTGGGCGAGGGAGTGTGCACACACATGAGACAGACTATAGGTCAATGGGTTTGCTGAGCGTAGATGTAAAAATCCTCAGTAAGATGCTAGCAAAAACGACAGCATCTTAAGTAGATTATTTAGGGCTGGGATAAAGTTCTACTGTGCACGTATGAGGACCTAAGTTTAGTTCCCTAGAAGCTATGGAAAGCCTAATATATGCTTGTAATCTCAGAACCTCTATAGAGAAATGGGAGGTAGTGATAGGAGACTTTGGAAATTCATGGTTCGGCTATCCTATAGTACATAGTGGTGAACAAGAGGCCTTGCCTTAAACAAGGTGAAAGGTGAATACCAAAACTTAAGGTTATCCTCTGACCTTTACTCTTGTGCTGTGACATGGCTGTGTCTCCCCAAACTCATACACATGTAAATGCATGTACAGGAAAATACTACACACAAACATGGATACCACATATAAAAATAATCACATGATCAAGTGAGATTTATCCAGAGATGGATTCAATATGTACAATATATTTACTATATCCAAGGATGGTTCAATATATGTTAATCAATAAACATGATATACCACATCAGCAGAATGAAGGAAAAATCATATTTTCATCTCAACAGATAAAAGAAAGTATCTGATAAGAAAATACTATTTCTTTTATGTTAATAATAAACAAATTGGGTATAGAAGAACTTTCCTAATCACAACAAAACCTGTTTATTATAATCTTACTGCTAATGTTCTGTTGGTTCAGGAAAAGTTAAAGCTTTCTTAGTTAAAATTTAAAACAAGACAAGGGAACATATGGTCATCATTCTTTCTGAATGTAGTTCTCCAGACCTAAGTCCCCAAACTCAGACAGTCAAGAACAGTCAAGGCATTCAAATTGTCAGCGTTTGAAGATGGTGTCATCTTATGTAGAGTTTAATGATACTTTGTTAATATTAAAAAATATCCTATTGGAATCAATGAATGAATCCAACAAAGTTTCAGAATGCAAAAAATCAACATATAAAAAAAACACTGGTATAGATTTATGCCAATAGTGAATTATCTAAACGAAAAGTCAGGAACAAAAATTCCAGTTATAGGAATTATAAAATTAAAATAAAAACACATGGGAATAAATTGAATCAGAAAGGTGAAGGCACTATACAATGGAAACTATAAAACATATGTGGAAGAAACTAAAGAAGGCATGTCTTAATGGGAATCCATTTCATAGATTGGAAGAGTCATTTTCATAAAAACATCCGCCCGAGCCAAGGTTATTTACAAATTCATTGCAATCACTGTTGGCATACTAATGACTGTTTTCACAGAACTACAAATGAAAAAGAGGAAATGAAATACATTTCTAAAATTTTAATAGAACCGTAAAGAAGAGCAAATGGCCAAAGCTATCTTTGAAGATAGAGAAAAGCTTGAGGTTCATTGCTTGTCTTCAACACATGCTGTGAATCTGTAGTTACAGAAACAATGTCATATGACAAGATAGAAAAAAAGTCAATGGTGGTGGTGCACGCCTTTAATCCCAGCACTTGGGAGGCAGAGGCAGGTGGATTTCTGAGTTTGAGGCCAGCCTGGTCTATAGAGTGAGTTCCAGGACAGCCAGGGCTATACAGAGAAACCCTGTCTCGAAAAACAAAAAACAAAACAAAAAAAAAAAAAAGAAAAAAAGAAAAAAGTCAATAAACAAAGAACCAGAGACACGGATGAACGTAACATAATTGAGAGCGTAGGCACAAGGCTACATACTAATAAACAACTGACTTCTGACAGTAGGTGACAATAATGTACATAAACTCAAAAAGTTTAAAACAGATTTTGACAATTTTTACAATAAATAAATAACAAGTGTTTGAAATGATAAATGTTTAAATTGATTTAAACATGCCATGAATATATGCATCAAAACATTACAAGGTATCACATTATTATCTGGAAATTCATAATGTTATATCTTAGTTAAAAGAAATGGGAAAAACAAAGTCTCCTCCATTTAACTCCCTAGCATGGCAGAATGTCACAAGTCTCATGCACCAAGCAAACTTCATGATTTTCTAAAGACAATAATATATATATATGTATTTTTTTTTGCTTCTTAGTTTCAGGTGAAGAAAGTACAGCTTCAAAATATAATCTTGTTCATCTTCTGCAACATTTTATCCTTGTCAGTTTGCTTGGTTATTTCTGTTTTGCATTTAAAAAGTGTTGTGGGTACTGCTTTACCACAAAAAACAAAACATTAAAATAAAAACGCTGTGGCCCCGAGAACGGGGGTGCTTCAGATACAAGACAGATGGGCATCTGCCACCCACAAATGAGTGTGCACATGGAAGAGACACACACATTTATAAACCACTTACTCAGTGGCCTTTAACTGCTTTCCGGGTGCTAGTCCTGACACTGTAGAAGCACACAGTTGCTGGTGTTGGGGAGACTGGCTTAAAGAAAATAGAACATAATAGGCTTTATGGAGGGTATAATGGGGCTATGGTCTGTGTTATCAGAGGGGTTCTGGAGGAAGGAGGCACATTTCTCTAGGGAAACAATGACTGGAGAAAGCAGTATTCAAGGCAGTCCCTCACAGAGCCTTAGGGGAAGAGAACACCGTGTATTTGAGCAAACACAAGAAGTAATGACAAGAAAAACCTAAAAGTAGACTCTTTTGACTGGAGGGTATTAGACTGCCCATGTCTTACAGGTGTGTGGTGTTTGGACAGTGGGTAGGCACTGAATCATTAAACAGAATGACTTGTGTTTGAAGTCATTTGGTGACTTTTCAATCTGTTAGACGCATGAAGGGAAAGTCAAATTTTGGGGAGGAGTGGCTACAAGATACTGATGCCATCTCTGGGATATAGTCTATCTAGAGGCATATTGAGTGCTTCATATATTTCACGTGGGGACTTGGATAGCTACACTGCATCTTACTGAGGAAGGGAGCATGGGAGAATGCAGTGCTTCAGGAAGGATGCCCAAGACAGGGTAATTTTAGGTACTGTGTTACCTTTCTTTAATAATGTAGCTTCAAACAAACTCAGCTGGATCTGTGGGATGACTGGCCAGGGACAAAGCTCCATTTCCGGTGTTAGATTTAGATATCCAAAGGGAGCTTACATTATCAGCTCTGTGGAAGCCGCTGACTGTTGAGGAGAAATGTTCCCTTCAGCAACGCTGGGCATGAGTCCATTTGGAACTGAAAAAGGCTGAAGAAAGAAAAGACAAAAACTTCATTTGGCTATTGTAAAAGGAAAATGGGGGATATTTTAAACCTGACTAAATAAAGAGGAGTTAACACTCCACAGCAAGGACAAAATCCCTTTATGTATAGTTACTGAATGCTAAAGAAAGGATATTTGTGTGGAACGTTTGTATAGTTCTTGACTTTGGGCCTTGCTTCACAAAGTGCACTCTGTGGATATTTTTCTCCATTGTCTCACTGAATGGGAGGCTTGTTTCTGTATTCTTTGCAAATTTTAATGAAGTTTCCTCTGAAGCAGGTAATTTGAGATTTCTGGAGGCCCCTGTAATCTGCTGGGGGCAGAAGGGAGTCAGGCATGCCAGAGATTTCAGAGGCAGGGCTCCGCACTCGTCATTCTCTTCAAATGGTTATTCAGAGACACCTAAAGCAGGAAAAGACTTTGGTGTTTCCTGGACCCCTGAAATAGAATGCAAAACTAATATCTTTGTCAACTAGAGCTTTGTCCCTGAGCTATGGTACTCGGTAGGGTTGGGGGCTCAGTCATATATTCCTTGATGTCTTCCCCGTTCTTTTCTCTCACTCATGACAGCTCATAAGGGGAAACTTTGACATCTGTATTAGTCACAGTCTGCTATGGAAACTAATGAGTTGAATATATACGTATAATATAATGGATTTCTTAAGTCAGGTTTTAAATAGTAACAACAGCAGAATCAGACCTTCCTGAGAGTAGTTACTTGGTACTTGAGGTCCTCATCAGTTCAAATAGTTCCAAATGGCTGCCTCTCACTAGGGAAGAGGCCAACAACAAGCAGTTCGCTGCTCAAGTCCCTGAGGCTTGTACCTTAGTGGTACACGTCTGATACTGGAAGCCCTGATGCTTCCTAGATATCTGCTTGTCCCTAGTCTGTGATGAGAACTTGATGACATGGTTTCTGCTATTAGGGTAGGAGGGAGAAGCAAGCAATAACAACTGGGCAGATTAACATGGCAGCAAAGAGAGGGCCAAGCTAGGAAAGGGGGATGTAGGTGATCCTTCTTAGGCCAGAACCTTTATCTGGACTGCTGCCAGACAGTGCCCCCACAGTAGGGTAGATTCCTCCATATCTACCAAAGCCATCAGAACAATTAATTCTCCAGGTACTATTCCCCCTCAGTTGATGCCAATGTATAGCAAATTGCCCTTAAAGCATATGAATGTCTGGCTTTTGACATATCTGACTCCTAGCTTGAGGTAGAAAGGGCCTACAGAGCTACCTGTTTGTCTTTCCCATGTTCCTTCCCATGTCTTTCTTCTACAGGACTAAAAACAGTTTTACCTTAGTTGGCTTTGCTTGACAAGCAACAGACATGGCCTCTAATGTAAGGTGGGAGCTAAGAACTGAGAGGCTGTGGGAGCACAGCCCATCTCCACTTAGACCTGCTCTGTTCTGCACACTGTCCCAGGATTGACCTCCATCGATGACTCTGGAACACTAATGCCCAGTGAGCCCTTAGATCTTTAAGCCTGCCACCTCAGTTTTCCTGTATTTTAAAGGAAACTAGGAAAAAATAAATTAATTACAGAAGACAAACATATTTTCAGCATGACCAGACAGATGAGGAATTAGACTTGTATTTCCCCTACAGCACACCTGTGGCATCTTAGAATTCACAGAAAGTCACAAAACAGAGCAGAACACAATAGATTTAACTATGAAACAGGACACATTCTTTGTTGATGAGGCAGGAGACCTGGATTCCGGGTTTCATCTATTCCGTTGCAGAGGCAGTTCCTTCCTTCCTTCCTTCCTTCCTTCCTTCCTTCCTTCCTTCCTTCCTTCCTTCCTTCCTTCCTTCCTTCCTTCCTTTCTTCCTTGTTACGGTTAATATTTAAATCTGTAGCACCCAATCTGGCTTGTTGTTACTGGGTTGTCATGTTCCCTACTAGTCAAGGCCTGAGGCCAAGAGCGGCCATGGGCCGCTGCTCAACTCTGACTGTGGCTCATGCTGACCAAAGCACTGGCCCTACCACCCGTGAGACGCCAGTGTAGGAGATGGCTCTGCCAATCTACCATGCTGTCTCCACAGTGCTTGGCTGAGCCCAGACCATCCCCCATCCATGCGGTACCCAATAGAAATGAGACTCTTATGCTTAATATTATCCAAAGGCTTTATATAATTAGAAATGCTCAATTAACAAGATGCCCATACAATTATAGTTGTAACCCAATATCTAACCTTATGATATAAATCATTACCCAGGACCATCCTAGACCCGTGGGTGGTTCTCCATGGCTCCTACATCTCTCCTCCTAGCTCCTCCTCTTCCTCCTCCCAACTCCTTACTCCGTCTACCTGTCATACAGCCCAATCTTGGAGCTTTATACAAAGCAGTGGGAGAAATATTCTAATACACTTCCTTCCTTATATTAAAATCCAGGCCAGAGAAGATGGAGTCTTAAAGACTCCAGATATTTGAAAGAGACTAGAATAGGGCTTTATAGGATGTAAGATCTCCAGCTCTTCTAGGCTGGCAGGGTTCCTTGGCTTTTGCTCCATTCCTTTCTCAGGTAGAGAGTGGAGCTTTTTGTATTTTCCTTCCCCAGACTTAGAAACCCATAGGAAGTCTAGTCCAACATTCTGGTTCTGTTTATTACTTTACTTCTGCACAATGCCACTTCAGAACATATTCATTCAGCACACCTTGTATCATCATCACAATCAGCTCTCCTTCAGAAAAGGAAACTTAATCAGAAACATGTATGTATTGCCCTTACTTACCAAGGCATCAGAACCAGGTAGAATCTTCATTTGGCTGGGAAGCTACCACTGGCTCTGGAGGCTTTCTCCCTCCCTGTGTCTTTCCAGGCACTTTGTTCTCTGCCAGCACCTTAGCTGGCTGGGATCCTCTGTCCAATGGGGTCACTCAAGCCTTCATTTCCCCGGGAGCTAAGGTTTTACTGGTTCTGCTTGCACAATTGCCAGAGCCTTTGCCTTTTACCAGTGAACAGCAGAAATGTGAGAAAGTGTTCTGTTTGTTCTTTTCTTTGCCCGATCGTTGCAATTTGGTTTTTCCTTGAGAATAAGTCAGTCAAGCCAGCAACAGTCCTCCATTCAACTTGCATTTTCAGAGTTCTGAAAAGGTGAAGTGACCTATCTCGGGTTTCATTTCCATTTGATGCTGGAAACACGCAGATTTTTTTTTTTCATATTCTTAACACAGAATGGATGGTACCATCTTGCTAGGTCTTCAGTTTTATATTGATACAATTAATTTGGTGGAAACCCAGAATCATTTACCGTTTGCTTGTTCAGAACAGTTAGTATATCACAGAGATTACCATTAATGTTGGAGGTTATTCCCTGAACATGATGACATTAATTTACAATCATTTGTCCTCTCTATCTCTTTATAGGGCCAGTAGACTCTAGACCATGAGTACATGATAAAAGCATTGTATTTTACTAGAAATGTCTAGTATAAATGTTTTGCAACAGTGTACAGAATTCCATGACTAGATTCACTTTGGAGTAGGAAATGTGCAATTTACTCAGATGTTGTTGTATATTCAGTAATAAGATGTTACGTTTTAAAGAATTAGTATTGACTCCTAGTCATTGCTTCATATTTCTTTAAAAATGTGGCTTTTTAAAAATTATTCATTAAAACACAATTAACTTGGTAAATACACAAAGTTACCAACTCAGTTAGTAGCTATGCTGGTTAGTTTTGTGTTAACTTCACACAAGATAGAGACAATTTGGAAAAGGAATCTCAGTTGAGAAAAATGCACTTCCCAGAGTGGGCAAGCCTGTGGTATATTTTCTTGATTAACGACTGATGTAAGAGGATTCAGCTCTTATGGGCAATTCATTCTTGAATTGGTGGTCTTTGGTACTATAAGAAAGCAGGCTAAGGAAGCCATGAGGAGCAAGCCCATAAGCAGCACCCACTCTGTAGTTTTGCATCAATTCCTGCCTCCAGGCTCCTGCCTTGAGTTCCTGCCCTGATGCCCCTGGATGATGGAATACAAGCTACAAGCTAAAACAAACCCTATACTTCCTAAGTTGTTTTGGCCATGGTGTTTTATCATAGCAATAGAAACTATGACCAAGGCAGTTAAAGTCAGAATTTGAATTTTAGAACACAAGTCCAATCTACCTGCACTTTATCTCTACCTATACTTGACATTTGTGATGTTATTGTCCCCATTTTTTGGCCACTAGGGTCTTCTAAGATAGGAGCAAGCCTGTGAGACATTTTTTTTTTTTGATTAATGATTAATGTGGAAGGGTCAAGCCCAGGTGGGTAGTGTCATACCCGAATAGACAATCCACAGTGGTAGAAGAAATCAAGATGATCAAGCTATGAGGAACAAGCCAGTAAGCAGCTTTCTGATGGGCTTCCTGCTTCTGCTTCTGATTGAGTTCTTTCTCTGAATTCTCAGTGATGGGCTATAATGGAGGACATGAAAGCCAAACAAACCCTGTCCTCTCCAACTTTCTTTTAGACATGATGGTTATCACAGCAAGAGAAAGCACACTCCGTTTTTCCATAAACAACAACAACAACACAACAACAACAAAACCACTACTTAATGTCAACTTCAATCTTTTAAAAGTCTCCCTTCTTAATTTTTGGTCTCTAACTTTGGAAGAAAGTTTCCTAAAACAAACAAGGATATTTACATGCATTTTAAGCAAACACAGTTTTATTGACAAGAGAAATGACACAAACTTAAAGGTCAGAGGTCAGAATTATTTATCTTGATTCCTTTTTGGCTTACATTCCTTCAGATAAAAACCAATGTTTTGAGTTTTCTTTTAGCATTTAACATTTTTACTTCTAAAACACTTAAGATACCTGAAAAATGTTATTTTGGGATAATAATGCCCTTTTCTGCTCTTTAAATAAATGAGATTTCTCCATGTTTAAATTTTTATTATTGGGTCAATTGTTTGAGCCACTATTAAAAAATACACAGTATGAGACTTGTAAATGATTGAAGTTTACTTCTGCTCCGAATGCTACAAAGCTGAGGCAGGGTGCTGGTACTCCTATGTTCTGGTGAAGGTCTTTCTCCAGGCTGAGAGGAAATAACTTGTAGCTGCATAGAAGAAATGAGCCAGAGAACTATCTAGAATCTCCTTTCCCTGTAATCACTAATCCTGTTCTCGAGGCACTACCCTTAAGAACTGATTTCTTGTCAAAGGTCCTACCACCTAATTATCTCATGTTGGGGATTAGTTGTTAACATACAAATTTTGGGTGAAAACAAAATATTTATTTCATAACTATGTTGGTATCTAGTCAATTACTTCTCTGGAAACTTTCAGCACATAAAAGTCACATATTCGTGCTATAAAGATCAAAAGTATGTGTGTTGTAAGCACAGCCTCTTGGCTAGCTCCAAGTTTCAACCTCAAAGAAAATGGATTCAAATATGAATCCGCACGGTCTTTAGAAACTAATTAGATAGTGTGAAAATTATCAGTAAGTTATAGTTAGAAATCCAGGGTAGATTGTTTACTCTGGCAAACTTAAAGCCAGTATCAAGGATGTACTGTTAAACCATCATTCTCCCCCATGTGTAAGCATTTTAATTAGTGTTTCACTGCTCAGTGGCATATGGAAGCCAGCTGATTCAATACTTTCTTAGGAATGCAACATAATTCTTACAAACCTTGTTTTTCTGTTATTTTTGGAAAACCATTAGAATATGGACAATTTTAGACCTTACTATTATAATTTTTATTCTCCAACTTTTGGAGAAACTACCTGTGCCCAAAATATATATTAGAAATATCCTAACTCCCAGGGTGGTCGGTTTCCTTTTCTGCAAAAATATAAGCACTTTCAAAACTGTGTAACCTTTTCAGTGTCAGGAGGGTTAGCCCACATCAGGAAACTACATCTAAAAATCCCAAGTGTGCTAGAGTCTAATAGCCGCAAGATAAATTTTAATCTCACGAGTCAAACCATGGCTTGTCATTGGTATCCTTGGAAGTGATACAGTATACTAGATCTACCACAAAACCATGTTGATTTTTTTTTTTTCTGAATTCCATTAACTTTGGATTCTGATAAAAGAAAAACCCTTCGCCCTCAAACTGGTTGAGCAGTAGGGTTGTGACTATTCGAATGGAATCCAGGCAGTTGAGACTTCTGTCTTAAGTTTTCTCCATGAGTAGCTGGTCATTCCCCTCTCCTTTCCCTGGTGATCCAAACTGTATGTCAATTTGACACAAGCAAGAGTTACCCGAAGGGATGAAACCTCAATTGAGAAAATGCCTCTATAAGACCCAGCTGTAAGGCATTTTCTTAAATAGTGATAGTTGAGGAAGAGTCCATCCCATTGTGGTGGTGCCATCCTGTGACCAGTGGTCCTGGGTTCTATAAGAAAGCAGGGTGAGCAAGCCATGAAGAGGAAACCAGTATGTAGCATCCTCCATTACTTCTGCATCAGTTCCTGCCTCCAGATTCCTGTCCTGATTTCCTTTGATGATGAACAGCTATGTGAAAGTGTAAGCCAAATAAACTCTTTCCTCTCCTCAAAAACTTGTTTTTTGGTCATGGTACTTCTTTGAAGCAATAGAAACTCTAATTAAAACACACACCTTTAGCTTTCTGTCTTCTTCTTCTCTTTTAATTGGATACTTTATTTATTTACATTTTAGATGCCTTCCCCTGTCCCCATTTCCCTTCCTTGTCCTTGGCCCATGTCAGATTCTTGCCAGGCAGCCCCAAAAGCTCTCCTCCAGTCTCCTTTTTTTTATTTAATAAAAAAGACTGAGCCTGTCTTAGGTCGTTCTGCCAAGAATGCCTTCCTTACCTGTCATGGAATATGCATTATCAAAAGCAGTGCACTTCTGCCTTAGGTTGGTAAGGCTCTGTGTAGAATCTTTCCTGTGCTTGGCTTGCCAGCCTGTTAATTTATTAACTCTGTCTGGGGATCCATTTTCAGGTTCAAGTCATGTACTTTGGCTGCTAACATGTTGATGTTGATCAGGAATAAAAGTATTCCCAGGACAAAAAGGGCTAGCATGATCAAATTATATATGCCATTCTTGAAGCTTGACCAAAATAGAAATACTGACCTCAGGTTACGGGTGATTTTATCAGCAGTATCTGCTGCATCAACACTCAGCAGAGCAGCATTCTTTAAATTCATAAGCTCACTATGCAAAGTTAAAACATCCAGAGAGGTGTTAGAATTATGCCAAATACACTGCAAGTGTCTTTAAACTTTTTCCTAATTATATTGACTACTACTGTAAATTTTAGAACTAACATGAATCCAATGGTATTTGGCATAACACTCGAGATGGCTCCTTACACTTAAACCTTGAACCTCCTTCCAATAATTTGAATATGATGAAGAGCAGCAATCTGTTGTTCCAAGTGCCTATTTAAATTCTCTTGTATATTCAACATATTAGTAACTTTTTGTTTGTTAAATGATTAAGACTGAAGGAGTTGAAAGAGCTTATAGCCCCATGGGGAGAGAGACAATGCCAACCAGCCGAAGCTCCAAGGGTCTGAACAGCTAGCCTGGGAACACACATGGAGGGACCCATGGCTCCAGCTGTATATGTAGTGGAAGATGGCCTTGTTGGGCATCAGTGGGAGAGGAAGTCTTTGGTCCCTTGAAGGCTGGTGCCTCAGTGAGGGGAATTTGAGGGTGGGGAGATGGGAGTGGGTGGATAGGTGGGGCCACACCCTCATAGAAATAGAAGGAGGGATGATGGGATAAGGGGCTTCGGGGGAGAATGGGGAAAGGGAATAGCATCTGAAATGTAGATAAATAAAGTATCCAATAATAAAAAAAGAAAAACAAACAAACAAAAACAGATAATGGAACTGGTATCTCAATTAAGCACTTGAGACTTTTGGAAGCAATTTAATATTACCCATATTACTAGGATTCCTTATAATTGTTAAGGACAAGGGACTGTGAAGGGGCCCATGGAACTTTAAAACAGTATCTTCATAAAAAAAAAAAAAAAAAAAAAGGAGGAGGTATATCACCATACACTACAAATTTGTTAAAATCATGTTCTTTGTATTTTAAAATTTATAAAAAAAATTTGGATGTCAAGGAACTTTCTGCTGAGTGTCTATTCTATGGCACTCTATGAGTAGGAATACTTATGCATAGGTGAAAGGGAAGGATCCACTTACTGGCAGATGGCATGATTCCAATCAGGTATTTAATATGGGGAAGAAGGCATGTTTGTGGTTTTTTTTGCAGGATGCTGAAGGAGCATGGTGGCTGCCAGAGTGATGGGTGAGACATGCTGATGCCCAGACAAAGAATGATGCTGACTTGTGAGCTTGCTGAGTGCCCTGACAATGGTGATTGGGAAGCTGTATTGAACATATGTTTCCAACCCACCTTTGCTTATCTATACCCCTGACGGGACAAGCTGCCTTGCCTCAAGTTTTTAGACCTTGAGGAAGAGAGACTCAAAAAGAGAAGTTATAATGACTCTTGTATTTTTCTTAAATGTGACCAGTCATTCGGACTCAATCATGCACTGGTCTAGAAATCAATCCAATATTGGAAATAACAGTCTTCATTTGGAAGTCTGATTCTGGACATTTTCAAAGACATATTTGAAAGTTAGCTGCAGTTCTCTATGATGTTATATTAGCAAGAGATAACATTAGGGTAGGATGTGGATTTCAAACAAGTGTTATTACATGTGTTAAGGCTCTTTAATTGTCAAGTTAAAGTTACTTTTGTTTTACCTTGGTCTTCTGAAAAAAGCTTGCAAGTTCTGAAGAAGTGAGTCAGGCTTTAAGCAGAAGCAAGAGGATAGTGGGCTTGATTATTGCTGGTATAACAGCTTTAATTACATTAATTGCTAGCACCACTGCTTCTGCAATTGCTTTGACACAAGAAGTTAAGACAGCTACTTTTGTTAATCATTTAGCTTTCTGTCTTCTAAAGGAATTTTCTAGTGTTTAAACACTGGTGTATGTAGTCACCAGTGTGAAATCATGTACCACACAGGGATGTGTACCACTGATTTCCAACTGCAAGGTCTTCTTAGTGTTGTTAAAGAAGAGAAAATAATTTTGGATTAGATTACAAAATTTCACAAAATGAACATTTCTCTATAAGATAAATTTAAAAAAATTCCCCCAAATCTAATCTCATGAAGTTTTGACACACATGATTAACATTTCCACAGACACATAGGATTATTTTTAAACAATTATATATAATATATAAAGTTACATGTATTTACACACACATCACACACACAATATAATGGGGTAGGGAATTTATTGGGAGCCTATTTTGTTTTTTGTTTTCTTATGGTAGTTGCTGGGGTTCAGGTATCACCTCACAAATCACACATTCACTGATCTCCATCAGACAAGGATAGTTTATTAAGCATATGCCCCAGGACTGGTCAACCAGGGCCATGGTCCAAATTCAAGAACTAAACTATGACATTGAGTTAAGTTCCCACAGGACTTTTAAGCCTAAAATCCACACACATCTGTCAAGTTTTCCTTAGGAATATGTCTTTATTGTACACTTATCCTGCTTCCACTGGTTGGGGTATTCAACTGTGGCAGAGGACTTGCCTTGTCTATATTCATGTCCTAACTTGTCTACCAGAATGGACTTGTCTCACATTCATGTCTTAACTTGGGATGTACCTCATGTATCTACCCACTTACATGTGTCTTTCTGCCAAGTAGGATGTCAGTTCCCAGGAAGTTCTTAGGAACTTAAAGTTTATTAGAGCACTATTCAAAATGGAAGTCTTATTCCAAATATTTTGTTATATTGATGCAGGTGTTTCTCTTATGTTGAGGTCCATCCCAGGGGCAGTCTATAAAGGCAAATACTATAAAAGCTTAAACGTAGGTGCAAGAAGTGCTGTTGGGTGGTTGGTTCAGGTCCTAGCTTACTGTTAGTAACCATACAAAACAGTTCCACTGACTTCGATCATGACTGGTTTTCAAAGGCAGAGAACAAAATAGAATATGTAATCAATCTTGGCACTAGAAAGTTTCCTAGTAACAGCAGAAACATATGAGAAAGTATTCATATAATGGCAGGCTAGCCAGGTAATAGTTATCAATGCTTTACCCAGGCCTTAACATTCTGTCTAGGCCTTAACATTTTATCTAGGCCTTAATATTTTACCTAGGTCGCAATAGTAGGTAATTGCCTCTTCAGTGTTCTAAGATCATGGCCATGTGAATTCTTTATCTTTTCTAAAGGACATGACTTATTATTAATGACTTGCATGTGGCAAACCTGGAAGAAAACGTTGCCAAGGAAATGAAAATGTCTACTGTGAGTCTTTAGTAAAAGGAAACTCATGAAGGAGTAATAGTATCAGATTACCAAAGGAGAAACAGGCTTTGAAGAAGCTGGTGAGCTTTTTGAGTGGAAAGTTTTTGAACAGTCCAGCAGGAGCGATTGAAGAGGGTCTGGAGGCGTTTTCCACCCTGCAGGCTCCAGGAGCTGAGGCTGTCAGGCCTTCCAGTCAATTGTGCCTGGGTACAGGGCTCTGTCCTGTCCTGTCTTGCACTTGAACTTGACATCCATATACTGGAGACTCTAAGCCATGAGGGCTGGGTCGGACTGCTTATACTCTCATCCACAATTAGCAGTTTGGACTCGAGACTAAGACATTGAGAATCCAAGGAGGGTTTGTAGAGGGTAGAGATAACAATTCAGAAACCAGAAATGTCATATGTGCAGGCTTTTCTCTTCAAAGGAAAGATTTACACCTGTTCCAAGGGTGAGTCCAGAGTGGCTGTTGCTAGCCTGTTGATCTTTGCTATTTTGTAGAGCCAGGCTACACCCAAATATTCCAGACTTCAGAACATTGCTTTCAGTCAATAAAAACCATTTGTGTGCTAGATGTCCTATGTACTTTGCAAAAGAGTTTTCTATTACGCTTATTATAAATCCTTGCTCCCTTGATTGTTGATTCTCAGTCAATAAAACCCATTCTTATGAAAGAGAGCCCACATACTTTGCAAAGGAGTTTCAATTCAGTCAAGCCTTAAGCTTTGCTGTAATAATTTTCATGAGTAAACTTTCCTCCAAAGTAGTATTGTGTTCAAATATGTCAAAAATAAATTTGGGGTCAGAGTGTAGAAGTTTGAATCACATAGATAGATAGTCTAACAAGTTGTGTTGGACTTCATTACATCTTGCCTCAGGTCAATCATTCCTCTACTAGCATAAGTGTTTGCAGGGACCCCTACAGGAAAGTCTCTAGATTTCCTTAATTACTAGTTCCCAGGTAAAGAAAAACTTTGAAGATTACTAGAGGCTCCCCAGTTTTATGAAAGGAAAAAAAAAAACTGCTGGAGGAGGAGACTCATACAAAAAAGCTGCAAAAAACAGATTTCTCAGAGCTGTTGAACTGCATGCAAATTGTGCAGAAAGCACCAAGGGTGCAGCTTCATGAGTTCTCATCTGTGTTCAGGTGGTTTTTACAGTGATACAGCTTTTGGATCATCCCTGATTTTGCAAATAATTACTCATCTGTACTCTGGTTGCTAATGCCAGTAAAAACATGGAGATTCACCACCACATTGATCTTTGATAGAATCATTGCTTTACTCTGTCTTGTGTTTTATTTTTGGGGTTAGTAGACTCGGGATGTGTGTGTGTGTGTTATGTGGGGTGTGTTTTTGTTTGTCTGTCTGTCTGTGGGATGGTGTGCATGTATGATGTATGTGGGCTGGGTGGGGTTGTCTTTGTATGTATTGAAGCTCCCCAGGAAAAGTTCCCTACACAACACTAGTTCCTCTGGGTTCCTATAAAGCTGTAGCAGAAAGCCTTACAAACTGGAATAACATGAAATTTCTATGTCCAAGAAGGTGGTCTCTGGAGAAACATAATGTTTAAGAGACACATGCTAACATGATCTTTTAGGGTAAAACTCAGAGCAAGTAAGCACTCACCTATGATTGCATTCCAGTTGGTTTCTAACCCCAAAGAACTGCAACTATTTGATTTGGTGCCCCAATAACCAGGGAGATGGAATTTCTTTCCATCTGTGGGCTTAAGGAGCAATCGGAATTTATTTAAAGAAAACAAAGAACTGTGTTATCTCTTGGAACTTATCACCGTGGTTCTGAGAGTGAACTCTAAACTACCTCATGGGTTCGAGCCACATCTCTGCCATTACTGACCATATGACTTTGCCCACAGGGTGTTATGCTTCTGTGGTTCATCTGTTAAGGTCAGGAGTGCTACCTGCAGCTTAGAGCTGCTATAAGGGATGACTGAACTAGAATACACCATTGCCTGGTGCTGTGCTTTTCAGTGTCGAGGCAGTAATAAGCTGAAGAATTTCTCTCTTGCTTCTAGTTGGGCATGGGTATTATTTTAAATAGAGACTGTATCTTATTAATAAATACTGTTTCTGTATGTGCTAGAATGATCATGTGATATCTTTATTGTAGCAGTGAACTAGAATAGTAAATTTTATAATATCAAATCAGGTTTACATTACAGTTCATGAACCTTACATGGTTGCAATATATGACTTGGCATATTTTGTTGGATTTAATTTTCTAATATTTTGCTAGAGCTTTGTCTATCTATATGCTTAATTATGTTACATATATATTTATTATATGTATATATATATATATATATATATATATGTATGCACTTATTTTTTCTTTTTCTATCTTTTTCAGGTTTGATATGTATGCTTGTATTTATTTTAGAAACAATTTGGTAGCACTTTCCTGTGCTTTAGTTCTCTGAAACAATAACTATAAGAAAAGAATTACCTTTTCTGGAATGTGAGTTAGAATGTGCCTATCCACCTGGTCATAGTAAAGATTCCTTTTCTTAACTTTTGAAAGATTTTAAACCGCAAATTTTATTTATTAATAGGCAACCACAGTTGTTCCATTGTTCATTTTAATATAAATATATATAAACTATTTGAGTGACCCATTGTTTGCCTTTGTAGTCTGTTTTATAAAGATTTTATTTTATTGTTTATTTTGTCTATGTTTTGCCTGCTTGTATGTGTCTGGTGTCAACAGAGGTCAAAAGAGGGCGCCAGATTCCCTGAAACTGTTGTTAAGGGTAGTTATGAGCTGCCATTTGGGCCCTGAGAACTAACCCAGCAACTTCTGCAAGAGCAACCAGTGCTCTTACACTACTGAGACATCTCTCCATCCCTCGGGTTGTTTACATTTTAAAGACCCTCTTCTTAGCTGTTCTCCATCCTAACCATTGTTTGGGGATTTCAGTTTACTTGTCACTCATCAGTGGTTATCTCTCTATAAATTATTAAGATGAATGGACTCTCTTTGTTTTTAGATGTGTCATTTTTTATTACTTCTTTTTATTTATCTCATAAGCAGAAGTAGGTGCCTAGGATAACTTCAAACTCATTCTGTATCAAGGGTTGGTCTGTAACTCCTGTCCTTTTGCTTGCGTATGAGTTTGGTATTGTACCTCTATGCCTGGTTTTAGACCTTCTGGCAACAAATGCTTTCAGTGTTGACTTGTCTGTAAACATCTTTCACTTAATTCCACTCTTTAAAGATGATGGCTGGCTTAGTGATTCCAGGCTGGCACTTATTTTTTCTCTCCCTATGAGGTATGTATACAAATTTACTCTCTTGAAAATAATATTATTTTTTGTTTTGTTTCATTTTTTTGTTGTTCTTAAGAATCCCTCTTTTGAAAAAAGATTTAAAGCAAACAAAATAAAACAAAATAAAAAGCCCACTCAGATATAGTGGTGGCTGATGCCTTTGATCCTAGAACTTGGGGGGGCAGAGGCAGGCAGATCTCTGTGAGTTTCAGGACAACGAGAGCTACATAGTGAAACCCTGTCTAGAAAATAAAACAATAAATAAATAAACAGTTAATTAAATAATTAATCAATTAAATAAAAAATAATCTTCCCTTTGATGTTTGAAGTTTCATTGTGGTAAGTCTAGATACAAATATCTATTTATTTGCCCTGCTTGACATTTTTTAGTGTTTAAAAATAACTTTTCTATTTACTCTTTGATAATTTTATATTGTGTATTTTGATCATATTTGCCTCTGTAACTTAGCTCTTCTCAGCATCCCACTCCTACCTTTCTACCCAAGCAACTTACCAGTCTCCCTCTCTGCCTCTGTGACCCTCTTTAATTCTGTCACATCCAAGTGGGATGTTTGTATCCTCTGGATCTCTCTCACTTGTCTTATTACTTTTGGTAATAAATCAAATACTATATTGAGAGTATGCGTAACACCGTGTCATTATTCTTGACCTTAGTGAGAATGCTTTGAGTTTCTTTCTGTTTCGATGATGTTGGCTGTGGCTTATTTTAAATTACCTTTATTATATTGAGCTATGTCCTTAGATTCTCCAGGAATCTGGAGAATGTTGATCTAATCCCCACTGTTCCATACACCCCTACTCCCCTTCCCAACTTCATGGTATCTTTTAAAAATTATTTTATTAACCACAGTCTTAGTTAGGGTTTTACTGCGGTGAACAGACACCATGATCAAGGCAACTCTTATAAAATTCTACCTCTTCTTCTGAAGGCAGCTAGGAGAAGACTGGCTTCCAGGGAGCTAGGATGAGGATCTTAAAGCCCATGCCCACAGTGACACACCTACTCCAACAAGGCCACATCTCCTAATAGTGCCACTCCCTGAGCCAAGCATATACAAACCATCACAACCACAGAGTCCAGTTTGTGTTGCCTGTACACATATAGGTATGGGGCCATTCACTGGACCATGGAGCATGTTCTTCATCTAAAGATATCCTTGTATCCCTGGAATGAAGCTGATTTGATCACGGTACATACTCTTTTTGATGTGTTCCTGAATTTGGTTTACAAGTATTTTATTGAGAATTTCTTCATCTATATTCATTAGAGAGATTAGTCCATAAATTTTCATTTAATTCTTGTATGATTGATCAAAAGAATATGGAAGTGCTTCTTCCTTTTCTATTTTGTGAAATATTTGACGGATATTGGTGTCAGTTAGTTCTTCTTTGAAGTTCTGGTAGTATTTTGCATTGTGCCAATCTGGTTCTTAGTCTTTTTTTCATTGAGAGATTTTAAATTACTGCTTCTATCTTATTGGTTGGTTTATTTAAATTATTTATCTCATCTCAAATTAATTTTGGGAGAATATATATATACACACACACACACATACATGCATACACACACACACACATATATCCATCTTTTAAATTTTCTAATTTAGCAAAATATAGATTTTTATGCTTAGTCCTTATGGTTTATTGAATCTCCTCAGTGTCTATCACAATATTTTCTTTTTCATCTCTGAGTTTACTAATTTGAACCCACCTCTCTCTCTCAGTTAATTTGGCTAAAGATTTGTCACATTTGTTAATTTTGTCAAAGAATCAAGTTAGTCACAAATAAGACAGCAATATTACACTCCCTCTCCCCAACCTGCAGTTATCAATACAGGAGGAGAAAAATCTTAAGAGCCAGAAGTTAAGGTGAATTAGAGCAAACAGTGCCTTTTGGGCTAATACACTCGAAAACTCTCAGCAGCTGTGGTTGCCCATAGAAGACCTGCATGAAACCAGGGCAATTGACATTCCAGCATGGAGTGGAGAGGGACTCACAAGTTTCCCCACCCCTGCTGAGGAGCTATTGAGAATCCATGGCTTCTGGAGAGTGGAGAGTCAGTTTCAGTTTTCTTTAATGGTGAGGTCTCCAGTAGACCAACCATGATCCTGTTAATGACCCCATACCTACATGTATATAGGCAGGACAAACTGCACTGTGTTGTTCGTAAAACAAACAATCTCAAATGATATCATGAAGCTGGGAAGGGGAGTGGAGGTGTATGGAACTGGGAAGAATTAAAGGGTGTAATAGGGGATGGTGAATGTGACCAAGGTGCACTGTATTCATGTGTGAAATTCTCCAAGCATTCGTTAAAATAATGTATTTTTAAAAAATGAGGATTAGCAATATCGTTCAATAAGTAAATCATTTGCTGTGAAATCATGAGAATCTGACTTCAGATCTCCAGAATCCAGGTCACATGAGATGGGGCAGGAAAGAAGAGAGAGACAGAGAAAGACAGATTAAAAGTTGTAGAATGAGACCAGAATATTCACATCTAACTGTTGTAAGAGCAATAATATTTTTCAGAACAGACAGAAACACAAATGTCTAGACTTCAAAGCATTCACTGATGGTCATCCAATTACGGATGTTAAAAGGTTCCACTGAACTGCATGATAGAGCTTCTGGAAAGTCAATGGTCCCTTCAATTTCAAGATAAATCCACAAGGCTGAAGCTATTGGTAGGGACGTCAGTTTGCCTGTGTACTGGAGATACTTTATCTAGCCAGGTGTACCACATCTGCCTTAGTCTTATATAGTATAACCAGAGTACAGTTTAGAATAGGACGTTCAAACCAAGGACACCACACACATTTATCAGCACATGTCATGGCAGGCTGGCCAAATATGGTCCAAAGACATTTCTGCATAGTGTTGTGGCATGAGAATGGATAGTAGTTTCTCAGATTGCTCTGGCTACAAGGTACACATATAAATAACTGTAAGTTCAGAAACAGCTTTGACAAAAACCATCTGTCAAATGAAAGATTATTTATAGCTAACAGGTAAAACCACAAGGGAACAGGTATGCCACTTGGACTAATTTAAGGATGTTTTATTTATTAAAGGGAGTTGCTAGAGAAGTGTGTGAAAGGAGTCGGGGGTTGTTGGTGAGACACAGAGATAATTCAGAAAATCGGAGCTGGCAGAAACAATCTCTCAACAATCTACAAGTTGAATGAACAGTCTGAAGAAGCCCATCCGGGAGCCTAGAAGGAAGGAATGTCTCAGAAAGTATCCCCCAGCGTGGAAAACTGACCATCTGGTAAGGGACACAGGATGCTCAACTGCGTTCTTTGTCTACCCACTCACTTCCTGCCAGCCGAACACACTGGATGTCAGAGCACACAGAAGCCATTATGTTGTCCAAGCAAGCCAGCAGCCCTGGGTGGTGAACAGAGCAAAAAGAAAAAGGTACTGGGAGAATTAAAAATCTATAGTGTATGATAACTGACCTATGAGTTCAGACTATTTCGTAACGATTGCATCGTGTTTTGCGAGTCAACCTCATCTTGTTTAGTCACTGGGATAATTTCCGCAGCCTTTTATTTTATTCTTATTTAATTCATTCTGGTATGCCAATCACACTGACTCTCTTCACATATTTTATTTCACTCTCTCTCATCTAACCTACTTTATTCTTTTTAGATGTTTATTCTGATTGTAGATCTTCCAAAACTTTCCCAAAATATTTGAGTTTTCTAGGATCTCTGCCACTGGTCTATTTTTTCCTCCTCAGAATTTTTAACTGCCTTGGACAAAACCCACGGGATCAGAGTTTTATTGGTATTGGGTCATGCTAACTCATTTATCATTTCTGTCTTACTGACGCTGTAGTAAGCACAGTGGGGGTGTGAGGCCAGTCCATAAGAATGTTCTCTGGGGATTTCTGCTTTTTATGAATCATAGTAGTCATGGTTACTTGACAATTTTTATTATTGTGCACACCCATATGTTTGAATAGACATTAGGTAAAGGTGTCCTTTGGAAAACTTGACCATGCAATTATGAAAACTTGAGATATTTGTCTATGGAGCTGTTTTTTTTTGTTTGTTTTTAAAGAAAAAATGATAGTTTAAACAAATGGTGTTAATATGATGCCACGTGGCACCCTGAAAAGAATCCTATAAAGAGACAAAGAGGAACCTTCCCTATCACTTTGTCCAGATTGGGCATTTTAGATATGGTATCTGAGTCATGTATCTACTGTGAGCCACAGAGCACAGAGCATGTGGGCCTGCATTTTAATTCCCTCAAGTATAATTAGGGTGCCTGCAATATTGTTCTATCCAAATAAAAGCAAATGTTCGATACAACTCTTTTTATTTGGTGAAATCACTAAGTCCAGTGTTAGAAGAGCTCATTGTGTCTGTGCTGCTCTTTACTGAAAACCTTCAATATCAGTACTTAGGAAAAGTTCAGCATCCTTCACATGTCCCCCTAAGGCCCTGTGACCTTCTCTTTCTCTAGCCTCACTTCCCATTGTCACCTCCTGTACAGCACTCCTGCCCGGATCATTCTTATCTGTATCTATTTTTGAAAAGCATCTGTCTTTAAGGTTTCAGAAGGAATGTCACTGCCAGAAGCCACCACTTGCCCTTCACTTCAGTACTGTCCCCTGAGGCAGCATTACTGTTCTCTTTATAGCCTCTTACATTTTCCCTTCGGATTCCTTACAGCCCGTTCTAACGTTACATACTTGACATTTATCCTCACGTTCATCTTCTTCATCCGATGCTGTGTTCCATAAAAACCATCTTTTCTGCTATTCTAGGTCAAGATATATGGCTAAGGGAATGTCTGCCAACTATCCCTTCACCAAAGACCTGAACTGAAACTTGAGAATCAATGTGAATGTTATTTGGGGGCTAGATGGGAGCAGAACCTTGGGAGGTGGTTGGGTCATGAAGGCAGAGCCCTAATAAATGGAATCTGAATATGTTTAAAAGAGGCTCTAAAGGGCTTCTTTCTGACTGGCCCTTCCTTTTCATTTTTCCCTCCTACTCAATCCTCCTTTCCCAGACCTAGATTACTTCCTAATTCCAGTCTTCCATACCCCTGTCCATGTGTCTCCTCTCTTTCTCCTTTATCTCAATGTATGTGTGTGTCTTCTTTATCTTTCTCTGTCTGTCTCTGTCTCTGTCTCTGTCTCTGTCTCTGTGTCTCTCTGTCTCTTTCTTTCTCTCTCTTCCCCTCTTCAACACAATGGCATTATACATGTTAGGTAAATGCTATCCAGCTGAGTTATAGTCCAGCACCTGTATTGCCCTTTCTATCATGTGAAGATACCATAGGAAAGTTACTCCAACAAATCTAGAAGCCTGTCCTTCCTTTCTAGCCCCAGATCCCCCCAAAATACCTTGGTCTTGGACGTCTAGCCTCCAGTTCTTCTATTGAGGTAATTATTTAAAAAGGCCTCTGGCTCAGGCTGACTATCTAAGCTGCAGCGGCTCTGCCTAGCCCAACCGCCATGTTTCTCGGCCGGAGGCCACGTACGTGATGCAGCTAGAACCGGCCACCAGAAACACCAGCCCTGCCACCTACTAGATGCCAGCATGAGAGATGGCTCTGCCAATCTTCCATGCTGTCTACGCAAGGCAGGGCATTGCCCAGACCATTCCGCCATCCATGTGGGCCTGGTAAGAGAATTAGACTCTAATTCTTATAGATTAATCAAAGGCTTTATATGTTTGATAATGATTAATAACAAGCTGCCCATACAAAGAGAGTTGTATCCCGATTAGCTAATCTAATTATAAGTTTGTAAGTTGTTCCTCACGTGTGCTCTCCATACCTGTGTGGTTCTCCATCCTCCTACGTCTCTGCTCTCTCTCGCTCCTCCTCTTCCTTTTTTCTTTTCCTCTCCTAACTCCTCCTCTTCCTTTTCCTCTTCCTCTCCTAACTCCTTCTACCTTAGCTCCTCCTACAATGAGTACTAAATAGTGTTGCTTATAAGCCACACATCAGTGGGATCTTGTTATGAAGAGACAAGGGCTAGGAGGCATTTAGGAGACATGCCAAATAAGTGAGCAGATGATCAATGCCCAGTCCCTATTTTGTGGGTGTTCAGTAATTTTCTAGGTGGCTACATACAGAGGGATCAGCATCATTGCAGTATGAGGCTCTCAAACAGTGGACAGCTCAGAAGCCCTCACCAAGGAATTCATGAAGGTTCTATAAACAAGTTCAAGTTGCTTATCCTCTGAAAGTAAAAATTTAATGTTTCTTTTAAGTGATAAATAATATTTAGTATATATAAATCTGATTGATAGCAATGGATCTGATGATGAAGAAAAAAATTTTGGCACTCATTGTGTAACTCAGATAGCAAATCTGCAGAAAGCTGCAGAGACTGAGAACTGTGGTGTGTGTTAGCCTCTTGACTTTGGACAAGTCATTATGCTTAGAGATATAGAAACAATAAGAGTTGACTCGTTATCTCTCCATGAACTTTCAGGATTACTTGTAGATGACAATAAATTGTACATGAAGATTGAGCACTGTAAATAAATTTAGGGGAAGTTTTGAGGCTATGGGAAAAATCTTCCTACCTTGGAGTAGTAGAGGACCTATTCCTTGTATCATTTCATCTCCTTGTCCTTATCTTACTGCTAGCCTTTGTGGTCAGAGAAGGAGATCTTATGGATGTATGAATGAATCACCCTCTTGAAACTCTCTGGTTGTGTTTCTCAAAACTTTAGTTTAATCCATGGCTGTGTAAACTTGTAAAGAATTGTTGTCACATATAATTCCAGATGGAGTAAATATGCTTTGTAAGGACTTATACAAAAGAAGGAATTTTGAAAGCATATTTGCAGTCTATGAAAAATTAGCAAACAAATGAGCTCAGGTCTGCGTTCGGTGCACACAGTTCTGTCCAGGGAAGGATCTTCACAATGACAAAAACCTACTATGTATGGGCTATGAATGGGCTAACAGACTGAACCAAAAATATTAGCCAGAAACTAATCAGACACTGAGTGCCTTCATAATTATACCTTGGTTCAAAGTTCAAACAGGGTCATTCTTCAATGGTTGTCCTGGAAACTTGTCATTTTGTAGTAACTAAAAATCAAATTCTACCTGTATAGTTCTTTAACTGATAATTAAGAAATGTGACTGACCCTCCCACTTAAAGATGCTTTTGTTTTCCTTGTCCTGTTTTTTTTTTTTTAAGACAGGATCATACTATGTAGCCCTAACTTGCCTAAACCTCACTACGTAGAACAAGCTAAACTCGAACTCATAGAAATCTGACTTTGTCTGCTTCCCAGGTGCTAGGATGAAATATATGTGCCACTTTGGGTCATTCTTCAATGATGTTTTAATGGCTCTCCTCCAAGATTTCACTTATGCCAGCTGATTTTCAGAAGAGGAAGTTTACAATTCCAGCATTACATCTAATTATTAGTATTGCCTATTAATTGATTCTGTGTGTCTTTACATCAAGGAAATGATAGAATTGGGACATTAAATGCAAACCAGGCTGTTACCTAGCCTGAGACATATAATCACTAAGATGTCAGTTCTCACACTTGTTAACTTGAGTCATCAATTTTCTAACGCTGAACTTCAGACCTCTACCTCAAATCACAACTTAGCATCCTTGCATGTGCATCTTGCAGAGTTTTTCATATTAGACACGAGCAGCCTTCTCTTTGTGTTACTGATTTGTGACACTAGGATGCTCCTTTTTTATTTTTTTGATCATAGTATGCCTTATGCTGGAAAAGTCATGTTTTGGATAAGTGGGTTGATTGGTATTATGGTTTGTGTGAACTGTCAACCTGACAACATCTATAATCACTTGGAAGACATGCCTCCGGTAATGGCCATGCTTGTAAGGGGTTATTCTGATTGCATGACGTGAGCTGCAAAGACCCGCCCACTATGATTGAGTGGCATTACTTAGCTGGGGACCAAAGTAGAAAGCAGAAGCTAAGCTGCATCGAGCATTCGCTGCTATCTGTTTCTGATTGTGGATATAATGTGACAGTTGCTGTAGCCTTGACATCGCTACCATATGAAGGGATAGCAGCTCTATTCTTGACCTGGGAGCTAGAATAAACCTGTTCTCCCTTAAATTACTTTGTCAGAGTATTTTATCACAACAGAAAAGAAAGGAAATTACTGGGTCAGGTTGAGAACTAAAAGAAGCTGTGAAACAGGAGGGTACGGAAGGGGATATGCAACAGAAACTGTGTGCCTCTCTGACCAACCAACTTGTGTGGGATGAAGGTGGGCAAGGAGATTGTAATTTCCACAAGGCCAGGGATTTGCATTTGTTTGGTTTGTTGCTTTACCTGAGAAGAATGCTTTGTAAGTTGTAGGTTTGCAATAAATATTTCTCGAACAAACAAATAATAATGTTTAATTTGACTGAAGGACTCTGCCCAACCCAGTAGTTCATCCCTATTTATGGTTGAAATGAGAAGAGAATAGTGAAGATATCTGTTATCAGAAGCATTAACTTAAGGAAACTTCAGGCCCTCAGCATCTTGTTTCTAACTTGCTTAGTCAGAGGGGATCTGTGGTACCCTTGGCTTGTGAATCATATTATTGAGATTTTTAAGAGGTTACCAGAAATCTCCAAAGGACTCCTTTATTAAAGATAATTTGGTTACTTGGGTGCATTCCTAGAAGTTCAAAGGAGGGAGGGGGCACATTTATTGCCTTACTGAAGATGTCATCCTATTACTATTATCCTGTTACTGTTTTCTGGGGACAACTGAGCTTAGACCTAAAACCAAGAAGACTAATCTGAATGCTAACATTTTATAATAGATGCTGTATTCTTTTAAAGAAGAATTTTTCAGAGCAACAGAACATGTTCCAATATGTGGCCATTGAATGTGTACTTACTTATACAGTCTTGATGGGTTCTATAACAATGTGTCCTAAATTATTTGGGACAAAGAAATCTTTTTTAAAAATCTAACTTATCACAGAAAAAATAAATATAATGGAAGTATTTGTAGATTTATCATGTGTTTTGGTCATACGATAATGCTGTAGAGTTGCAATAAAAGTTATCTAACTGGCAGTCAATTTCTGTACCTTTCTCATCATAAACTTGCGAAAAACAGTTTGTGAGCCAGTACAAGCCAAAAGATTTACTCACTGTAACACTAGTCTTTAAAGAAAGGCATTCTAAGTGTCACTGCAACTCAAAGACATGACACAGTCACAGTGTTCTAGGCATCTGTCATTACAAAGGTCCCACAGAGAAAGGGCATTACACAAAATAAAAAATGCAACAATACTATTTTGGTATCACATTTTGTCACTGTGATCAATATGTGAGGGAAATAACTTAAAAGGAAGAAACAGTTGTTTTGGCTCAAGTTTTATAGCTTCCTGCCCAACGTCATCTGTATCCATTGCCTTGGGCCTGAGATGACTCAGAATATCACAGTAGTAGGAGCAGAAAATCAAGGCTACTTATGGCAAGGTAGCCAGGAAACAGAGAGAAATACTAGGTCAAGAAACGCTAGTCAGAGGCATGCCCCAGGTGAAGCTAACTTGACTACCTCTGCAATCAACTAAAACTCAAGCAGTAGGCACTCCTATGGAGGATTTTTTTTTTTTATTGGATCAATTGATGGCAGAAGAGCCACCCTAAATCCACATCATAGCTTCTGTGTCAGCTCACATAAAAGCACATAGAAAAGGAAGGTTTTGTTTTTTGCCTACTTACCCTCATTTTCACTAGCAAGTTCATTTCTCCTGCCCTGGAGTCATTCCTTCACTAGTACTTAGGCCTACTTCTTCAGAATTCCATTGTAGCCTGAAGACCATTAGCTCTCTTGGACTTCTCCAGGACTCTTCCAAACCATTTTGGATCTCCTGAGGAATACACTCTCATGTACTGAACAGGCACTGGATTCTCAGCCTTTCCATAGTGAGACAGCTATTATTGGACTATGTGGACCATACCTTGTAAGCCATTCTTATAAATCTGCTTAATAACACCGATGGATGTCAATATCAGTATTTGTCACTTGGAAATGGTCTTGTCAGAATACTGCTATATTTGTTGTCTTAAAAACATACTAATCATTCTGAAAAGGTTATTTCTTGGTAAGAGGAACAGTATTTATTTAATAGCAAAATTAACGTGATTAAATAATAAGGTAGACGATTAAAATTCTATGACTTCATGACCTATTTAGTTGAAACATGGTTCTATTACTTTAAATTTATTTTTTAATGGTGTGTGTCTTTCTGTGTGCATGTGTGATATATGTGTACCACTGTCTGTGGATGCCAGAAATGGGTTTTGCATTTTCCAGAGCTGGGGTTATAGGTGTTCGTGAGACACTTGTCATGGGTGTTGGGAACCAAATTAGGTCTTCTTTAAGAGCAACAAGTATTCTTAACTTATGAGCCATCTATCCAGCTCTGTAGTTTAAATATGGCATATTACTGTTTACTAATAAGTTCCACTATCTTAATTATGGATGAATTTGTTCTTTCTGCCTCATCAAGACCTGGATGAGTAGGGCCTCCTTTACCTCTGTCAGGATATTAAGTCATGCGTCCAAAGTGAAAAGCCCAAAGGCTACATTTTATTTATTTGTTCTTTTCCTTTTAAGACTCCCATCTCTTACCACAGATGTGTGTCTTTTTCTCCGTAACGCTGCAAACACTTCTCATTTAACATTAAATTGTAGGAGGAAATGAATCCTACAAATCACATATGAATACAGATCGTATTTGAAACTATGGAGCAGTCTTTTGCATTAGGAGATCTCTCAGTTACCAGGAGAGAAATGAAAGCTTTTAATATCTCCTAGGTCTGTTAAAATACTCCAGTATGCAGAGGGAGTAATACATTGAAGCCTTGATGGATGTAACATATCACTGGAGATCATTATGTCAATATATGTCATTTGAGATGAAGAGTAGATGATGGAAAAGAAATCCTAGATGAAAGTATGAGGGGAAGGGAAGCCGGGTGTGCAGTGCACACAAGGGGAACCTTGCACTATGGACTTAGAGAAACTGGTGAGAACAAAGTGCTCAGGAATGCTGAATGTAAACCTCACCTTCTACAAAGTCTTGCTTACACCCAGCTCTGCTTCCCAGGTCTTTCCAATTTGCTCCTCAGACACTCTGGTTAAATAAATTATTGTCCCACCAGCAATGCTAACTGTTCCAAAAAGCCAAACTGTCAGAACCACCCATTGAGTCCTTCGGCTCTAAAACATGCCTGGATAGTCTTGGCCCATGATCAGATGAAGAAATGGAAAGGAGCGTTAGGTCCGGAGGACTGGAAAATGAGTTTTTAAACGTGGCTAAGGAGACATCATTTTCTTTTTATCCCACGAGATCATTCAAAGAAAACAGTAAGACAGGCAGATTATGTTTCTCCTAAAGTGACCACAGAAGGAGTGTTTTATAAACTAATCCATTAAAGCTATGACATATAATCCCTTAATTCTGGATATTAATCTAAAACACCAGAAAAACTAACCAAGATATTTCTGTCACAGTTCAATGTTTTCTGGATTACAGTTGAAGAACGTTATGTTCCCTTGGAACAGCTAAAGAATTTTTTAGTTCAACATTTCAAATTAACTATTTTGAATATGTTATATAAATTCGATTTGGTCATTTTGACTTTTAAATTAAGAAGAATGTTTGTAGGGCTACAATCTATGATTTTTAAGGTTGGTTTTCCATAGAATAAACTTCCATGGAATATATTACCAGGATTTTTAATGAATTACCATTCTATTACATTAATGTCACATTTGGTTTTCATACAGTAACTTTGAGTACTCGGTGAATATGGATTAAGTTTCTGTAATCTGTACCTACTTTTGCATTAGTAAAACCTCCTGGCCATCATTTTAAAAATATCAGAAAAGGGCCATGAGATGGTTCAATGGCTAAAGCACTTCGTGCCATGCCTGATGCTCCAAGTTTAATCTTCAGGATGTGGAGAAGGAAAAAATTGGTTCCCTCAAGTCATTGTGACCTCTATCCCTGTACCAAAGCAGAAGAGTGCATACATGCACACACACATGCAAAATACTGAAACATAATACATTTAAAAAATATAGAAATCAAACAATGACATATCTTCAATTGAGTATCAATTAATAATATAATTTACATTTCAGTCACTTTAGTTCCTAAAAAGTTGCACTTCATAAATATCTCTTTTCTTTATTACGCAGTTAATGCATATATAATATATAATAGTTCTCATTTATACCATACCAGGTAGAGCAACTTCTTCTTCCACGTACTTCAGTAATATATCTTGTTCCTTGCTAACCATGATTCAGGATATGAGTGTCCATGCAGGGAAAAGCTCAATTCAGTCCTGATTCCTTATGTTAACTCCTTCCATGTTTACTCTTGAATGTCCTTTTAGAACCCAAGATAAATGTTTTGGTTTGTGTGGAAAAGAAGACATGCAGTAAGGCCTAGATTGGATGAGGCAGTTAGGTGCTCATTCACTCTATCTTCTTTTGGAAACCAGCAAGAGTACATATTCCAGTGTTCTTTGTACTTTGGTTTGCCTCATGCATTATACGTAAAGATGTATGTATTGCTCTGTCTGGTCTAGTCTTTAAAACCTTCTGCTCCATGTCCTACAGCCTGTCTCCACATCGGTTTGCTTGGTTCCTGGTGAAATCTCGACAAGACTCGGGGACAGTTGAACACGTAATGGTTTCTAAATGATCCTTAGCAGAAACTCCGATTCCAGCTTCAGGCGAATGAAAGATGAGCTGTGTTGTATGTACCCTGACACAAGCTCACTTGTGAGGAAGCAGGTTACATATGCCATCAAACAGAATTGGAACTAAGGATCGGAAGGGAAGCTGGCAACTTTGAAGTTGTGAATCTCATTTTCTCAGCACCACTATCAAAGTTAGAGAAATAAAGTTTCTGTATAAGCATGGTAGGTTCTTGTCCACTAGAATCAAATTCTATTGTCTGCAGTAGAGTTGGCAGCACTGGACTTTCAAAGGCTCCTAGAACAAAGCCAAGGGAGGGAAGTTTGTCTTGGGTGTCCATTCCCTAAATATAGCATGGTCATTCCCCGCCCCTGGCAATGTAGGATCCATGCGTGGTTTCTTTAAAGAATAATAAGAACTTTAAGAGACTTTTGAAGTACTAACTACAGAATCTTTCTACATTCATGCTCTAGTTTGTTATCACTTTCTCACCTGGCTAACAGTTTTTAGATTGCCTTGTCTTCATTGAGAGATATCTCAACTAGTTTTCAGAAAAACAATATTTTGTCTCACATTTTCACTGTTTTTTAATTATTTAACAGAATCTTGAGTTTGTAGTAGTTGATATACTGTTGTGTGTGTTGGAATAAAGTGACTGATTCTGAGTCACTATCTGTGTCGGAATGGCTGAGTTGTGTGGTCATAGCCAGACTGGCTGTATTTAAGATGGTGTTCAGTATGCAATGGGCATTTTCAAACTGTTCTGTAGAAGAATCCTAAATGTTCACAAGTGAAGAGAAGTTGGTTTAAGAAAGAGAAATATAACAGTTTTTTACAGATCTCACTACTCTTGCAAGATCTCAGCTCTTTGACATATTTTCTCTAATGCTCAGTATTCCTAGGAGTTGACTCCACCCGCTCCCATATGATGATCTTGTGAATCTCCTTTCCTGATCTCTCTTCTTTTTTTGCTGATTCTTAAGCCAATCACAGATGCAAAGCTGATGTAGCATCTGTTATGTTCTCTACTCCTGAGAGATGCAGATGCTCCTTTATCTGCAATGCTCTCATGGTCTCCCACATGTGCTGAGATGTTAGGGATGGCGATGCTATGCTCGGCAGCAAATGCTATCCATGGGATGCTTATCAGCTGCATCTTATGGATGTTTAACTGCTTCAGACTTTGATTACAGTTATGTTCTCCTCCACAGTTCACTAAGCCTATGTCTAACTCATCTCTTCCTGTGTAAAGAAACATCTTATGCATGTGTCTGATTGCAGTGAGTGATGATCGTTTACTTTGGTCTGATTTATCTTCAGGGATACTTATTTTTCAGAAATGTTCTCAGCTTTTAATGAAGATGTACTTTATCAGATTTGCCTGCTTCCAGAAAAAAGCAAATTTAAGCTCATGGTGAGGTATGTAAACCTAAATAAAATCTAATTCTATCATAGCTATATCCTAACTGAGACTTATTCTAAGTACAGAGAGTGTCGATTATCTTTTTTAATCTAAAGAATCACACCCCCCCCCCAAATATAGTGGCTTAAATGTCAACATTTTGATTGTGTCATGATTTTGTATCTCAGAGATGTGGGAAGCGATCAGGTAGGCAATATTTTATTTCTCAGTATGGTATGACCTGGGTTGACTTGGTGGTATTTAGTTGAATACTAGGATCCAGTGTGTTTCACTCACATGGCTGATGCCTTGATGGAGTCATCAGAGCTGTTGCCAGTCGATCTGTTTCTTTGTGTGGTCTCACTGCCTGTGTACTCAGTCTCTGTAGCATATAATTAGACTTCTACATGGAAGTGGCTGTCTCGCATATGAGGATGAATCTTGCCAAGTTAATTTGGCAAGGCCACAGGACCCAGATATTTGGTTAAACACCAGGCAGGATGTCACTTTGAAAGTATTTTATTTTCTAAGGTGACTAATATTTACAGTAATGAACTTTGAAGAAAGAGCACCCCACACAGTACAAGGCGTGGTAATCCAAAGTGTAGAACAAAGGAAGAAAGGCTGAGGGTTATGAAGAGGAATTCTCTATGCAGATTGTCTTTAGATTCCAGACTGCATCCCAGCACTTCCTTGTTATTCTATTCTTATAATGACAGATATGCTAGTTCCTGTAACCGTGAAAGACAATTATTTAAAATAGCTGTCTACCGAAATCTACAAAAGCATGCTTTAGCCAGCATTCTCCAAAGGAACAGAGAATTATTAGAATGAATATATACTACAACGGAGATGGTTTAGACTGGCATACACAATGGGGCTGACCAACAATGTCTGCCTGTCTCCTGGCGAGGTCGGGAACCCAGCAGCTGCCTGTTTCACGAGGCTGGATATTTAGAAGTCGCATTATGATGCTCAAACATGAAGGATCCCGAAGAATCACTGACCTTTAGTTCATGCTGGAAGGCCAAAGCTTCGTTCCAAAGCCAACAATGGTTAGCAGCCGAAGCAGCAGCAGCAGAAGCAGCAGAGGAAGCAGTTATAGCAGCAGCAGAGGCAGCAGCAGAGGCAGCAGCAGAGGCAGCAGCAGAGAACAGCAGAGGCAGCAGAGGCAGCAGCAGAGGCAGCAGCAGAGGCAGCAGCAGAGGCAGCAGCAGAGGCAGCAGCAGAGGCATCAGAGGCAGCAACGGCAGCAGTGGTAGCAGCAGCAGAGTGGAAGCACACACCACCAAGGCAGGAAGGCACACAGGCAAGCACCACCCCTTTTCCCTCAGACCTCTTTATGTCTGAGCTGCCTCAGGAAGGCATAGGTTATGCTAAGGGAGGGATCTTTCCCTCAGTTCATCCTTCTGGTATAAATCCTCTCAGACCTACCCAGAAATATGTCTCTTAGTTGACACTAGAAAAGTGAAAATCAATCTTAACAATCACACATCTATCCTTTACCAACTCTACAGCCAGTCTCGGCTCTTCAGTTCACGATCGATTTCCAAATGAAGACAATGACAAATTCACACTTCCACCTAATATGATATAGCTATCTACATGCAAGTGAAAGCACATGATTATTTCCCCAGAATAGATGACAAAATTCCTTGAGGAGTGCTTGGTATCTTAGCATCCTATAATTTGAGTATAACAATGGAGATTTACAATACTTAGTTATTGATACTATCTCAACATTATATAGTAAACAAATAGAGAAAAACTACAAATATATCTTTTTAATATGTGTGTGTGTATGTGCAAACATATTTTTGACAAAATATGACACAGATACTCATTTCCACTACAAAATGACCTTAGTTAACATTGAGGAGTATTTTCATTGATCTCTTATTCTATAATTCTTTACCCTCAGCAAACATCTGTAGGAACTGTCTCTCTGTCTCTCTCTGTCTCTCTCTCTGTCTGTCTCTCTCTGTCTCTCTCTGTCTCTCTGTCTCTCTCTCTGTCTCTCTGTCTCTCTCTCTCTCTGTCTCTCTCTCTCTCTCTGTGTGTGTGTGTGTGTGTGTGTGTGATGTACACCCTCATTTCTAAAGGATCTGATCCATTTATCACCCTTCCTGGTTGAAGTTGTCATTGTTTTCCACTGACCTTAATCAAAGGCCATGGAACTTGAAGAGCTGCACTAATATAGTGGTTCTCAACCTGTAGATCATGGCCAGCTTGGGACTTGAATGCCCCTTTCACAGGTGTCGCCCACCAGGTATACTGCATTTCAGATTTTACATTGTGATTCATAACAGTAGAAAAATTACCCTTATGAAGTAGCAACAAAACATGGTTGGAGGGGTCACCACAACATGAGGAACTGTATTAAAGGGTTATGTCATTAAGAAGGTTTCGAACCACTGCCATAAGGATCCTCTGAGTTCTCAACATGCTTCTTTACATCATCGTGGTAAAGTAGCCTGTTTTTCCCCAATTAATCAATTTCACATATCTCTTGTTGGTAGTTCTTAGCAGAAGTATGCCCTCTCTGAAATCGTCTAACAAGCAGAACATAAAGTTGCAGGAACAGGAAGTTAATGAGTTGCTAGTGGGTCATTAGGAATGATTCCCCATCTCTAAACCTTGATTCTTGGATGAGTATCTTCTGGATATGGGAGAAATGGCCATACACCTGGTGTTGGTTCAGTGACACCTGATAGTGGTTCAATGCACCTACGGCCTTCTGGAATCCCTGCTCCAGTGTTCCGGTTATTGCTACCTGAGTTATCCTCAAACTGTGTCTTGGAAAGACCAATCCACTGTTGTGTCAGGTTAGCTGCTTTTGGGTGGTGGGGAATATGATAAAGGAGAGAATCTAGTGAGAAGGTGCTTGTGGCTGTGCTTTGACTATGGAGTGTGTTCCTTGGCCAGAAGCAACACTGTGTGAAATACCATTATGAGAGCGTTTTGAAGTCCATAGGTAGTAGTTTTGGTAGAAGCTTTACAGGCAGGAAAGGCAAGTCCACAACAGGAATAAGTATCTATTTGAATAAAAACAAAGCACTGCCTTTTCTATGATGGAACTTGTCCAATGTAGGCAACTTGCCATCAAGGAGTGGTGCCATATCTTTGGCTCGGTGTTAATCTCTGTTGCTATCAGATCTGTTACTCAGCAGCAGCTGTTGCCAGGTCAGCCTTTTTGAGTGTAAGTCCATGCTGTCATGTCTCTAGATGACCTCCATCTCTGTCACCAAGCCTACTTTGCACATGGACTCACTTGGCAGTGACAGGGATGGACAGGCCAAAAGGTTAAAGATTAATCACAAAACAGGTCATTCAATATATGATTATTGAGATCCCTTTCAATAATGAGGTCACAGGGTTATTTAGGTTCTGATTATTACCACTGTGTTTCTGATAATGTCAGCACTATTGATCCATATCTTGGTTCAGGCTGGCTTCTAGCTTGTTAGCCAGAATTCAGTTGACTTCTTCCAGTCATCATTTGGTATCTTTTCAGTGAAGATTATCAGGGTTTTATTATCATCCCAAAGAAAATGTAAATAAAGTAAAATTGATGTTATTTCTCTACCCTATCTGTTGAAGTACCCCAAATGATACATCACATCTTTATAATATTTGATTCTCTTTAGAATATGAGTCATGATTGTCACTCCATGGAGAATGTGTCTACAAAACTCTTATTTGTTTTTCTAATGCCAGGTATTCTATTGATACACTAAACTGCCACTTAGCATGATGTTATTTATCAGGAAATGACAAAAGGACCTTAAATCAATTCTCTTACAATGAAACAAGAGACTAGTGATGATACCACACATTCTTGGCTACTTTCCCGGAAGTATTTTGACTAAATACCAATCTTTGCAATTATCAGACTGTTCCCAGTGTAACTTGTGTAAACGTTTGCCATTCTGCCTGCTTGTGTAAACATTCTTGGCACTATCTGCTTTTGTTTGGAAAGGTGCATGAAATCTTATCCTGACGAATGAGACCATGAGCATGACACAGTCTTCTAGGTGGCTTCAGCTTTCAACTTGACACAGCCCAGAGTTATCTGAGGCAGTCTCAATTATCTTGATCAGGTTGGTCTGTGGAAATACTTGTGGAATATTTTCTTGATTGCTAGTTAATGTAGGAGGGCCCAGCTCACTGTGGGCAGTGCCATCCCTGGGCAATAAGAAATGTAGCTGGTTTTGTCTAATGAAAAGTGGTTAGCCCTGGAGTCATATAATTCTCTCTCTCTCTCTCTCTCTCTCTCTCTCTCTCTCTCTCTCCCTGTCTCTCTCTGTTCTCTCCATTTCTCTCTTTCCTTTTCTCTCTCTGTCTCTCTCCCTGTCTCTCTCTGTTCTCTCTCTCCTTCTCAACAATTATTAACTAAAAAGAGGTTATCAATTTGAGAGGGAATGCAGGGATTGCATGGAAGAAGTTTGGAGCTGGAAAGTGAGGGGGCATGGTATAAATGTATTCAGTTAAAAACAGTTTAATAAAAAAAAAAAAAAAAAAACTATGCAAAAAGACAAGTAGCCAAGAGCAAACCTGAATGCAAACCAGTAAGCAACATTTTCCCCATTCCCTGATACATGCTCCCACCTTGAGCGACTTTTAAAACAACTTCTAAGAATTGCATGTAGTTCTTGAACCATTTATACTGTCATTGCTTTTTTCCCTTTACTTTTACTGTTTATTCTTAGCTCATAAATATTGATAGTAGACATTGCAACAAGTGAGTTGGTAGTTTGCAAGGAGACACCAAGAGGCGATGGAAGTGACACACCAAGGGCAGTTACTAAAGTAAAAGAACAAAACTTGACACAGTATTCTCAGATACTTCTTCTAACTCCACAGCACAGAGAGATGTACTGTATGTGTGTGTAGGCCATGGAGAGAATCTGGAAAGAAGATCTGGAGAAATCTTGAAGAAGTCTACTAATGAGAAGGTGATTTCTCCTACTCTTAAGCAAGGGAAATCATGGAGAATCCTTACGAGGAAAAATGTACCTACGAACAGGCATCTCTTCCCTCAAAGATCTAGGATTTGACTGGATCACTTCTTACTCTAGTGTATAGAAATGACTTTAAAAATGGGACCACTTAAGGAATGGGATGCCCCTCTGAAGAATCTCTGGGATGAAAGAGTCCAGATTTTATTGGGGTTGGGTGATGCATAAATGTTTTGCCTGTGAGTAAACCTGGAGGATTCATGGTTAAGTGGAAAGGCAAGATACTGGTTTGCATTCAGGTTTGTTCTTGGCTACTTTTCTTTTGCACAGGAGTGAAGGGGGATAGGAGCCACCCATTATCATGTTTCTGTGAGCTGAGGAGTAGAGGAGCTTCAACATGGAGATGGAATTTTCTCAACTGTGGAAGACGTTTAGTGCTCATTGCATGGTTCTAGATGGTTCACTCTATATCAAGCCCTGTGAAAGATGAGGCAGATGCAGTGCTGCTGTCAGGGCACATAGGAGCCATCTTAGACTCAGTGCTCATTGTGGTCTTGTTTTGGCAGTTGTAGTACAGATTGTAGTCCAGAGCCCTGTGGTCTCTTTCCTATTCCCCTCTGCCAGGAGGAGAGAGGCTGATCCACAGTCTCACAATGGGTCACAACCTCTAAAACAGTGAGCCCAAGAATGCCCTTCTCCTCTTAAATTGTTTGTTTCAGGTAGTCTGTCACAGTGATGGGAAAGCACACATACTCATCAACTACATCTGACAGGTGGGGGATAAAGTCAATTAGACTATGTAGGGACCTTGGCCAGTGTGACTATTTCACAGAGGTAAGCTCATTTCCATCAGTGCCCAGTCTGTCTGTCTTGTGTGCTTTTTGTATTTAACCAGTGGTTGCGACATTGAAGCAAAGATTTCCTTCTGGGAAGCAGCTGCCTTTTCTCATTTTTAGTTACTTGCTGGCTCTTTGACTATTTATCATTTTGAATTTTCCCAGAGGATACCAGGGCAGATCCTTTTGTTTTTCTAATGATAAAGCCTAATGCTTCAGCAGCCTTTTATTTGTGGACATTAATTACATCTTTGATTAATAGACTACTTATCACAGTATATATCTGATGTTTATTCAGATAATATTTGCTTAATTCAGGAAAAACAGGAAACAACTTACGTTGCTGATACAATTCCCTGTTATTTTTTAACTGCCTTGAAAGAACATCATCTGTGAATTATCTTCTCTAACAAGATTAGAATCTCAGGATTTACTTGGAGGAAATGAAGTATATAAGTTTCCCAAAGAAAAGTAGTATCAATGGTTGTCACTTAATGGACTCCTAAGAGTGAGATTTCTTCAAAATAAGAGTCCTCTAGAGATATAAGAGCCCCGGCCTCCAAGGAAGACATGGAGAGAGAATGGGAGCTCAGACCTGGGCAGGGATAAGAAACAGAAGCATGACTTTTAAAAAAAGTAGATGAGAAGAAAAGAAGGATGGGGAATCCCTAAGGAATGCTTCTGCAGAGTACAGGTTTCAAAAGTTAAAGAAAATGAATGAAACCTGTGAAAGTATTCTATGAGTAGATCTGTCATTTAAAAAAGAAGCAAGGTTTTTAGGAAAAAGAATAGAAGATAATAGGGCAAATGCAATAGCTCACTTGAGGTGAACATGCAGAATTTGTAGCAGGAAAGATATTTTCAGTTAAGTTCCGGGGGTGTATGCCACATGGTGAAATGGAAAGGAAAAGGAGGGGTGTTCTCATGACTGCCGTCTGAAAGGATCCCATACAGGACATGGACACATTGCTCTCAGCCTCAGCTGCCTCAAGAAGGAAGTGTTAGCTTTACTTAACTCGTCTTTACAGTCATTTCATGCATTTGAAAACATAAGAAAAACTGTTTTTTTTTTTTAAAGTTTAATGAATAGATTGATTTAAAAAACAGTTCATTCACATACATACAGGCCAAATAAAGTTTTCCATTTGATTCTGGCTTTGAATCAATAAGTTCATTGAATCAATAAATCTATTTGAATCAACAAGTTCATTGGAGCATCATACAAAAGCCTGAGTAAGGAGTTACATACATGAATATGGGTGATTCAAGGGCAGTTGTACCACCAAGAAGTCACAGTTCAGGAAAAAACGATAACTCATGAAAGCTGAAACACTCATGGCCTGATCAGTCAGATGTCTAGTTCTGGTGTGCTGTAGTACACATCACCATTTGTAGCTGGAGAGTGAAATACAGAACAGAGCAGTGTCCAAGATTCTCAGGTGAGGGTTGAGTGGTAAACACACCCTTGACCTCTTCCTTTCTATTGCTTTACACCTATATAACACCTCTTTGTTGTGTTTATTTTATTGCCATGACTT
Source organism: Mastomys natalensis (assembly GCA_021653895.1). Lineage (NCBI taxonomy): Eukaryota > Metazoa > Chordata > Mammalia > Rodentia > Muridae > Mastomys > Mastomys natalensis. The sequence continues at coordinate 56,027 of JAJTUV010000836.1, read as the reverse complement.
TAGGACAGTGGCATGGTATTCTAAAGGTATTTATTTACTGCAAGTGATAGGGTATTCTGAACAGTCCCTCCAAACACACATACACACACACACATACACAACACACAGACACACACACATGGATAACACAAGCTTTGTTGATAATGTCAAGACTTGGAAACAGCCAAGGGTTTAAGAAGTAAGTAGATACATGAATAGTGACACGTGTACCCAATGACATACCACTCATTACTCAAGAGAAAGGAATTTCAGGCTATAATCCCAGGGATCAAAAAACAATCATACTTATATACCAGAAGCAAATAATCCTAAAATAAAATTAAGAAAACAATATAATTATTGTACAGTCTCCCTAGAGCATAGCAAATTTCAGTTGAGAATGTCCTCAGTGAGCTGACTTCTTACCCAAAGAGACATTCCAATGAGCTCATACCACCAAGATATCTATCTGCCCCCCTTTCCATTTTTTCCTTGCTTCAGGCTTACTGGCATCTTCTGTTCCTCAGCATTGGCAGGTACAGTCTTGAAACCCTAATCCTGGAGGGCTGCAGCATGGTCTGTCACTCATGCTCTGCTTCTCTGCTCAACTGTCAATAGTATTCACTAAAAGAGGTCCTCTCTCGTCAAAATAAAGTGATGTTCTTTCATCCTGTTGTTCTTTTCTCTTTATATTCATACATACACACACACACACACACAAACACACATCACACACACACACACACAGAGAGAGAGAGAGAGAGAGAGAGAGAGAGAGAGAGAGAGAGAGAGAGAGCTTTATGTGCTCTACAACTTTTCATCTTGAAAATGTTCCAAAGAAGCAAGACTAACCAATGGAAACCATCTACCATTTGCCTGCCTTTACCTACTTTGGTTTGTATTTGCCAAGAACATGCCCATTCGTTAAAAAATAATCACAACCAAATGCTCCCTTTGGGAAACATTATGTTGATTCCATTCTATTATCTAATCTTTAGTTGAGACTTGAATTGTTTAATTATTCCATCTACTTTATAACTGTGTTTCCCTATCCAGATTCCTGTCAACAGTCACTCGCAGCACACCATTAATCTTTCTAGCTACCTTTCTTCTATATTAGTTTCTAGCTTATTTTTGTCTTTTATGTTGATAGCAATTTTGAATAATTTTGTAGAATTTACAGTTTTTAATTATTCTCTTATGATTAGAGTTCAGTTGGACATTTCTGAATAGGAAAATCCCATAAGTAAGACATTCTCCTCACATCAGACCATGATAGTGTCTGTCCTTCCTCTTCCTCATTTTCTTTTTTCTTTTCCTTTTTTTTTTTTTTTTTTTGAGACAGGGTTTCTCTATATAGCCCTGGCTGTCCTGGAACTCACTCTGTAGACCAGGCTGGCCTCAAACTCAGAAATCCGTCTGCCTCTGCCTCCCAAGTGCTGGGATTAAAGGCGTGCACCACCACTACCCTGCACCTTATTTTCTTGCTTATCTTCTTTCTCATTTGGAATGGAAGTTGCACAAAAGGTCAGACTTCTTTGTTCACTCAGCCCCAAGATTCACAGATTTAACAAATAATTTTTGAGTTGCTGAGTGAATCCACTGTCAGCTAGAATTGACTTGAATAAAGTAGAATAGTTACCTCTACAATCTGCCACCAGGTTGTTTCACGTAGCTGCTTTAAAGAGTCTTTATCCTACTCAGAGAAGGAAGAGAATCCTAGAAATTTAACGTCCTTTGGTGTCTTAGTTAGAGTTTCTATTGCTGTGAAGAGACAACATGACCATGGCAACTCTTATACAGAAAACATTTAATTTGGGCTGGCTTACAGTTCAGAAGTTTGGTCCATTGTCATCAGGGTGGAAAACATGGTGGCGTGCAGGCAGGTGATGCTGGATAGGTAACTGAGAGTTCTGCATCTTGATCTCCAGGCAGCAAAAATGAACTGTGAGTCATTGACCCTGGGCTTAAACATATGAGACCTCAAAGCCAGCCCTCACAGTGACAAACTTCCTCCATCAAGACCATACCTACTCCAACAAGATGACACCTTTTGATAGTGCTACTCCCTGTAGGCTAAACACTCAAACACATGAGTCTATGGGGGCATTCCTCTTCAAACCATAGCACTTATCACCTGGGATATTTCTTTAGATGAATGTTGTTGATTTGAATCACATTTACATGTGCCTGTTGATTCCATATTAAATATGTGCTTCTGTTCTATGAGACTAAGTATGTTCTAAATATGCACATCATATTTGTTAGTTACAAAATAAAAAGTTAGACGTTATAGTAATATATTCTTTCCAGACTTCAATGGCTTGCTCTCCTAACTCCTGGCTATACACAGACTATTAGTCTGAGGTCAGGTATATCTCTAATAGGTGGGTTGTAGTGTGTTGAGTGTTCATACAAGTCTTTTTTACTGGCCAGCATTTTTAGAGGGGATCCACTGGATTGATAGCCTAGGCTGCAGACATCATGTATTGACTTGGCCTGATGAACCCCAGGCGGATCCTTCAAACCCCTCAGAGGCCTCTGAAAGTTACTCACAGTTGATAGTATTTTAGATAAAGATGCTCCAGATCTCAGTTTTTGACTTCTGGATGTTCTGCCAATTTTTTTTTTCTTTAGTTCCTGGAAAACGGTAAATTCTCAAAGGATAGCCCTTCCAGTGCAGGCGTCCAACAGTGCAACTCAGAATGTTACCAGGAATCCGAACCATCTAGCATGCTTTGAAAATCAGTCCCATAATTATCCGAAGAGCTCATTTAATTAAATCCATGTTTCCAGGATGCATAATCCAAACTGAAACATTCCAGAAGTCTACTTACCGAAAATAATAGATTGTGACTGTTTAAACCCCTGGTGCTTTAAATCAGCCACACTATAGCAGGTCTTGCAGTTTCGAGGGCTTTGTTCCCAAATGAAAGTCTTATTTAAGACGGACTGCTTTCCTATAGTGGAATCAATTTCGTGCCATTTTGTCTTTAAAAAATATTTTTTCTTAGGGAGTCCATATATTTTATTCTTTTCAGATGAAGTGATATGGCATATAATCATCTTTGGTAATGTTCATTTTAAGAATTTAAGAATGTTTTTAATTTCCAAAGTCAGGTTCTACCATAGTCCTGTGATTTATATCAAGTAAATAGAAGTCTAAATTTTAAAAGGTGTAACATTTCAGGCTTTCTGAGAGGTCGCATGCCTTCCCTTGCAAAACAGATTTTTGAGACAGTACGATTGGACATCTCCTGTGCCTTTATATTCTTGATGGTCTGTATTGTAGTGTCAGTATTTCCTGCCTTCAACATGAGTTTGTTTAAACCAAAAGAACAGGTCACTAATAGATTTTCTATGTATAGTTTTTATGATTTTGAAAAAGTAAATCAACATTTTGAGATTTCAAAAGTTTCAATAACACATACTATATATTTCAAATGAGTATAGGACTCCTAAGGGGAAGAAAGGTTCAGTCAGTATTGAAAATTATGTTTGGCAAATGTTTTTGGGAGAACATTTAAGACATTTAGAAATAATTCCTGCTAAATCTTTTATTTGGAACACATTATTTTCCTCCCAGTCTGGGAATGATTAAATATCTTTTTGGTCCATCTCATTAGACAGAAATTGTTGACCATAGGAAGGATATATTTTAGAAGACAGATGTCTGTAGATTCAAATGTTAAATCCAAACAAAAACATGAATTAAAAAGACTGTACACAAGACACTCCCATCATGAACATATGCTCGTCATATAAAGCTAACAGGTGCAGTCACTGCTCTCAGCTCTGGAGATGCAGCATCAAGCTTTGCCATTTGCTCAATGTCCCAGGCGCCTTTTCCTGCACTTGGTTATATCCAGCTTTCCATTATTGTTGGCAAGACATCCTTCCTTGGAATGTCTGCTCTCCTCAGGAGGTGATCTGGTGCCAGCCTTCTGCAAGAAAGGGACAAAATGGAATCTGTAATTTAAATAAAAGCTAGTGGTACAATAAATTGGGAATGGAATAAAACGCTTTTAAAGTCTCCACATCCTGAGGGAAAGTCAGTTTTAGAGAAAGGGATCTTACAACCCCCACATTTTCAAAGCTTTTATTCTATGATAAAGGTTCTCAGAGAAAGATACCTTCAGTAGGAAGTTGTTCGAGTTACTGTGTCACTAAAACATCTTAGAGGCATCTAGCCTATACGTTTTAAATTAAAAGTTGGCTTTGTTCAAAGTGAAATGAGACAGAAATGATGTTGGATATATTTTCCATAGAAGCACCTGCTTTGGGTGTGTCCACGCTTAGAAAGATTTTGGCAAAAAAAAGGTCTAACCCATTCAAGGGAAGATATTTTGGATTCTATTCATGGCACCTTTTAAAGGGAATTTTTAGTACGTTGTCTAGACTTGTGTTCTGAGGTCTGAGACTGAACACACAGTCTGAGGATACTTCCCTTTGGTTGAAACAAGAGAAAAAACGAATTCACATTAAAACTTCGCCCTGTTGAGTAAGGATGTATCTGAGATCACAGGTATTTTGGGGGAAAAACTATTTTAAGAGGACAAATGTGCCAGTATCAGCCAAATAAATATCATTAACACCCGGGCAAAATTTGTCAACCCATAGTACAATTTAAGATTTATATTGTGTAAAATTATCACACTTGTCATGCAAGCTGAGGACCAGAATTCAGATCTTCAGCACATGAGTAAAAGGCAGACAGTTGATTACCTGTAATCCCAGTGCTCAGGTATGGAAGTCACCTAGCTGAAAGCCACCAGCTGAAGGCTAGCTGGAATAGCAGAATAAGTGGGCCAACAGTTCACATGAGAGCTTACCTCAATAATTAAAGTAGAAAACAATCAGATGTTCTCTCCTTATTCCATTCCCCCCACCCCAGGAACTCACTATCCCTTCCCCCTTCCTCCTGCCTCCACGTTAGTGTACCCCCACCCTCCCTCCCCCGTATCTCACCTCCCCACCCTCAAATATCCCCCCCCCACGACGCCCAGCCTTCATGGGACCAGGGATCTCTTCTCCCACTTATATATAGCTCCCTTGCATATATAGCTGGAGCCACGGGTCCCTCCCTAAGCGCTCCCAGGCTGGTGGTTTAGACCCTTGGGGCTCTGGTTGGTTGGTATTGTTGCTTTTCTCAAATATCTTGTTTTGCTGTTTAGTGCCCCCAGCTAAAAGGTGCACGTGGTATCCATGCTGCTAGCTAGGCCCACGTGGTATCCACGCTGCAAGGCACATAGCATAGTACCTTCATCTGTGTTCCCCTGCTTGTTCACGAGGGCAAGGCACGTGGTAAAGGGTATAAATACTCAGGATTTCCTTTCAATAAGGGAGACTTGAACAGACTCTGTCTTGTCTCCATTCTTCACGTCGTTTGCCCCTCCATCCCTACTCTCTCTCTTGCTAGACCCTGACCCGCAGACTGAAGCAGCAGCTCAGGCCGGGACACAGTGGCCACCAAACGTGCAGCAGAATGGGCTGGTACAGATCACAATTATTCCCCTTGTTTGAAGTGTATGTTCCCCCTGACCTCAGCAATGTTAGGTTCTCAATTATGCTTCTCTGAGTCACTAACATTGGGACAGCCTATGAAGTATATCCTACTATGAGATATATCAAACACCTAAAAAGACTTGTACCTGCTGACACATGGCATTCTGACACTTGGCGGTCATTTGAGGGATAGCTAGGAAGGCATGCTCATCAGAAATGAGCTCTGAGCACTATAGATCCTGAACAGTTGTCTTTTTTATCAAACTCGGTGATTAGACATTAGCTTTGGAGATTGGTTTTCTGTTGTATTTTTGATAGAAACCTTACAGGTTTTGACACAAAAGACACATATTGTAAGTGAAAAATTGACATTTCTCTGACATCCATTATATCAAAGTTTCCTCAGTGATAGTCAACGGAATCATTATCAACGTGATATACATTGGACATATACTTTAGTTTCTGTCTGTGTTCTCTCTTACTCCGATTTCATTTTACATAAGAGTATATTTAAAGTAAGAGTGGACTCACTTGGCTAGGAGCATCCATCTGTTACATGCTGGAGTCAAGACCTGATTCCTAATCTCATACAAAAATGCATAATTTCAAAGCATGGGCCAACACTGCCTAGGCGTTGCCCTATATTTTTTTTTTCAGCTTTATCTTTAAATTACAAAAGATTATATTCCTTTAAGTCAGATGGCTTTTAGAGCTCTCTAAATGGAGTCTGTAGATGGAGTCTCTCGGGACAATGGTGCTGAATGTCCACCAGGGTAATCAAACTTTTCTGTAACTTGAGATGAGGAAGAACCCCATTGGAACAATGCTTTACTGTGTGGCAAAAAGTACAGCTACACTCTACATAGTCAGGTATATCATTAAAGCCTTTGGGGAAACCTGTAATATATGGAAAACTACACAATGACATGTGTATAAGAAAAATGCATGGCTTGATATTTATATTTATACTAACAGTGTTTTATTATCTGTTGAAATGGCGTTGGCATTTTGGCTTTCCATTTAAGCTGTATCGTGTTAGAATCCACAAAGAAACTATTCTGTGATGTTTTATGTTCATACTGTTACTTAAAAAACCTATTTTCCTCATCTTATATATACTAACATAATGAGAAAATAACATTCTTGTGTGGTGAGGCAGAATGCTTCACAAAGCCGGAGCGATGAAACCAAAGGAAAATAATTGGCAAATCAGGAGTCCTTCTGTGATAGGCCAGATACATCAAAAGTAGTTAGTGTTTCTACCATACAGAAAGCTGGAGAGAAAATTAAGAATGTTTTAGAATATGTAGAAATGATTATACTTTAAATTTAAAATTCTGCTTTATAAATCATGTTTATTAATAATTGGCATTATGCTCCTGCATTCCTTGTTCTATTAAGTTATAAGATGCCATGTTTTCCCCTGAGATTTTAGTTGCTCCTTTCTTTTGAACTTGGAAATTTCTACTTTATTTCAACTTATAATCTGGATCAAACTTTCCCATATCATAACCCAACTCTCGATCGGTGAAGTCATTGACCTCTTTCCTTTTTCTTTTCCATCTGTATGAGCTCACTACCACAGTGCTAATGTTAAGTACCCTGCTTTCATTTCTGTTGTTGTGATAAAATACTCTGAGAAAAAAGGCAACTTAGGTTTTATTTTGTGTCACAATTCCCAGTTATGGTCTATCATAGAGGAGAATTTATGACACCATGTGTTTAAATCATCACATCCACAATCAGTAGCAGACAGGAGTTATTGAATGCATGCTCACTTGATTGCTGGTACTCAGCTTATTTCCTCTACTCTTAGACGATCCTGGATTATGTGCTTAGGGAATTGTGCCACCCTTGATGGGTTGCTCTCCCATATCAATTAACTTAAAACATTCTCCCATAGACACGTTATCCAAATGTAGGTCATCTCTCCTTGAGGCTCTCTTCCTAAGTGATTCTAGATTATGTCAAGTTGACAACCAAAGCTGACTATTACATTAGATTTCATTTGAATGGCAGTTTTCCAACCTTCTTTTAAGTAAGCACTCTCTTTCTTTCGGGTTTTGCACAATTACATTTGAGATTGGCTCCTTTGAACTCATCATCTTTGGATGTTACTGAGTGCTCTGATCATTTTCTTTCTCATTCTGTGATCAACTTGTCTGCCATCACATATTGTATGCTTTGGCTTCTGTGATTAAATCATGGAAACTTTTTTTTTATTGAGACAATCATTTCATGAGACAAAGACAGGGAAAAAACTTCAACTGCTTATTTGCCTCATAACATAGCTTCAATATATACACATGAGACTTTAAAATTAAGTACTTCTCAAAAAGTATTGATTTTCTTAGCCTACATGAAAAGCCTTTGTGTGAACTGGGGAGGATGCTCAGAAAGTAGAATGTCAGTTTACAATTGAAGAAGTCCTGGGCTTGATGAAACAGGTGTGGTAGCCCATACTTGTAACCCCAGCACTTAGGTGCTGGAAATAGGACTATCACAAATTGAAATGCAACCTTCTCTAAATAGCAATTTCAACTCAGCCTAGACTATACAAGAACTGGTCTTTCTTACAGAGCTTGACAAATACAGGGGTGGATGCTCGCAGTTAACCATTTGACTGAGTGCGGGTCCTTGATGGAGGAGTTGGAGAAGGGACTGAAGGAACTGAGGGGGTTTGCGGCTCCATGGGGAGAGCAACAGTGTCAACCAGCCAGACCCCTCGGAGCTCCTGGGGATAGGACCAACAACCAAAGAGTACACATGGAGGGACCCATGGCTCTGACCACATATATGGCAGAGGATAGCCTTATTGGACATAAGTGGGAGGAACAGCCCTTGGACCTAAGGGAATTCGATGCCCTAGTGTAGGGGATGCCAGGGCAGGAAGGTGGGAGTGGTTGGGTGGGGGGGAGTACACTCATAGAGCCAGGGGGAGAGGGATGGGATAGGGAGTTCTGGAGGAAAGTCCTGGAAAGGGGATCACATTTTAAATGTAAATAAAGAAAATATCCAATGAAAGAAAAAATCAGAAGATAAATAAATTAAGAGGTATTTATGGGAAACAGTGTAAAAGTTTTTTAAAGAAATGAAAAATATAACTAATCAGAACATAGCTCAAAGGAAGGGCAGTCAGTGCCTCATGAATATGTGTTTATTTCCATATTCATTGCATCATCATTCACAGCCCGAGTAAATGAACAGACAAAACCATGGCACATACAGACAATGGAATATTAATCAACCCCGAAAAATTAGATATTGCCATTTACCATAATCTTATGCCAGAAGAAGAAACTTTCATAACATAATTTACATGTAGAATTAAAAAATTCAACTCTATAGAAACTAAAAAACAAACAAACAAAAAACAAACAAACCAAGCAACAACAACAAAACCAAATCAAAAGTATTCATGGGAATGGGGAGAAGAAATGGGTATCCATGAGTGAGGATTAAAATCAGATATATTCAGCTAGCAACCCTATAAGTCTAACATACAACATCAAAGAATATAATATACAAATAATTCTGTATGTTGGCATAGTGTTAGATAAAGACATGTTATCTTCACTTGTGAAACTCAAAATCAAAATAAAAAAGAAACGAAACAAGGAAAAAAAAACCCTCCTACCTAGCAACTCTTTAATTAATATGCAGTGTTCTATGTCACAACTCCATTCTTCCTTTCTGCCCTGATCTGATTGACTGTTGAGAAGGGAGGAGATATTGTGAGTTTTAGGCAAAATACAAATAAATGGCAACAGTCATGAGTGTTTTGCTTTATTTGATGTTTTCACCTCAGATCAATCAACACTTTTAGTCCTTTTTAATACTGATGATTTTGACACAATGTCAACATGTTTTATAGATGTTAAAGGAAATTTTTATAGAGAAGAATTTCCATGAACTATCGGTTTATATAATATTTGAAATTTTTTTTTGTATGAAGACATTCCTGGACATAGATCAATAAACATTTTGCCAGAGTATAACATAGAATGAATGTACCAATAATATCATCTTTTTGAAATGTAGATAAAAGATCCCCTATTACCTACAGGGAATCAGTAAGGGTGAATGAGAGAAGTATTTTATTTTCTCCAGAGAACTTGTACATATTAATAAAAATTTTAAATGACTTTTTCAAGAAATGTCCTGGAATTGAGTTTCTATCCCTTCTGACAGCCAACTCTCTTGAGTGTATCCTTGTACTATAAACTTGACTTACAAAGTAATTTAAATAGTCCATGCAACAGAATTTCTGATGGGCAGTGCGAAACCCTCTCATAAAGGCTATGCCGAGAATTCAAATCAGTTCCAAATGCCCGTGCTGTGTATCTTGCTTTTGATTCACCAGTGAGAAAAAAATGGCTATGTGAATATAAAAATGGTTTCCCAAATATCTTGATTCTCAAATATGCTGTGTTGTGACTGCTAACAGGCTAAGTCTAATGGTATTTTAAATTATGTGCTCGTTACATTATTAGCAGTCGTTGCTTCTGTCTTCTTCCCACTAGCATGCAGTTAGGCATCCCAAGTTGTCCACTGCTAATAAATGAGAGAATGTTTACTTTCATGGATAGAAACAAATTTCTTCTTCAAGATGAAAACTGTAAATGACTATTTCTGAAACAGTGGAAATGAAGGGTAATATGAAATTTTACCTGGGCTCAGAAACCTTAGAGAAAAGAAACAGTTACATCTAGGTAAGAAGTCTTTTAAAAAGGCATTTTGTAGGCTGAAACCTTGAAAAGTGGATACAAAGAGATACAAATGAGAATGCTTCTGGGTGGCTAGACTATAGGGCGTTGGGTTCCTACACCAGTAAAGCCTTCTCCAGTTCTTGTTTATTTTTCTAGATGGGTGGCAAATGGGCCCAAGTAGCTCTTCACTTGCATGGCCTGTGAATTCATCATCTGAGCAGTCATATTAGAACTGATTCATCTCTCCTTGTCCATCAAGTTCCACCTTTGTCTTGAGTGTTATATAAAAATAATGTTGTGAATAAATCCTTAGGCTATAATTTTCTTGATCTCTGGGACTATTATGATCTACAATGATCTTTCTAATTTAAGATTCATTTGTGTGTGTGTTCTCAAAAGAGAGTAAGCAAGAGAGAATCAAACAGACAGACAGACAAACAGACAATGTCAGATGAGTATAATATTTTAGATCCAATCCAAATGTGAAACTGTCTAGAAATCCTCCTCTTTTCGGTCAAGCTGGAGTAGGTGCAATGGCTTGTGCAGATCGTAATTCATATGATAACTTGAAAATTCACAAACCACAAATTTGAGGGTCTATCAGCCTAAGCTAGTAACACAGGCAGGGAAAATGCAGACTTGCAAATAAGAACATTTATGCCTCAACCACAAACAGCAGTTGCAGGGATGAAGACATAGCCCAGTTTGTAGAGTGCTTGCCTAGCATGTGTGGAGCCCTACATCCAATTTCCAGCAACCAATAAAATTAGACATGGTGGCACATCCAAGCACTTGGGAAGAGATGGAGACGGGGGGTTAGCAGTTCAAGGCTGTTCTTGGTTACACAGTAAGTTCAAAGCAAGACTGGGACACATGAAACCTGTCTCTAAAACAACACCCCCCCACCCACACTAACTAGAACAATAAAACAGCATTTACCCATCACCATCAAGGACCATTGCCAAGAAGGACAGTATGAACAATTTTATGAATTTCACTCTGTTCTAAGAACAACTTCACCGGCCCCCACTGCCACCAAAGTCCTTAAGTGGTATACTGGTAACTGTCTTCCAAAGACATGGTTCATCTTTCTCCACTGCGACTGGTGCCTTAAACATTGTTATTCATGCACTATCGGTGAGATCCCTTGCGTATGGCTAATGAAAGGCAAACACCAGAAATTCCATCAACAGGAAGGATGTGAGATTCAAGTTCCTTAGTGTGAGACATATTAGCTTCTATTAGCATCTTTCTCCACAACTTTCTGGGTTTTCTCTAGCTGTTTTCAAAGTGTTGGCCAGTCTGCTAGCTGAAAATTAGAGTGATGAGTTCTACTATACTTGCTTGGTGTGCATTACAGTGTAGTGGGATTCCATAATATCTTCCTGATTTGGTAATCCATACATAATGGAGCTTGAAAGTTCCTATTCACTATCCATGGTTGTCTGCCGTGTCCTGCCTGGAATACTAGCTTGTTTGTGAAAATCATCTTTTGAAAAGCTAGATACATTTTGGCTTGGAAACAAACAAACAAGCAAACAAACAAATAAACATGCTTCTTGGCATCTTAAATATCAAAAAAAATTGCATTGTATTATAGATAATTTAGACAACACAATTTACAACGTAACCCTATATCTAATAACTAGAATTGAAACTTTTTTAAGAGTACAAATGAGATGTTTATAAAAATGAACTGTATGTTAGGTTTATAAGGCAAATCTCATACATTAATGCACTCTGCCTTAAAAATGTCCTTTTTAAAAAAACCACAGTGTATTTTCAGAAATACATTAAAAATTTTTAATTAAAATTAATTTTCCTTTTAAAAAATAGAGAGATTGTTCACTCAGATCCTCCTGTAATTTCTTTTTAACCACATTCTCATTTTCTTTTTTATTATTTGTGAATTTCTTTTTACAACTATGAGTAAGAGGATTTAGAATAGAAAATATGTGGAATGAACTAAAAATAAGGAGATAGTATTCACAAAAATTGGGAAGGTATGACGTAATTTATAAACTACATGTGTATAAAAAACAAATAAAAATAATTTTATAAATAAGTAGTGCAGGTAAAAAGTGTTATAAAAAATTAAACTTATTTGATGTCACTAAATTATTGGTTGATACTAGTTGAATATTGGGCTAGTTAAATGGCTCAGAGGCTTAAGGCACTTACTGCATAAAACTGGACCACTCAAGTTCCAGGCCCTATGCCCATATGGTAGAACTAACTACCGCATGTTGTCACCTAACCCCTACATGTGCACCTTGTCACTCATCCCTCTGCCCTACAAATAATAAATAAACACATTGTAAATAAAATGTAAATAAAATGTTCACTGGCAGAAATAAACTGGAATTATATTGTATTTTCACTCATTATTTGCATTGATGTTGAACAATGAAGTCAATTTTTCTGATGTTTACTTCCTTAATGAATTTTGTGAATGATAATACAATGGTAATAATAGTTTTCTACTGTGTAAGAGTTTAATGAACTTGGGCATGATAGCATGCACCCAGGATCCCAGATGGTTGAAAGACCAGGTCGGAAGTACCCCTGATTCTATGAGTTTGAGAACAGCTGGGACTGCATAGAAAGCCCTGTCTGTAAAAATATATATATAATTCAGTGGTACATGTTATACATTTTTAACATGTGGCACATAATTTATGATGAATTTAACTCCATTTTTCTTAAAACATAAGGTGCGTCTAATTCATTCATCCGTACTTGCAACAGGCAAAGTTGCCTGCCAGGTTTTATTTTTCATACCAATAAGGAAACATAATCTTTGATTTTCTATTGTAGATTCATGAAGGAAATGAATTATGGATACAAATGGTTTGCCCAGTATAATCACATCGTAACTAGATCACGTTTCTACTTCAGTTAAAAACCTAGCAATGAGATACCCTCTTGCCGCATTTAGCAGTGGGTGAGGAGGAAATGAAGGAGAAAATACACATCAGGAAAAAAAGACCCTAATATGGACTTGAATCAGAAGCAGTCAGAGTGTAACTCTGCCAACTGGAAAGGCTCGTTCCACTCTTGACTGGAGAGTGTGCCATATGTCTCCAATTTTAAACAGAGCCACTCCCAACAGGAGCTCTACCTCAGAGAAGCCTGGGAAAAAGCTGGGTGTCAGCATCTTCGTGGCACTGAAAATACACTCATTTTGACAGGATCTTGAACACCTGCAGTTATTTCAAAGGAATTTTGATCCAACAATAATTTACACAATTCATCATCTAGAGATGCCAATTTTTTTTTTTTTTTAAATCTGGGCTGTAGTTAGTAGAAGAAAAAAAAGAAAATGAGCAATACAAGGAAGATGGTGGGTGGTAATATTTTTACATGGGACTTTTTACAGGAATCATTAAATTCCTAAACTTTTTTTTACCCTGTCTATTCTTATTTGTTCGTTTTTTTTCATAGTTAAAGTGTTGCTGATTCATTTTTTAAATCACGGTATGCTTACAATTAGCATACACACAAAAGTGTTTTTTTTTTTTTTTCCTCAAGGGATCTGGGTTTGGTTTTATTTCTGCTCAAATGGGAACAAATCGTGGAGTTTCACTTTAAAAACATTGGTATTTGAGAAACTCCATGAGTTTTTTTCCTTTGGACAAAACCATCCTGAGATCTTAAATGATTGACATCAGAAAGAGTAAGGACTTGTGTTCTTTGCAATCCCAGTCATTCACTCAATGTCTTTTGCCTGAATTAAGAGTTCAGGACAAGCTGGAAGAGAAGAGAGTAAGCATGCCATAATTTCCTTTTCAAAAACAGAAGTGAGGTGCCAAACAAGGGGCAGAGTAACATTCTAGATGCTGTGCACCTCGGTTTGATTTAGGAGAGGCCAGTGACCTAGCAATTCCTTTTTTTCCCCTTCATTGAAACCAAGAAAGAATCAATACTTTTATCAGAAGACTCTGAAATGAAGGGGACCAGACTCAGTGTATAGAAATGTCTCCTAGTCATGACTCTTACCACTTCCTTCTTTTTAAAACCACTTCCCAGATGTGTTGGCAGTTAATGAAAATTACCCATATTGTGATTATTATCTGCTATTCTTGACGTGAACATGTTAAGAGCAAAAGAATATTGATTCTCTTGAAAGGCACACACATGCACACACATACACACACCTGTCTTCTGTGGTGACTGGTCAGCTCATTCTCCATGAGAGCCATCCTCTAACTTTAGTATTCTTAGATAAACAGGGAAACCTTTTCATTTTCCCCCTGCAGGTTTTTCCTTACAGAAGGGAAGTCACACTTCACCAGAACAGAATTAAAAAAAAAAAAAAGAAACCAGTGTATCTTTCTTTCCAGGTTAAACACTTGAGTAGAATTTCTTGTTCTTTGGTCCCCAAAGCCTGGATTTTCATTGATTTTAATTAATCAATTAGGGTTCAGAGTGACTGGCTAAAGGATATAGCACATATGCAAAAATAAAACCCCTATTTCCACATCGCAACAACTTGCCCTGGAAATTCTTGCCAGCACCATTTCATTTAGTTCTTCCAAACCTTAAACTTTGGCTTTACTGCTTGGAAAAATATGGCAGACACTGTTCACCCAAGCATGTTCTGTACCTTTAGAGACCAAGTTATACCCACAGACATGGGCAAGAGAAAGCCTGATGTCCTAAGTGGATCTCCCTTCCAAATGGGCAAGAAAAGTCATGTGGGGGCCGCTGGAGCAACAGTCAAATAGGGGATATTTCTTCCCCTTTCAATCTCTTTTCCTTTTTAAGGCCAGATTTATTGACCTACCAGAAAATAAAATTGAAGAATGTTGTGGTTTTTTACTCTGGAGGTAAGTTCAAACGCTTCTTGATGCTTAATTTTTATTTTATTTTATGATGGAAAAATAGTCTTAGCAAAAACTCAGTCCAACTTTTCATATGGATACTGTTGAATCAATTGCTTCAATAGATGCTCAGCTTCCTGGCTTGAAGAAAAAAATAATTCCTTGTCCATTCTGAAATGGGGTAAAGTTTAAACAGGGCCTTCTGGGTGGCTTGAATAGTTCTAAAGTAAAGACTGTACTCATAGCATGACTGAGATTAGCTCTGCCCACTCCCTGCTGTTTCTTTAGAGTGGCCCTTGATTGCAAACCTGGTATTATAGCCTTCTGGGATCCTTAACCCTTTCAAAGTAGTTTTATTCTGCTCAGTCTTTCTCCTTCACTCTATGGTTCTCTGACCTGGTGACTTGTAAGCCAGTCACACGCCCCACATGGGCTTTCCTGATGCATCAGAGGAGTGGATCATGTTTCAGCTCTTACAGTGGGACCTTATGGTTGTGAGAGCGTCTCTGATTTTGTGAGCAAAACAGTGATGGTACAGGGTGTGGGTGGGATCTGTATGCCTTTAAATAGTCGATCCACTCTAATCTGTTCTCTTACCTGAAAGCAGGGGCGGAATAATAAAAACTACCCAGAGAGCATGAAGATTAAGAGTTCTAACGTATGTAAGATGCCCCACACTGTTCATGGTATGCATGCACATGACCTCAGCAAATGTAAGCTGTAAGTAATGACGATGGCTATTATTGACTGTCAACTTGAGAGGATCCCCTATGGCAAACCTCTGGGCATGTCTACTAAGACCTTTCTAGATTGAATAATATCATTCCACAGGTTATGGTCCCAGACTAAATAAAAGTGAAAAAGAAAGCAGAGCACCACCTTTTATATTGCTCCATCTTCTCATGGCAGCCGCTGGCTGCGTGATCAGTTGACTCAAGTGTTTTCAGCGACTTCCAGCCTGAGAGCCAAAATAAACCTTTTCTTCGTTAAGTTGCTGTAGTCAGTTACTTTGCTACAGTAACAAGGCAAATAAGTGATACAGTGCCTGTTAAACCATGGGAAAGACTTAATTGTTCAGTATTTAAGTTATTCTGAGACTCTACCTATTATCGGCATAAAACGAGTTATATTAGGATATAATGTAGGACTGAGACATGAGCCCTTTAAACTTCTTATCTGTATAGAAGATACAGAAAATATGTTTCATGTAAATATAACAGGCCACAGAATAACTTGGCCACACTAAAGAATTGGCCACACACAAGGCTGTTGTTTTAAATTATAAATCA
This sequence comes from Mastomys natalensis, assembly GCA_021653895.1. Taxonomy (NCBI): domain Eukaryota; kingdom Metazoa; phylum Chordata; class Mammalia; order Rodentia; family Muridae; genus Mastomys; species Mastomys natalensis. The sequence goes on along the minus strand of JAJTUV010000836.1, from coordinate 39,722 downwards.
ATATCAGACGAAGGTCAGTTCTAGGACTGTGAACCCAGCGGTGTTCAGAGACCCGAGGGTGTAACCTCCTGCTGCCCCATAGTGGCTGTTGACCTCACTGCGTTCCTCTTCTTTTAGATGGCCAAGGGTTCCATGAGAAGACTGTAAGGATTTCACTGGTAAAACAAACATAACATACTGTTTTTACCGGCAAAGATTGGTGACATCAATAGGCAAGAGGAGAAGAATCAAGATCCCTCTTAATAAGGAAAGAATGCAAATGCCACGAAGAACTTGAAAGTGTTGCTTGGGAGGGTGAGTCTTCCTGGGCATGAAGTGTGCAGACTGAACTTGGCAAACCTCTTTAATTTTACCTGTCCATCTACCTATCTGTCTATGTATCTGTTTATCTGTCTACCCATCTGTCCATTTATATATCTGTCTATCTATCGTCTATCATCCACTAATGAATCAATACATCTTCTAATTTATTGCCAAGTAATTCTATCCTATCAATTCAGTTGTGCTTTAAAAAATACTAGCAATTAGCTGACACTTCAAGTCATTACGTTGAAAAACAATTTTTATTCTTTGTTTAGAAGAGACACATATTTTAGGAAAAAATACATGATGTGTGTGACACTGTGGGAAAAAAATAATAGGCTGGGGAGTTTGCTAGTGAGGAACAGTGATTGCTGTGCTGCCATTAGGACCTGAGCCCATAGCTCCAAAACCCATGTAATAAACGAAGAGTAGTTATGCATACTCCTGCAACTCCAGTGCTAGGGGCCAGGGAACAGAGACATGAAGATCTCTAGGGCTTTCAGGCCATTCACTTGCATCCAGGTTTAGTAAAAGACCTGGTCTCAGGGCAGTTAAAACTGATCGTGATAGAGTAGGTCAGATGACAGACAGACAGACAGACACGCACATGTGTGCGCAATCGCGCGCGCGCGCGCCCCACACACACACACACACACACATCTTTGTATACTCCTCATGCTATCACAGATACCTATCTCTCTTTACAGCCTCCTTGAACAATTCAACTCTGTCTCTAAACTTGTATCTTATACTCAGCAAAGCAAGTGTTCTATGGCTAGGACCTCTGTTCTAGAAGGCAGTGTATGAACATCTGTTGTTTCTAGAGAGTGCACCTTACCATGAGTTTCCAACATATTCACTCTGCATGTGCAGATCTTGCTCTAAGGAGTCTCAGGAGGTAGAAGTTTCTCAGGCTCATAATTTCAGGCAGGTTTTGGCAACTGCTACTTACTGGTTTCTTAAATACCACTGGCTGTTTCTCCCAGGCTTGTAAACTTGGATTTCATCATCTCGCCTATTCTTGCTCAGTACATTGTCAGATTGGTTCAATTTTAGCTTTGGAATATTACCTTCTCAATCCTGCTTTTTCTCATCATTATTCTAGGGCTGTCAAATCCTAAGCCCAATTACGTGTCACCTAAGATTTTCCAACCTCCTCCCACTCTCATGGAGAAGCCTGCATGTTAGTATAAAGATAGTTCACACATTACGGAGAACACTCTGTCTGAATTTTAATTTTGCAGTTATTTTATAATGAAATCTTCAGCAATTGATCTTAATATCATTCATCTAAAATTAGTGAAATAACTGTTTCTTCAAATGCTTATCATTACATAATTCTGACACTTTGACACATCTCATCTTTCTTTCTCTCTGGAAGGTCCACAGACAAGAGAGTAGAATATGTCACTCAGGTTACAGGTAAAAGACAGTGCATTTAAGATTATAGGGAATTTATATAGATATCAATAACAAAGATCCTTTTCTCCTTATCACATCCCCAAATACTACATTGAGTGATGCCGGTGATTAGAAGTTCTCTAAGAATAAATTTCAAAGACATTAGAAACATTTTTATGGTCTGGGTGGGCATGTTGGCACATGTCTTTATTTACTCTCAGCAGGAGAAATTTTGCAGTGTGGTTGTGAGCTCAAGGCCAACCTGGAATATATAGGGTTCCAGGCATCTAAAGAGCTTGTCTCATCTTAAATACTTTGAATTGTATTTCATTGTGCTTAATGTATACTATATCTGAAAGGTTTTTTTTTTTTTTTTAAGAAAAATTATACATGTAGATTCTGGCAAAAGACAGGAAAAATAATAATGTTAATTTTTCTTTGAGGATTTGCAGTGTAGCAACTCTACCAAGTCCTACTCAAGGGTAGATTAGTAAAGTCCCTCTCATATTTCATTTACTTTTTAGTGACATATTTTAGTGGTACATTTTTACTACAGTATCTAAAAAGTAATCTCTTATTTGCTGTATTTCTTTTGAGACCTTTGTATAATAGTTATCATTACACATTTATTTATAAAACACAGTTGGACACTAAAAAGTCATATATGGTAGCAACTGTCTCAGCCCAGTCTGCTCATTTCAGTTTTCATGATAAATTGATGTCAGTTGTACTTATTAAAGCACAAATCTGACACTGTCATTTGCCTGTCAGAGCATTTTTTCTGGGGCTTTTTCTTTCATCCATTGCTACATTAAACCGTTCTGGTGTCAGTCACCTTCTTATGTCCTCAGCTTCTCTTCTTATGTCCTCTGTTGCAGATACTTGCATGACTCGAGTAGATCATTAAGTCTTATCTGCCCACTTGTGCCTATTGTCTCCATCATTGGAATTCCCCTGCCTTTTTCGAAGGTCTCTGTTTTTAATCCTACAACAGAGTCAAGCCAGCTCTATGTTGTCCATCTATCAACCCCCCACAAATGCTCCCAGAGGAAATATCAAGCTATTTCCTCCTATTTCTCATAGCTCTTTGGGCAATTAAGAATTCCCCTTTCTTCTGATAGATCCCTCTATCTCTTAGTGTATTTTACATCTCTCGTTTCTTTAATAGACACACACACACACACACCACACACACACACACAACACTCCTGGCTGCTTCTTTTTTCTAAGAGTCTGAATGGATCTCCTGTAGTTCTCCAGTTGACTCTACTCTCCTTCACATGAAATAGTAAAAGAAAACCCCAAGCCTCATGATTATCTTATATTGTGATAATATCCACCCCTAACCTTTTGTAAAACTTCAAGGTCCATGATGAGTGAGGGATTTAAAATTTCTTTTGGTGATCCCTGTGTAAGTGATGTAAAACTTAATTTGGACTGTGAGGGTATCTGGCACCTACCTTATGATTTTTGCCAAAACCACATAAAAAGACTTGGTTACATAGGTCTCCTTCTCCTCCTCCTCTTTCTCCTCTTCCTCCTCTTCTTCCTTCTCCTTCTCCTCCTCCTCTTCCTCCTTTGTTTATTTTTTGGAGCTATTTGGCAAGTGTTCTTCAGATTTTCAAATCTACATTTATTTTCCTGTTTTGTATGCTGTCCAGTCAGCAGTTAGCTCTTATCCCCATTCCATTTAACATGCTTTACTAAACAATTATTGCATGTATTTATTAAGTAAATTAATTGATGAAAAAGCAAATATAACCTCAACTGTGTTGACTTTCATCATTCTGACAGTGACAGGCTTATTAAAACCTATCAAATGAAATGATGACAAATATCAGAATAATTCACGTGGTCTGGAAGAAGCCAGTAAAACTAGACACATGGAGCATTCTGTTCTCCTGGCCTTAGCTGCTGTGGTCTTGGAGTTGTTTCTGTTCCTAGGATTGTTCTAGAGTGAGACAGTAGGAGTCAGCACTGCTCATATATTTTTTGTTACCTTTTTTGGCCTCTAAAACTTTAGGGCTCTGTTGATAAATTGTTATAGGGGCACATTTTCTCAGTGAATACTTGGTATCTACAACATGGGGACATATACTTGGCAATGGTGGTGAGAAAAACTAATCAAAGTTTATATTACAAGCAGAAGAGCGTGTGACCTAAGGTGAAAAAGAGGCTGTGTGTGTGTGTGTGAGAGAGAAAGAGAGACAGAGACAGATAGACAGAGAGAGTTGCAATATAACAGTATGGTATTATGGTATAAAACAAAATATGAGCTAGGGGAAAGGTGACAGGAGGCTCCAGAGGTGGAACAAACACTTGTTTTGATTCTGCATAAAAAAAACAAGAAAATACTAAATTTCACTAAGATGCTGTTCTTGAGTAGAAAGTTGGAAACTGTATACATTGTGAAGAAATAGCCTCTGGCCAGGAAGAGCAAGACCAAAAGCTGAGCGACGAATGAGTGCAGAACACAGGTGGGCTCTGCACATGTAGCATGTCTTGGCAGGACACATTTCCCACATGGGTTTGTCAACACAGTAAAGTCAAAGAACACAGCTGCATCTTTCACCTTGCCATGCCACCCATGACCTCATGCATGAGCTAGCTACTCTGGGCCATGAGCACCAAGAGCCAGGTGCTCTCCTCCTCTTTGGAGTCTGCTTCCCTTAGAGGCCAACAGAGCTGTGTAACTCATTTCTTATGGGAAATGGGCAAATACATTTGCTTTGAAGCTCAAGGCTTATCGTGTTTTAAAATTACCATCATTTTTCCATAGACAGTCACTAAACCAGAATGTAGGTCAGCATGTTCTTGGGATCACATCTGAAACCTTCGACCACCATCTGCAGTGCCTGGGAAGGGTCATAATTAGCAGTCACATACTTGACTCTAGATCAAAATACTTTTCTCTTGATTTAGCTCTTTCAACAACATTTATCTTCATTTTCCCGAGTTGATTTTTTTTGGTGGTGTTTGTCACATACTTCTTCTTAGATATATACATTGCATGCATATTTTTCACACACACATTTAACAACACAACACAACACACACACACACACACGTGTATGTGCACATGCATATATAGTTTTAACACATACTTTTGGGGTATGTCTCCATAAATCCAGCAAGGTAAACCCCTTTCCAGGCTTATTTTTCTCATCTTTAAGTCTTCCTGCATTCTACTTAGCTTATACTCCCTAAGTAATAGAACTCTAGATGCTATGGTTAACATGTTGAGCTCTGGATTCAACACCTCTATCAGTTGGTAACTGAATAACATCAGAAAAGTTATCTAATCTACTTCAGTTTTCTCAGCTGTAAATGATGAAAGTAGCATGTGAGGATTCTGTAGGATGCCTTAAATCATCATTTAGAACTGCATTCTTGGGGAGCTGGAGAGATGGCTTGGTGGTTAAGAGCACTTTCTACTCTTCTAGGATATTCAAGTTCAGCTCGCAGGTAGTTCACAACCACTGTAAGCTCCAGTTCAAGGAGATCCTATGTGATTCCCTGGCCTCTGCAGAAACTTGCACACACATGGCATAAATGCACACATACATAAAGTCAAACATATCATACATTCCTTAAAAATTAATATAAATTTTAAAGAGTTCTGTAATAGGCATCTGCCTTCCTCTGTACTTTCACAGAAACTTTATAACTGTTATAAGAGATGTTTATAGTTGTTCATAGTCCTTCAATCCCATTATCAAGTCAACTTCCCCTTTTTTTAACAACAGCATCATATAGTGGTGGCTGAAGTTCATATTCACAGAACAATGATCATAAAGATTTCTTACACTGTTTCATCAAACTTCCCAAGTGGGTCACTTACAGTTTATTGTATCCCTTCCTCTTGCTACATTCACAAGTTTTAGAGTTGACAGAAGTGATTTCAGTACCACCTGAGTAAAGTAGAGTAGCTATTGAGTGTGGCTCAGCTTCGGTTTTCTTATTTGTACCTATGAGAACAAGTATATCTTTAGGATTATTTTATTTTTCAAAAAATAAACAGGAAAATATTTAATGAAATCTCTTTCCACCACACTTCAAAACCATTCTTTTCTACTCCATAGCTTGAGTAAAGATATATTGACATATTTTGAGAGGTAGTTGTACTGGAAAATTATACATATATATAATGTGTGTGTGTATGTATATGTATAATATATACACATATATTCTTTTTCCTCAAGTTTTGGACCTAAACACAAATGCCATGAGCTACCATTATATCATATCACTGTAAAATAACATTAGAGTAAAATGTTTTCACCTAAAAGTTATGCATAAGAATTGATTAAAGAAATATGGCAGACTACCTGGAATAAAAGACCCAAGAGCTATGAATTGAAAGATTGAATGTGAAAATTTGTTGTACTGTTGATAATTGTACTTATTAGACATGGATCATGATAAAATCACATCTGAGATTTCTCAGTGAGCTTCCAGTGCAAACTTTCACATGCACACATGAACAGGGGCTGGTTTAGAGCCTGGAGTCCCACCTTTAAGGTGTTCTGAGATGGGATTATGCCTTTGTGGTTTTTTGGCCATGGGTGCTCAGCCAAAAATTTGAGATTGCTGTCCTTAGAGAGAAATACAGGCATATATTTTTCCACCATATTTCAGATACAAGGGAGCTAGGGCTTAGTGGATACTTAGTGAAAGTCACCATCTTTTTAGTTCAGGGACAGCATTTTAGTTACAACTCCAAGACAGAGGCTGCAGTCTGCAGTGTGTCTCGTGTGCAACCAGGCCCCTTTCCTGCCAAGTTCACCTAAATTCCACTCGCCTTTCCCTAGTACTTGAAATTCTCTTAATAAAGAGCCTAGCTTTAAATTCCATACTTGGAGATAAGAGAACTGGGGATTAAGACACAACTCTAGCCTTTGAGAGCACACACTAACTTAAAGTCACACCTAGATACCGGTTCTATCAGATCTGTGACTCAAAGCATGTTTTGTTGTCTAGGCAAAGTGAGAAGAAAGAGCTTCACAGAAGAACTATGAGAACGGGGCCTCACAATGAGGCCAGTTTCCCCTGGTTTCACCTGTGAGCAAACTGGCTTTAGCTGCATTAAGGGACAATTGGCCTTTTTTTCCCACTTAATAAATATAACCCTTCTCTCTTTTTTCTTTGCCTAGAATAGTTTATTCTAGGTTGTTATATGGTCCATGTGCTCCTTACCAAAATTACCAAAAGAAAAACTGAGAACATGTGTATAGTTTGTTGCAAGCTTCTGTTTTGAACATTTTTAAAGTGTTGTCAAGAAGCGTAGATATCTGAGGACCTGAACTTCTTTTCCCAAGATTCATAGGAAAGTAAATTCTGTGATCTTCTCATGGATCTGGGAAAGACTTCAGACTATATTGTTCAAAGATTACATATGCTCAAAAACCTAGTGTGAGCCTTTGGGTTAATGGAAAAAAATAGCACAGCCAGTTTGTGGTGCATTCCCATTTGGAGCATTGATCATATTATGGCCAGGCAAAGTACTCCAAAATGGAGAGAAGCACTAGACTGACTCTTGGGGTATTGGCGGAGGAATCTGAGCCTCATAACCGTACATCCAGGGGGATTATAGCTTGTTGGAGGAGTATGTACAAATTTTACCTATTAAAATTATATTCTCATCAGCTCTGAGATTTTGTTTAATATTTTCAACTGACTTGAAATAGTTGTAGCTCATGTGCGCTATCAGAATTATCTGCCAGTCAATGGAATGAATAACTAGAAATTCATTGGCCACATTTAGAATATAAGAATAATTTAGGACCCCACATCTCTTGTCACAGATTGAAAATAAGTTAGATATGGTTTAAAAATGTGGAAGAAAAATTTACAAGCAGAAGTTGTACACACAGAGTACACAGGGCATTGTCTACTCTATGTCATGCTAACCTCACCCCTATGGTGTCAGTGTTCTTTGTTAATACATAACACCAAGTCATAGTTGTAACGGAACCAAGTGGAGAAAACCATCATTAGTTACATTTTGAAAATCATGTATAAAATTTAGACATTCCTATTTTCTGGAAAAGGGACCAGACACTTGCTATTTAAGCCCTGCTAAGGATGGTGATGTTTCTAATAACATAGTGACATTCTCCTTTTTCCCCATGATCAGAGGAAAGCCAGTTCTGGTGCCTGGGAGAAATTGCTTTTCATTGGCCTCCTTAACACTGAAACAGAGGGAGAGGAAGGAATGGACTTATTATCTATCAAAAGAAGTGCAGAAACCCAACTTTTGATAATGGGTTTGGATTACGGTCTCTTATTGGATCCTACATGTCAGTATTCTCTGCCTTTCCTCACACCAGGGATGTTCATTGTTTCTACCTCACTCCATTGTCCAAAGACTCTACCCACACCCAGACTGTGTCAAATAAAAACAATTAATTTACATATGTGATAGCTACCAATTAGTAAAGACCTGATACTTTTTAAAGGGTAAACTGGTTTGTATTTATAGAATGACTATAGGAAAGTAAAACCTGGAATGTTTGAGGTGGCCTTATTTCCTAAGATATAAATCCAAATCCCTTTCTAAGAAAAACAGGCGTCCGTGTGTATTTTGATCTGTCTACTTCTTTCACATCTGTTAACTTAAAGGAACTTTATTTAAATATATACTTTTGGAACCTACACTATCCACTTAATAGAACAAAAGGGAACAGAGTGGTGAGAAATGGCTGCAATTATGGAATGTGTCATTCCGGAGCCTCTAAGGTAAACCATCCGCCACCAGAAGGGATCTAGTTGCATGCCCTTTCTTTGCTGGCACCATGCAAAGGAGAAAGAAAAAACTGGGAAAATAAAAGAACAAGGTCTTAGCAATTTTGTGGCTGAGGTTACTAAGCACTTACAGTAAATAAAGCTTAACACACATGTCCATCCTATTAAAAACCTCCAAAAGAATCTTCCGGACCAAATTACTATTTTCCCAGAGACTGGAGTAAATTATTTTGCTGGAACAAGTTATATTGTAAGAACAGAATATCCTGAATGATTGATCATTCAAGGCAGGAATACTCATTCTAGACATAACTCGGAGGGCATTCAGGTAACTGGCTGAAATAATGCACAGGGTAGATGCATTGCAAAGGTCCAGATAGTGTTTATATGTTAGCTCTTTTTTTATGTTTAAAGGTCATTCATGGTGTACTTACTGATCTCTCCTCACATCTGCTCTTCCTCAGGATGTGTTGTTAATGACTGACCAATGATTACAATGGACGGTAATTACTAACATTCGGTGCAAACGAAATGATACACTATTGGTGTATTCAGGAAGTTCTCTTTTCATTGCTCACATGCAGTGTTTCAGAGAATGCATTAGCTTAGGATTCCTACAGTACATAAAGATATGAAAAGGCTTCAAAATGTTGATTTTCTGAGTTTGAATGTTTTGGCTTCTGGCAATTGCAAGGATCCATCGATCAAGAACAGAGAATTCATGAAAAAAATGTGTGAAGATAAAATCAGTCTGTGCCCTTGGTGGTCTGAGAAAGCACCAAGGTATGAGCTGTCCTGGAACTCAATAGATATGAGTGTCATACAAACCAATCCCTTATTAGTAATTCTGCTGTCATCATTAGGAGACACTAAAGACACATGGAAATCAGCTATGGTGACTTTCTTAAGGTACTTTGTTCTTCCCAAGTGCAAATATTTAGGTGATGACAAAATTCCCCAAAGAGATACAGATGACTAGACTTGTTCTTGGAATGCTAAAAAGGAACAGCTTACAGAGACCACTTTGAATAACAATATAAATGTTACCATTAATTAAAAACTTTCATTTCCAGATGTCTAAGTGCATGCAGCTCCATAGAAACAGCAATAAGCTCAGTAAAGCCCTTGTAGGGTCTTTAAAATTAGTGGGAGACAAGAAAGAGGTTGGCTCCAGTTACTGGAGTCTAGCCTTTGAAAACTGTATGGACTACACTGCAAAGATTAGGGTGTTCAGCAGCCATCTTAGCTCTTGAGAACAAGTTAGAAAAATGCAGATAGACCAGAAACCTTCAGAAAATTCTGATATCTATACATATATAGAAGTTAAGAAAATTACTATAGAAATTTTCTCAGTCCTGAAACAGAACATGTTTTGTTTCTTGGAAGTCTTCTTTGTGCCCAATCTTCCCCAAACTGTTTTCAACACTACTTAGAAACCTTTATGGTGTTTCCTATGACGAATTGGCACTGTTTGTATACATGTGGAAGGAAAATATTTTATATTTATGTCCTTTTGGTATTTATATACATAGATCCACAATGCATAAATTCATTTCTTGCTTCATTTTTTTTTTCAGTTTTACGTTTGAGACATGCTTCTGAAATACCTGTATTGGTAGTATTACTTCTGCATGGTAGCCATTACATATAATGAAATATGTTTTTTCCATTCAACTATGATTGGACATTTTTAAACTTTTTTTACTTTTTTAGCTCTTAATGGATTAATCAATGAGCATTCTTGCACATGTACCATAGATCATGTGTGTAGATAATGAGAAGGGAATTTGGGGTGTTAAGGTTTCAATGTGAGTACCTCTCACAGGCTCCAATGTTCAAGCTTTGGTCCTGGCTACTGGCACATTGTCAAGGGTAGAGGATAACAATGATGTAAGGCCTGCTTGGAGGAAATAGATGAGGGAGAGAGGCCTTTGAGGGTATTTGGCACTTGACCTCTTCCTGTCCACCTCCTACTATGCTCCTTATGAAGACAAGTATGCTCATCAGCTACTTAATATGGTACCACGATGTTCTGCTCATGCATATCTGCCTGAGTGACCATGGTTGAATCTACTGAAATTCTGAGACAAGATAAACTCTCTTTTAAGTTGTTCTATAAGTATTTTTTTGTCACCGTGATGAGAAACGTACCCCCAAAACCCTAGCAGGTAACAGTAAATATTTTTTCAGTGTGGTATGCTAGAGGATACAATGTATGCTCATGAGAGTCCTCATGGCTCCTTGCTGGTTGCAACACTAGATGTTGTCTTCAGGAATGCCACTGTGTTTCTTCTCGATATTATCAGTTATCATTGGAATGATTTACAACTTCTTTTGTAAATATTCCATATGGCTTCCCAGTGAAAGCAAAATGTGTTCTTATACTCAGTGAAGAAGAGTTCCCTCTTCCACACTCCCTGTGATGCAATTCTTGTTGTCAACTGGACTACATCTGGAATTAACCTGGGGAGGGGGTTCTTTTTTCTTAATTAAACCATTTGAATTTGAAAGACTCACTTTTAATCCAGGTGTTTTGAGGTGAAGAAAATCCCTGTAATCTGGGCCAACCTTCTGTTGGCAGCCTATATAAAGGATATGGAAGAAGGAAGCTCTCTCTTTCTTTTTTTTTTTTCTAGTTGCTCTTGCTCTGGCTGGCAAGTACATTCCTTCACCAGTATTAGAGTCTACTTCTTTAAGATTCTGGCATATACTGAAGACCAGATTAAAACTTTAGCCTTGTAGACTGAAAACTACTGGATTTTGGACTTTACATTGGTAGACAGTCACTGCTGGACTAGCTGGACCACAGCTTATAAGCTACTCTAATAAATATATAATACATATGTATACCACACACACACACACCCCCTACACATATGCACTGCACTCATACATATGTATAGTACCAGGATTGTTCTTTCTTTCTGTCATCAATATTTTCTCTGGTTATTCTATAGTTTTTGAACAATTTCCTATACCATGGTCTATTAGTTACTTTTTACTGCTAAGATCAAAATATCTTACACAGACAGCTTAAATGATGGAGGATTTATTTCAAATCATGTTTTCAGAGTGTTTAGACCATGGTTGCTAAGGCCGTGCTTTTGGGCAGAACACCAGGCTGTGGGAACTTGTGGTGAAACTGAATGATTTACTTCATAACTGACAAGCAAACAGAAGGTGTGACCAGAAGTCACAGGAGTAACTAACTTCCAAGGGCCTGTCTCATTGCCCTATGTCCAGCTAGGTTCCTATAAAAATTTCTAGAACTTCCCAAATATAAGTGATGGAGCTTAGTCTTTGAATACATTAGTCTTTGACACTTCATATCCAAACCAGGATATTTGGACATCTAGTTAAGTGTACCTTATGACTTGTCCCCATGGCCATTCCCTTAATCTTCTTACTAGTGTAAACTTGGACAATTCTAAAATATAATTGTATAAGGATTCATCTATCAGTGTATCCACCTTCACTCTTTATATCTTCTGGATTTGATTGCAAAGACTGTTTCTCTTCTGACTGCTATTCCCTTGCCCGACTGTGTTGATGTACTTATGGGTGGCTCCCCATAAGCTGGCAGCTTCCTATCTCAACCATTTGTGGTTTCATCCCCTTCTCTTCTCTGAGGGTTATGTCTGTTCTTGAGTGTGATTCCAAGACACCACAATATAGAAGTTTAAGTAAGATGACACATTGCTTTGCCATGGGATTACATTAACTGACAGGGACAGACTCAACGAATCATGCCCTAGTCTCCCTGTCCGTTGGTGTCCCATTCTGAGACATATGGTCTTAGTGAGAATGGACTCTACTGTATGGCTCTGTTTGGACTTTCTGCCTTCCTTGCCTTACTCACCTCCTTCCTCCCCACCCTTTCCCCTGGGCCGTATGCAATTGCCTTCCAACTACTCCACCTGTACTGCCCCTGTCTCTAAGATTCTTCCTGGGAAGCCCATGTACTTTTGACCCACAACTTTTAGATTCTGTGGCTTATAATGATTTTCATTCTCTGACATATGCACTCAATTCTAACTCCTTTGTCATTCCCATTCTTGGTTCTAAGAAGCATTGTCCTGGGCAATCTTTAATTTTTATTAAACATGACTTTTAGCCCACAGCTTATCCCTCTGTCTGATACATGTGAGAATCTACTTAAGCATTTATTTGTCTGTTTCAAATTACTATAGTTAGGAATTTTGTTCTGCCTCCCTTACATTTGAGCTGAAGGTACCCAGAAAAGTGGCTGATAATTGTATATTATATATTTAAAACTAACAACCACAAATATTTGTGAAAGTAGCTCTTTAAGCCAACTTCTCTGTCAGATGGGAGGTCTGAACTGATTCTCTACTTATGTCAATAAACGTTCTTGTTGACAAGAAGCCAAGGCCCAAATTTTAACTCACGAAGTATTCAGCATTCAACAAGTTACATTATTTTTTTCCTTTAGTACAGCTAGAATGTAGTTATTTCTCATCATTTAAAACAGTTCATATGACAGGTTTAGAAGATCAAAGGTATAATGTTCAGAGATTTTGTAAGCAGACTCTATAGGACTCTCCCCAGTTATATACAAATTTCAGAAGACTTGGAACGGTTGATGACTCTGCCTACATATCTAGAACCTGATTAATTCTCATCTTTAAAAAAGTGCTTTGTAAGACTGAAATATTAGGATTCTCAATTAACATTACTTCAAAATTGAGGGCAAAACATTGTATATTGCAACCATGTAATAGATATGTTAGAAGAAAGAATTCTCTATGAATTCGGGGATTAAAATGAAAATAAATACAGCATTTAGTATTTTTCTTCAATAGTTAGCATTATTACATTTATTTTAAATCTTCAGCAAAACAAAAGTATGGAACAAACTTGTAAGGTTGATACACTCATTACATCTCTAGCCAGTTTTCCTCTGTAATTGTAGGTACTTTTTTAAGCAATAAAAATTACAAAGCCCTAGCATCTATAGATCTATAAATTATGAGTAAATTATGAGCAAGGTCTAACATGGGCTAACAGAGACCATTATTTATTAGTATGCTTTATTTAGCACAGGTGACAGGAAAGCTATTAGAAGACAATGCTGAATTCTGAGTATTGTTAAGTTGAGGATCGACCCAAGGATCCCTGGGTTTGTCGCTGTCCTTTTACAAATTTATTATGAATCATTAGAAATAAAGTTTTCATCTATCTCAGCAGCTGTTTGTCCTTGGGCATGATAGTGCCTCACCCTGTTTCATTCTGGAAAAGCCTAGCTCATTTAATAACAATGAAAGTGAGCGACCGGCAACCTGGAGATGCACTGAAGGAGCAGGTTCCTTTCATCTTCTCATGGGAATAAAATGCTCTTGGTAAAATAATGAAAGCCTTGCACATTCTAAAGAAAATTAAGTTTGCCAAAAAGTATAAGTTGTCTCTACAATGTGTTGAAATAAGGAGGTGAAAAAGAGCTTAGGGGATAGGTTAGAGAGAGAAGAATGTGAACTATTTAATCTTAAATTGTGTATACATAGTTTAATGGGCCTTTGCAAATGAAGCTTTACCCCCGCTATGCTTTAGAGATTTTCAAGAGTGAACTGCATCTATCCCAAGGCAGGTTAAACCCACAGTAATGATGATATAAACTAATCTGCAAGGACTATATTAGGAACATAAAGGCAGTATTATTCCACATGGTTTGAAAATGAATGGCAATTCTAACCCTAGTTCCATCAAGATCAGCTTAACTGTCAATGTAAATTACTCTTATTTGGTCATTGATGTCATTTGCTAACACGGTTTGAGGCAAAAACAGACAATCAAGTTCTGGTTTGTGGTTAAGTAGACCTTGCCTCTTCTGTTGCAAACTTGCTGCTCAGGAGAGGTTCTTTGAGTTCTCAGCTTCAGTTGCCTCTGCACACACAAGTAATGATGCACACAGTATAGAGCTGGAACAATGTCATGAACTGCCTAGTACATGATCTATTGCACAGAGGAGACAGTAAGCGATAACCCACATCCCATTCATGGTTTTCTGGTGTTTACGTCTGAATTGCGGGCTCTGATAAAAAATGCAAATATGCTGCTGTGAATCTATAAAATGACAGACGCTATTCTGCAGGAAAATCCATAGAAGGTTTAACTTACTTTCCCTATGAAATTCACACAGTTCTGAGTTGGCTTCATTGAAGTTATTAGTGCTGTCTTAGCTCTGCATCTTCTTTTCAATCTGAGATTTATGATACTGTTTTGGAGAAAATTAAATATCTATCTATCTATCTATCTAATCTATCTATCTATCTATTATCTATCTATATGTATATATATAATCTATATCTATTATTATCTATTATCTATCTATCTATTATTATCTATCTATGTGTGTGTGTGTGTGTGTGTGTGTGTATGTATATGTATGTGTGTATATACAACACATAACATTATAGTGTGTGTATATACACACACACACACACATATATTTTTTCCCTTGGGAAAGTTGAGAAACAGGTAAAACTATTAGACCAAAAGTGTTCCATATGTTTATTCTGAAATTCTGCTGGAGATTATAGAGCATGCCTTTTCTAGGCTATTCACCCCCTAAAGTTAATTGAAGCTAAATTATACAGTGCAAAACCTACACAGAAGGTCCGTAGGCCACATTTCCCACTGGTGCTCTATAACATATTATTCTACATGCCATCTTTGAGACCCGCAGAAGGGAGTGAAGTTCAATTGGGTCATATATACGGTGGGATGATACAAGTCATTCTTTGCCATTTTAAATTCCCAAGGAGAAGTGCCTAGGAACAGACTAGGGAAAACAATTTGGGAGAGTTGGACCTGACTCTTTACAAATAAAATAATTCTCTGTCTACATTATGCTGTGCCATGGTATGTGTCAAAAAGGAAAAGACTGAAAAGACAAGAGACTGTTTCAGTGGCTGGCAACATAAACACAGCTCATTAGCATTATTTTCAGGCACTGCCAGAGACTTGCTTCCTTGCTCCCGTCTTCATTTCTGTGTGACCATAATATATTCATTTTTTTTTTTACTGGAAGAAAAATCTAGTCAAATCAAAGTTGTTTTCTCACCCCTCTTCACCTTCCTCTTTCTAATCTTATGGTTGACTGGAAAAATGAATAAATAAATTCCTAAGGGGCTGAACCAGAGGCTTTTGATGATATAGAAGGAATCTAGATGTTCACCCCACCCCCACCTCCTATAATGGCTTTCATAGAACTTGTTGCAGGTCATATTACTTCTCCTAAAGAGAGTTTCTTCCTGCAGTTTTACAGGTAATATTAAATTAGATTTCAACCTTTTTTGTTGCAAAGAGCTCATAAAAAACCTGTCTCTTAGTGTTGGAGTTTCACATTTAGTGACAGATGTTGCACACTGTTGTAAATGTCTGATCTCATGGTCATTTATGAAAGTCTTAAGTCTAAGGCTATCCTCATTTGCTTTCTGTTGCTGTGATAAACACCAAACTCAAAAGCAACTTAAGAGAAGGAAAGTATTATTGTGCTTACAATTCCAGTTTACATTCTACCACTGAAGGAAATTAGGGTGGGAACCTGAAGCAGAAACCATCAAAGAAAGATGCTTATTGGTCTGTTCACTGGCTCCTTCCTGCTCAGCTGACTTTCATATATACAGAATGGCACTGCTGCTGGTGGGCTGGACTTTCCCACATCAATCATCAGTTAAGACTACTAATCTGACCACAGGCCAATTTGATCTGGACAATTAATTAGTTGTGTTCCCTCTTCAAGGATGACTCTACGTTATGTTGAGATGATAATAAAAATTGACCAGGACAAAGGTCAGGTTGAAACAGGTTTGACTGTGGCTAACTGCAAGGGCACATTACTCTTCCTGCTTGTCCTTATAAAGGAAGGTAGGCACTGACCTGGCTACTAACATAAAACAATAAATAGCTGTGACATTTGAGATGATTTAAGTATAAAAAAATGGTAATGTTTTAGTTCATTTTAGAAAATCATATCAGACTCAAAGTAGACTAATTTAGCATCTTTTTAATCATTTGAATCGTTATAATTATTCATGTGTTATTTTTGATGATAAATAATAGCATGGTAAATGCTTACATACAATAATTTACTAGAATCATGAACTGTTATATCCGATGGTCCCATCCCATTGGGAAATAATTACATAAATAGGAGATATTACTTTGAATCTATAAAATAACAAAGGACACTGAAAAAATTAAGTTCTTATGATGATCTTTTGGAAGATAACATTGAGCATATCAACTGGAATAAATAAAAGAAGAATAAGTATTCTCCAGTGAGCTCCAGGAATAATGAAACTAGAATAGAAAACTAACCCTCAAGGCAGAACACTCATGTTTGTAAGAGGAATCCAAGTAGGAAAGTCAATACAATATATTGGTTTAGTAATCTATTCAAGACAGAAGTCATTCAGAAAAATGTTTTATGGATGAATAAAATTCTAAATTTGAGACAGGGCTTCAGAAGTTATAGGGTATTAACTAGCAAAGAAAAAACACAATAAAGTACAAATGGAACCTCTGCTTTAAAATAAAGAAATTCTGGCTTTAAAAATTATATTAGAATTGTGAACTGTTTTAAAATAAAAGCATTTTAGAAAACACATGTTTTAGAAACAATCTTTTGGTAAGATCTTTTGGTAAGAATGTTAGCCTTTGGAAACTTAACATACAATATCTCATTTGTGGATAAAATAAAAGACAAAAATTAAAAGAATGTGTAACCTATCCAAGGTTAAAACAATCTCTGTTCAAGATTTTCTGAAAATATAGGTTGTGTTCAAAGCATAAAGGGTATCAGTTGCTACATTCTGGCCCTGCCAAGTGGGCAAGCACTTGCAGACATCTGAATTTATTGAACTATCAGTACTGTTTCACCTAAGACAGAACTTCCTTCCCATATCTATTCCCACCCTCTGCGATGTGGGATTAAGATGTTATTCTCACATTCTTGGAGAGGAGATTAATAGCCCTACACTGTTATCCTTCATTTTTTATGGCTCTATTACAATGCTCCATTGAGAATATAATATTACATGTAAAACTATGGGGGAAATCGCATCAAAGAATTAATGAAGAAAAATATGTAAGAGAAGAAACCTTACGAGCTGCAGAATGTATTTCAAAGGCATGTTTCAAATGCCTGTTTTAATCAGAAGTTATGCAAGGAGACTTGGTGGAAAGTGATTTTTTGTTCTAGACTTGTCAATCAGAGGGACTTTCTGTTCATAGGCTTGATAATAATATAACCACAACCTGACCAGCTACATTCTGGGCCTTCCCAGATGAGGACCAGGATGTTCCCATTATCCATGTCCCTTCAATCTACAAATGGAACAGGTTCATTACTTCATTAGTATGAAAATCCTTGCCCAAGTAAAGATAGTAGTCATTATCCTTGCTAATCAGACTCACCTAACTATGTGGAGAATCTAGTAAAGAGCAGTAAAAATAGGAAGATGGGTAGAGAAGAAATCACAGAATAGCTGTGGAATTATAATGAGACTAACTTGATGGCCTGCATCCCATGTCAATGTGACTAGATTAAGATCCCTGCCATAATTCTTTCTCTTTACCACCCACATATTTTTACAATCAACCTTCATGCCAAGGAGTAGCCTAAGGGAGTCCTAGGTCTTTTCAGTCAAAATAGTCTGAATCTAGCAGAGATTTGTGTCCATCAACCAGCCAAGCTTTGCTAAGCATCGTGATTAGACAGAGCGCTATGCTGTGCACCTGCCAAGAGTTTTGTTACAAATGTGCTCTTGCTGGAGAGACACAGAATAATAAATAACCCAAGTTACATTAACTGTCAATTGCTTGACAATCACTAAGTGCTTACTTAGAAAGAATACTGGAAAGAATACCTTAATGGAATATCACTGAGCGGGCTCCAGTTATGTACTTGAGTACAAAGCCCAGCTGAACAAGCAGTGTGGGAGTTGAGTATACTTGGGCAAGTAACTTAACCAAACAGTGTGTTAAAATGTGATCTTCCAGGCCAGCAGCAACAGCCTCACAGTGGTCATGACTTGCTCTAAGACTTCTGAGCCATATGTCTTAGAGACAGGGACAATACTTTGGTTCTAGTAC
Organism: Mastomys natalensis; assembly: GCA_021653895.1. Classification (NCBI taxonomy): domain Eukaryota; kingdom Metazoa; phylum Chordata; class Mammalia; order Rodentia; family Muridae; genus Mastomys; species Mastomys natalensis. The sequence continues at coordinate 21,158 of JAJTUV010000836.1, read as the reverse complement.
AGCCTCTAAGAGGTATTGATGTAAACACAAAGTTTTACAACCTAATCAATGTCTTAAGGGTCCCTGTTAAATGGAGTTCAGAGGGCTAAGGATTGAGGGTGTATATAGTAATGGGGTCTAGAAATTGCAGTAAACTTATTATTTATTATTATTAGATAATAGATGAGAGAGTGGGTCCTGAAGTGAGTGTAATGAGTAGAGAGGATTGAGTGAATGTGGAAGAGGAAGGGGCCATTCTGGAAGTGGTAACAAGGGTTGAGTTTCAAAGAGTAGGTGAAAGGAAGTTTTATCAGAAATTGGTATCCTACCAGTTTTCTGGAGAAATCCTGGAAAGAGATCTGAGCTCACACTTAGTGTGGTATGATAATTTTTAAGATCTCAGAGGATTTGATTAACCACAACAAATTTACTGAGTAAGTTCCTTGTATAAGCTCTGAGGGACAACCTTGTGTTGGTTCTCCTCGATCTCCTGGAGGAGCTAATCAGCATGCCTTAGAATCCCTTAGTGTAGACACACTTGTCTCTGAACCATGCTTTCAAGGGGCATCCCTCCAGTCCTTTTCTTCTACAGAAGTGTCTCACATCTTCTTTTTCTATTAAGGATATAAGTCTTTGAATATAGTATGTGCCTCAATCCAAATATTTCATTTCTAGATCACTAGTTACATCTATAGAAATTTAATTTGCAAAAGGTTACAATTTATAGGCAGCTACTAAAAATTAGATTTGGACTTATCTTTATGGGGTCACCATTCAACTCATTATATCTCTATTGCTTCAATTTTAAAGTCTTGGAAGGCTACATTGTAATTATGAGCTTAAAAATCAACATTATTACAATGTTTTTAATATTCTTCTTAGATTAAACCATCTCAAATAGCTCCATCAAAAAGAATTTATGTATTTTAATGCTCTTTCTTCCCATTAGATGTCTCTCCTCCTTCTACTCTCTCCTCTTCTCTCTCTCTCTCTTCTCTCTCTCTTCTCTCTCTCTCTCTCTCTCTTTCTCTCTCTCTCCTCAGCCATTCTAATGTCTCACCATGACTTACCATCTGCATAGGCTCTAAGTAACTTCTTGAGTATTGTATAGAAATACTTAGTTAATATACTGTGTAGGACTTTAGATTAGTGGTGTGGATTGGTCACTTAATTTCATTCCTACTTGTAGGAGGAACAGTGAACTGCCTCTGCATAAATGCCAGGGACCACACAGTCACAAAGGCATCTCTTGCAGGAGGATCTAATTGAGGACTGCCTGAGAGGACAAGGATTGCGGACACAGACTATGCCAGCCAATTAGAAACTGCTGTTTCAAAGGGATGTTTCTTGGGACCAATAGGGTATGGGTGAAGGGTGTTAAAGGAACTTGCAGGAGCATTCAGATGAGTCTCTGGTGGCTTTCTCACCTGTTCCTGGAGTATCATTAACTGCACCACCTCACCTCCAACCCGGAAGGGCAGGTAGGGTCAAGCAATGAGTAGTCCAGGGCACAGACAGCTGGAGAATTGTCAAGGCCTTTGGAGGAGTCCAGAAGATTGTGAGTAGATCCCAGCTATTGGAATAATTTGAGTTTGATTTTGCCTTGATTTAATTGTGACTGTGTCCTGGTTTTCCCCTCTTGAAGTAAGAGAGTATTTCAGTGGAGCCCACAATTGAGAGACTTTGAATTTTAAAAGTCTCTGGATTTTGAGAAATTGGCTAGTTTAAAGGAATTGAATTTTAATGTGCTTAGTTTGTAAAGAGCATGGGAGATTTAAAGTTATGGATCTTGGGGATGAATCAGAAAGGAAGAGTTGGGCTTAATAGTGATCTTTTTGTGTGTCAAGTGGACAAAAGGACAGTTGTACTGGCTGGTTTTGTGTGTTAAATTGATACATCTAGAGTCATCAGAGAGGAAGAAACCTCATTTGAGAAAATGCTTCCATGATATTCAGCTCTAAGGCCTTTTCTCAATTAGTGATCAATGAGGGAGGACTCAGCAAACATAGGTGGTGTTATCTCTGGGCTGGTGGCCCTGTGTTCTTTAAGAAAGGCTGAGCAAGCTATGTGAAGTAAACCAATAAGCATCATACTTCCATGGCTTCTGCATAAGCTTCTGCTCTTAGATACTGCTGTGTTTGAGTTTCTGTCTGACTTCTCTATCAGTTATCAACATCAATAGAAACCCTAGCTAAGTCACTGAGTGTTGATGATGCAGATAGTTCAATAACAGCCAGTAGTTGTCAGTGTTGTTAAAATGTATGTATAATTGTCCCCAAGACAATTACTAGAAATAACTGGCTGTCTTAGGGTTTCATTGCTGTAAAGAGACACCATTATGACCAAGGCAACTTTTATAAAGGACAATATTTAATTGGGGCTGGCTTACAGTTTTAGAGGTTCAGTCCATTATCATCATGGCAGGGAGCATGGCAGTATACAGCCAGCATGGTGCTGGAGAAGGAGCTGAGAAATCTACACGTTTATCTGAAGGGAGGCAGGAGGAGATTGTCACCCACAGGCAAACAGAAGAAGGGTTTCTTTTGCACTGGGCAGAGCCTGAACATAGGAGAAGACCTCGAAGCACAGAGCCCATCCCCAAAGTGAAATACTTTCTCCAACAAGCCCACACCAACTCCAACAAGACCATAACTTCTAATAGTGCCACTCCCCATGGGCCAGTCATTCAAACACATGAGTCTATGGGCCAAACCTATTCAAACCACCATACTGCCAATGTAAAAGAAAAAAATAAGCTATCACCTCAAAGTTAATAAGAAATAATTTATTCTGGAGCCAAATTTGAATGACCATGGCCTGGAAATATGAAATTAAATCACCACAGGTTCTGTGTTCCAATGTGGAAACAATTTTGTAGAGTTTTAATAGGAAGAGAACAAAGAAATTTATAAGTCAAGGCATTTTAAAAATGCATGGGTGGAAATATGAGGGAGTCTTGGTATAGCAAAAAGTGGGGATCTCTTCTGCAGGCCTAAGAACTAAAGCTAACCCAAGAAAAAAATGCCATTAGCCTCTAGATTGGCAACATTTTACCTCTACACATCCCTGTGGTTCTCCTCAGACAATCAGTCTTTGCAGATGCCTCTTCTTTCCAAGATTTCTCACTTTACTGAAAAAAAGATTTCCCCTGATAAAAGCAGACCCTTCAAAAGGCAGTGTTTTCAAGAGTTGCTGTCTCTTTCTCACACAGAGGACCTAAAGCAGCCATAGTCCTGGCAGTATAAAGCAAAGATACACACTTAGCTCTCTGTAGAGCAAAATAGGAATGTGTTTCCCTGACAAGTTATGATACCAATTTATATAGTTTGGAAGTCAGAAATCACAGGTCCATGTGACTGCAGAAAACAAAAAATTTAAATCTTGAAGTTGAGAGCATTATTTAAAGTGTTCCTACAAGCACCCTGGTACCTGTAAGAAGCAAGCACTGAGCCTCTTGAGGGTTTATAAATTGGAAATCTATGCAGGCCCTGTGCATGTTGCCACAGGTTCAAGCCAGATGGGTTCCTGACACTAGGAGGAGGAGGTGGGCATGGCTCCCATCCTAAACTAGAAGCTATAGCTACTTGCAAAGGAAAACTCATTTTTCTCCAATGGAGTCTCATTGGGCTCCAATGTAGTCTCATTGGGCCATTAACCACACTTGAGGGTAGGCCCCAATGTCCAGCAGTAGATGGCCAACACAAATGAACTCAATGATGTTTTTGTAGACTTTCTGTCTCCTATCATTTTGTTTAGACATTGTTTTATCTTACGGGTCTTATCCTGTAAATTTCAATTTCTCTCTCTTCCCTCTCTCTCTCTCTCTCTCTCTCTCTCTCTCTCTCTCTGTGCATGTGTGTGTATTATGGGGATTTTTTTGCTTGTAATTTTGTATTCTTGTTTGGTTTTTGCTTGCCTGTTTGTTTTCTGGAGAAGAGAGAGAGAGATGAGAGAGAGAGAGAGAGAGAGAGAGAGAAATGTAATTGGTGGGTTAGAGCAATAGGAGGATGTGGAGGAGTTTGGGGAAAACAAACTATCAAACTATAGTCAGAATACAGTGTATAAAATCATTTTCAATAAAATACTTATATTTTAGAAAGAAATCCAGGTTTTGAAGATTCTCCTAGACTAAGATTCAAAAGTACATGATTTCCTCACTTAAAAAGAAAAGTCACATGAACAACAACAAAAAACCCCACATAGACTTGAGAATGAGACTCATGGAAACAATAAAGCAAAGAATCCCATTTACAGATTGTGGAGATAAAGCAGCCAAATGAAAAGTCCACCGGTTTAAAGGGATAAACTAAGAGAGCCATGAAGAAAAGAGGGAATCAAGATGTGGGGGCTTTTACTTAAAATGAGCTAGAGAGCACTTCCAAGTGTGAAGAAAGGATTCATTTAGACACGAATTGGAATGACTAAACAACAGATTTTCACAGCCAAAAATAATCAAATGGAAGACCAATCCCAAGAGAGGGTCAAGATTACAGTACAGAAAAAAGAGCCTTGGACTGTGGAGAGATATGAGACAGAGCAAAGGCATGAAGTACACGGAAAATCAATACTTATAATAATGTTCTATTTGAATGTATGTGATATATATCTTATATGTGAAGTGCTGCATGTGAGTGTGTGTGTGTGTGTGTGTGTGTGTGCATGCTTTATGTATCTGGGCATATGGGTGTGCTTCCCTAAAAGGAGTCCAAAGGAGGATGTACAGTCTCTTCCTTGATTGCTCTCTTTCTTACTCCCATGAGACAGTCTTTCTCACTGGACCAGAAGTTCACCTTTTTAACTGCACTGGTTGGCCAGTGACCTACCTCCATCCTCCTGTTTTATCCCTGGCCCCAGTACAGGTGTTTTACATAGGACACCGTATCTGGTGCTGGACACTTGAATGTAAGTCTTCAGGCTTGCAAAGCAAGCTCTCTCACCCACCTAATCATCTCCCAATTCGATCTTTTTGAAAGAATTTAATTTAAAATTTAATTTAATTTAGAAGAGAAGACAACTTTTCCAGAAACAGATAAACAGATGAAAATATTTCTTTCTTCAATGAAAGATACTAGCCCTCAACCTCAGTGTTAAATAAATCCTAAATGGAAATAAATAAGGGAAGAAAAGAAAATATGTCTCATTAAAATGGAGAGAGAGAGAGAGAGAGAGAGAGAGAGAGAGAGAGAGAGAGAGAGAGAGAACACAGTGCAGGAATTTAAGGCAGACAGCCCAGGACCAGAGACTACCCAGATGTTTAATTGGGTGACAACCAGGCAAACTTGCTTCATTTGTCATGTAGAAAGGAAAGCTGCAGCGCCTTAAACTCAAGGGGTAAAATAGAATTAAATAAGCTCATATCCAGTAAGAGCAAAACAGAATAGCACATGGTAAATGCTAGGTCAGTGTTTTAGTTGCAAATAAAATGTTACAATGTAATATAATAACAGAGATAGCTGAGTTCTCAATAGCAACTACAGGGAATAACAGAATTATTTTTTCAATTTTTTGAACTTGTACAGTCTAGAATCATGAACCCAGAAACAAACCTTCAGAAATAATCATAACTTATAGACACAAAATAAACAAATCAACCCTGACGGTCCCAAAGAATGTGCTTGAGGGAACTAGGCAGAGCGACTGCAACAGAGTCTAATATGCATGAGACAATGTTAAATAGGAAATGTTGCTCAGGTGGGTGGATCTCATCTCTGTGAAAGCTCACTAAAATGAAAATCATTCCTCAGTTGGTGCGAGTACCTGGGATAACAGTAGGTCATACTAGAAATGACACTATTTGAACGGACACCCTCTGAAATGGTTGAACTTTCAGAAGGAGGGGGAAATGTGGCCTGTCTTTAGAAAGTGTACAATAAGCACATGGGTTCATTGTACAAGAAAACATTTCTAAGGAAGCCTAGAGAACATAGGAAGAGCGAACGGGGGCAGGACTGACAGCCTGGAACGAAACTAACCTTCACAAGTGTCTGAATAAAACCTCTCCTCTCTAGGTCTCACTCTATGGGGCAGAACAATGCTTGTACTTTCAACTAAAACTATATATGGCAGGACTCTGATCCTCTATCAGCAGTAGTCATGGACAGGAACTGACCTGCTCCCGACCCCTCAACAGATAACAACTTCAGCCTCTCAGCATTGGGAACTACCAAGCTTTTCACCTCTGTCCATGTCAGTCACCACTCTGCAGAGGACAGAATTTCAAGGCTGTCTCCCTCCACCAGATTTTAATTCCTGTATGGTTTTTTCGTGTCAGTTCACATTCACTGTGTGGACGTCTTCTTCCCATTCGTCTTCAGTTAAAATGTGACTATTCTTTGGTGGCCTGGCCATGCTTTCATCCTTCATAAAAGATGGATACTTCATTTTCCACACTCTTCATATTAGCAGGACTTTAAGGGCTTATGGCCATTTTTCTTAATTATCTCTGATACTTGTAGACTGCTCTTTCTCCTTTATTCACAAATCTCTAACACAAAACTATCTGCTATGAGGCCAAGTACAGTTACCTAAAGTCCTTTCCCCAGGGGTATATCACCTTCATTCTTGGATAAATGTCTGTTGGTTCCTATAATGTCAAGCTCACATCTCATGGCTTCACATACCAGTGCATATTTTCACTTAGAGTTGATTTGAGAAGGTAGAGAAGGGATGGGCTTCAACCACATGGTCGTTCAGTGATTTGGATCGATGAAGTTTCTGAAGTCTTTACCATATGGCTTCCAAGATTATCCTGAAGAACTCTGAAGATGGAGTGTATACTATCAGAAATACTTTTCCTGAGACAGGAAAGGGAGACTGAGAAAGGCAATCTGGATGAGAGCACCTTGAAGGAAGGCAATTAGTAAGCAAAGAGTTGCCCTAGTCTGGCCAATTCTATGATTCATTATTTATTGGATGGTCCCTAGAAGACATAGTCAATAACCAGTTTATTCACTGCATCTGTTTTAATATCAGGACACTACTCATCAGCTCTAAACATAGCTTCCGAAATATACACATGAAAGGCATGAGAATACAGCTCGTTCAGCCTCACCCAACACACACACACACACACACACACACACACACACACACACACACACACACACTGAAGCAGAGGCAAGGGACAAGATCATTATAATTCAGATTTCTATACTGAGAGTGGAAATTATAGCTGTGCTTGAAGGTCCCTCAGAGGACATCACCAAAATTCTGCTTGAGCTGAATAGAGTGACTTGCTTAGACTTGATCGTGTTCTCTAGTACAGACTCCTTGCCTGTAATCTTTATCACTCCACTTCCACCTTTCAGAGCCACCACTGAGTCCTTTCTGGGGAGTGTATGACTCCCAGGGCTGTGCAGCTTTGCTTCCTGCCCCTTTCAGGAATGCATGTGAGACTCAAAGGACTATGGGCCAACATTTAAAGTTGTCTTCTTGAGATTTCTCTCTTTCTCTTTTGTTTTTGGCACTATAAATCCCTTGGAAAGCTAAGTGGTTGTGGGCTGACTCACTTTCATTAGTGTGTGTGTGTGTGTGTGTGTGTCCATAAACATACAGTTTTTCATGTGAACATAATCTTTAAACCTCATGTCCTTGCTCCTTTTCATACAGACTCTTTCACCACGTTGACATGTCATTAGAGGTCATCAGACTTTGACAAAAGCCACACATTGAGTCTGATCATTGCCAGAAAGTCACGTTTCTTAGCTTTTCATGGCCTTCTCATTCTTTCTCCCTGCGTTTATAGTCAGTAACAAGGGACTTTCCAAGCATTCTGTAATCCCCACATTGATTCCCTCTCTTGGCTGCATATTATTATTGCTTCTACGTAGCCAGTTCTTATCTGATTTTTTTCTGAAATATTAGCTAAATTCATCCAATAAAAGTCAACATAAACTTTCACCTCCTCCCCAACCCAGTAGAGCCAGTGTCCCAGAAGCACCTGCAGGCAAGGACAGATGTCACTCTCCATAGAGCAGGGTAAGTGCAGAACAGGTGCCTCCAGCATCCTTTAACACGTGTCCACTCAGTCAATGAACAAGACTTTACTTTGAGCTGGATGCCACAGCTACTTTTCTTCTTGATTCACGAAACTCCAAAAACTCTGCCTTGTGTTCCAGGCATGCTCTTAGTTTTGTGTTTTGTTTCCTGTTATCCCTCTGGACTTAGAATAATCTACTTGAGCTCTTCACAATCTAGACCTCTATTGCAGTTGCTGACCCTAAAGTCTACTTTTATATGAGGACTTGAGTGTTTATCCTATGGTAATCATCTGTTGTTCATTTGATCAAAAGTTAAATCACATAGAATTACAGTACTTGATACTTCTCAATTTATAAGGGTACCTCATAAATCCTTTGTAAGCTGAAAATGTTGTAAGTGAAAAAAATTAATATATTCATCTAGCTTACCAAACACCATGCTTTGCAATAGAGTCACTGTAAAGTTTTGGCTGTTTGGCCTTGTGAATAAATGGTTGAAAGTAGGCTGGTATTCCAAGTGGTCATCCAGGGGTTAGACTTAAGATGGCTCTGCCGTCTTTCCCACATATGTCCTGGCACTGAGGCTCTGTCTCTATTGAGTACCTACCGATTTCCCATCCTCATGAAGTTGACAATTCAAATTGTGCTGTTGTAACTTGGTAACCATCTGGACATACACATTGTTTTTCTTTTCTTCCTGGCTCTCTACTTCTATCCCTCCACTAGATTATTCCATACTTAGCTCTCCACATTCTCTGCAACTCTCTTGATAAATTAACGATATCAGTTGATTTATGCTTCCATTATTTTACTTTATAAACACACACTTTCTCCCCGTGCCTTTTACAGAATATGAGTTCTTCTCTGCACAGGAATTAGTTTTCCAATGCAGGCAGGCAGTCTCTCCTCTCCCAGCATACTGCTCCTCATGTTTAAAATCTATATACTTTTTGCTGATTGGCTGTATTTTTTTTTTAGCTAATTATTTATTGCTGGATACTGGGGGAAGGGAGTATCTGGTATTTCACTGATGCTAAAAACAGTAAATGCAGTAAAAAAAAAAATCCTGTGCACATGTCAGTGGATCAGTAAGACAGATTATTGGGAATGGAACATTTGAATCAAATACATACATGAATTTTGTTAGATCTGCCAAATTTCCCTGCACTGGGCAATTCCCATTTTGTTTTCTACATGCAATGAAACTTGCAGAGTTTTGCAAGGTGGAAAGTAAAAAAAAAAAACAAAAAAAAAACCCTCTGTAGTTGTACATTTTAGTTATTTTACTATGAGTGGGGATTGACAATCTTTTGTTTATTGGCCATTTATTTGTGAGCACCGTGTTTATATCCTTTCTTCGTGGTTCTGTCACATTTTGGGGACTTTTCTTGATTTATAGAAAATACCTCTTTACATATTAAGAAAATTTATCTTTCTGTATAATAGATATTGAATAATTTTCCCACCTGCTTTATATTTTTCTTATTGCTTATCTCCCTCTCTCTCTCCCTCTCCCTTTCTCTCTCTCTCTCCACATATAATCTCATGTGCTTTGTCAATTTTCCCTTATATTGATCTTGAATTTCACATCATATTTAAAAAGGATTTCCCCAATTAAAAATAATAAATAAATTTACCCATGTTTCCTATTTTATTAACCTAAGTTTATCCTAACATGCATTTTTCTAATGTGAAGTTTTTCTTGGAAGGGTTTTTTTTTTTTTTTTTTCTTTTCCCTAATGGCTGTCCATTTAGTCCAGTTAATTGTTCAGAAGTGCATTCATAGTCTATTGATATGAAAAGCCCAATTTATCACATTATTCCAATTCACGTTTGAATCTATTTCTGGAATTTCTATTCTGTCTGGCCTACCCCATTATTTATACTCTGCTCAGTCTGCTTAGATCACATATCTGTGTAGTGTGTCTCAACAGTTGTCTAGACTGGCTCCCTGTATTACACTTTCCCAGCGTCTTCCTGGATACTGTTGTTTATTTTTCCATATAAATGTTAGAATAAGACTTATGTTTTGAAAATAAATCCCTTTATCATTTGTGGTAGAATTTGAAGTGAATTTTTTTATTATAATATATCTGGACTAAGAGTATTCTCAGTTCAGTTCCTGAACTTCGTATGTACTTAAGTCAGACACTTCCAGATCCAGTCCAAAGAAATTAATGATAGGAAACTAGTGTTTACTACAGTGTTGTACGTTGTGGTATCTGCCATTCCAGCATTGTCAGTCTATGGATTTCAAAGCTTTCTGATAACTCTGCCTGAGTTGGTTACTTGTAGGTAAGGAATTCACTCTATAGGTGATTTTGTCTACATTTTACCTCAACACTCAATATGATTCCAAATTTCATAACTTTAAAAAATAAAACCATATTTTCTCCTAAAATGATTAGAGGTGCTCTAGGGAAAAACCATTGGCTTAAAGATCTGTTTAGTTTCTTCCTCAATTGACTTTTAATTTACCTAGGATTTTAACAATAGTCTTGAGGTTTTGTACATTCACAGACATCCAGCTCTTTAGCTCAGGAGCTTTAGCAACTGATTTGCATATTCTCTAGAGACTTGGACCTGTGAGGACTGGTGCTGCTTCATATTTATCAGTGTATGAACAATCTTGTTCTGAAAACTTAAATTAGTTACTTAAAAATATATAGAATGCTGATGTGCAGAAATAATTGCATCCAAACAATAATAAACAGTGGGGCAATTAAGGTGAAGGAAAAACTTTGTTGTAAATATGCTAAAATTTTCTTGACTACTAGCTACAGCATGAACCACATGTTCTTAATATACCTTGCATACAATGTAGATGACCATGGCCAAAGTGTAATGCTAACTAGGAAAACATAATGAAATCCATTATGCAGTTACACTAAAGTTAATATTTTAAGGGAAAGGGGTGCCTACTAAGTTGGTAAGTACAAGACAATCTCAGCAAGCAATGTTTGGAGAAGACTTTGCCTAGGCTTTCCTGCCTCTCTGGCACAAAAAGTTAAAGTACTAACCTTATGTCGCCATTGTGCATCTGGTCTTACTTTTTACATCCTTTGTCCTCACACCTAGTAGTCTCAGAGTCTGGACATCATATCTCCCTTCCTAGTGTTGCTGTTCATACAAAGTCTTCTCCTTGGTCCATCAGCTAAGGTAGGAAATGCTCTATGAGGATAGGCAAGAGTCACTGAACACCTGGGCTCTGCTAGTCATAAGGCTTTTAACTCTACTCTTGTTGTGCAGCAGTTGCTACATATTGGTTTCTAGCTGGGCTATATGCTTCATCTTCTACTTTCTAGCCACATCATGGTTCTCAACAATGGGAATGGTGAAGGAAATGTGAGGCTTCTAAGAAGCAGTGCACTGTTTCCTGCCTTCTTTGTCTACTTACAGATTGAGAATAAGCTATTATGAAGTCCCAAGAGATAGTAGATACTTAAGATTAAGGAAAAACTTGGTTTTGAATTATCTTCTGATTAGCTTCCTGCCTCAGAGCTATTAGCATTGGCCCTGCAAGATAATGTCGAATTAGACATTCTCAAAAATGATGTTTAGATTAAGACTTTAAGAGGTCAAGTAATTTATCACCATGGTCTAGCCCAGTGGTTTTCAACCTTCCTAATGCTGCAACCCTTTATACAGTTTCTCATGTTGTGGTGACTTCCAATCATAATATTATTTTTTTTGCTACTTTATAACTGCAACTTTGCTACTATTGTGAATCATAATGTAGATATCTGTGTTTTCCAATGGTCTTAGGTGACACCTGTGAAAGAGTCATCCAACTCCCAAATGAAGGGAGAAGTTCTGATGCTAAGGTCCTGTTCCCCAACTGGTTCTTGATCTGGCAGTAAAGAAAGCCAGGGGCCAATTGCTGGGTTGAAGGTACAGGTGGGACTTCTGGGTCCAGGGAGGAAACAGAGATTCAAGGAAAGAGAGGGAAGTTTTTGCTATGCTTTGGAGGGAGAAGAAGCCAGACACCATGTGAGGTCTCAGGAGGAGCTGGGGCCTATGGCCACTACGATAGATGGATGGTCAAGGATGTTTGACAGAATGTAAATGCGACTAGCCATTGAAGTTTAGGGAAGGTGGGAGGAGTGGAGATAAAAATATTATTAACGGCACACTTTTCCAGGTGGGAGATAGTAGCACCCAGCAATTGTGTCCTAAGGCAAGTTGAAAAGGAACAAACTATGTGTATGTGTTTTGTCTGAGGATTTAAGGGCAGCTGGGTGGGGGCTGGTAGAGTAGCTGATCCCAGAGTTAAAGGCAAAAAACTACATGCTACACCCAAAGAAGTTGTAACCCACAGATTGAGAATTACTGGTTTATACAGTCTAAGTAAAAATTTAACCACATATTTACTTATCTACAAAAAATCTAATGTTTTATTAAAGATGTTCTCAAGCTACTTCAAGAAGGGACATGCCTTGAAATCAATAAAGTTTATCCCTTAAAAAGGCCCTTTGTAAAATTTCTGGATAACATAACCAGATAGTAGCCTATGCTTAAATCACTTTAAATAATAACTATAAAGGGACTCTTTCTCAATGTCTATGTTCATTGTATTCACCAGACTGTGACGTCTGCTCTGTTACATTCATTTACTCAGTAATATTTATTAAATATAAGGTGCTATTTTAGAAAGTGTAGATGCTTAAACTCCAAGAAGTAGCTCTCTCATTACCCTGACACTCCATTTGACTATTTGTTCATGTCTATCTCATAAGTCACATTTCTTCAGATTCTTTGTACCTGACACTCTTTCTAGACTTTCCATTTGTCTTCAATGAAAATGATTTTTCCAAGTAATGTAAAACTACAGTTCACTGAATTAATTGAAAACTGTACAGTAGGTTTCTTAGTGTGAAACAGATATGATTGAAAGTTCAGAAAGGCTCGTCTGGGTTTAGCAAGGACAGATCTTAGAATAATGCATTCCAGATGAACACACAAGATTGAAAAGTGCAAGTCCCAGAAGACTGACTCGTTCTACTCAGCTCCTTCTCCATTGTGTCTCCTGCACACTTAATTTCTCAACTGTGTAACTGATGAATTCCTTAGAAATTCCAGAATTTCTGATGCTTCCTTTACTCCCTTAAAATTCAGAAAAATGAAAATATTTACCATTACTGAATTTGTTTCCTGCCGAAACTGCATACATATCTCTTGAATTCCCATCCTTTAAAAGTGTAATTGTAGAAGCACTGCATTGGTATCACACAGCTCACATCACATTGTTATTTCTATTATCATTTGTGAACTTTATGATTATTTGTATTTTACCAATTTAATTAAGTCCTTCTCAAATTGGAAGATTACTTATCAACTATGCTTTAGCGGTCAAGAACTAAACAATTATTCAAGTGTGTTTGTAGTCTATTGATATGAAATGTCCAATTTACCATGTTATCCCAATGCATGAATCTATTTCTGGAATTTCTATTCTGTCTGGCCTGCCTCATTATTTATACTCAGTTCAATCTGCTTAAATCACCCATCTGTGAGTGTCTCTAAACAGCTGTCCAGACAAGTTCCCTATATTACTCTTTCTAGAAGTCTTCCTAGATTCTGTTATTTATTTTTATTTAATTTTCCATGTAAACTTTAGAATAAGACTTTAAAGTTTTGAAAGCAAATTCCTTTAGTATTTCTGTTGGGATTTGGAGTGAATTTTTTATTATAATGTATCTGGACTAAAATAAAATTTCAGCAGAGATCACTGAAGATGGACATAAACTCAAGGGAATAGTACTATAAATGTGAGGACATGAAGGGGTGGTGAGATGGCTCGGGGGTAAAAGAACAAGCTGGGTAAATGTGCCAACCTGAGTTATATCTACTGCTACTTCCATGACTAATACTACTAGTAGTTCTAGTAGTAGTACTAAAGATAGAGAAGGAAATGCAGTGATAGTCTTACCAGGTTTTGCCTTTTGTAATTTCACTGGATGAAAAATTCTACAGCACTGAATTGGAAGAATTGTTTACCAGTGTTAATTCCAGAAGCATTTAGATTATCTTTTAATTTTCTTGGCAGCAGATAATTGAATATAGATAGTGTATTTATATGGACTTTTCCATCAGTGCACAATTTCTTAGAGCCTTCTGTTACCTACACAAAGTTGAAAAACTATTCCCTTTAACAATGGCAATTGTTCTTAGGAAAGCAGATTGAAATCATGCAAATTGGTCACTTAAATGGATGTAGAAACTGCATCCCTAGATGTAGTTCTCCCTAGAATGAGTGCAAGAATGTTCACTTTGAGAATGGGGGAGCAATTGACTTTGGTTTCATTCAGAAGATGTTCTCTTGGCTGCAGCTGTGGCGTTGAAGAAGAACAGACCATCAGACACTGCAGCTGTTGTCTCAGCAAAAACTCGACCATAAACAGTCTAACACTAGCTCTTTGTTGGATGAAGAAAGGCATTTTCATGGATATTATTTTAAATTATTTTCCCCAAATTCTATTGTGAATTACTTGTTTTTCAGAAAGCAATTTACCACAAATCATATTATAATATAATGCATATAATTATACTTCCAGTGGGTGATTTTTTTTCCTAGTTTTTTTTTAAAAGTTTTACTTCATTCAACTACAACAGCCTAGTGTTTCTTCAAGAAGATTCTGTTTTTCTGTTTCTCTCTCTGTTTCTTTCTCTCTCTGTGTCTCTCTCTGTCTCTCTATCTCTCTGTCTCTGTCTCTGTCTCTGTCTCTCTCTCTCTCTCTCTGTGTGTGTGTACATCTGTGTGTCTATGTATGTGCATTTCGGTGTTGGTAACATGGTATAGTAATGTGATTTGGAAGACTATTTACCCTGTAATGCTTTGAATGTCACCACCAGAACTCATGTTGAGATTTCATCCCTGTTTTGAGTTGTTGACAAATGACACCAGGCTCCAGGTTAGATAATCAAATGAGATCATGAATTACTTGTAATAAGGAAAGGATACAAGCTCCAAAAAGTCATCTAGCTCTGCCATATCCTATACTACCGTGGGACTGACTCTTCAGAACAGGCTAGAAATGGCTATGACTACAGACATATAACCAATCACAATGGCAAAATACAAATTTATATTATTTGAAAATGCACCTCCTCATTTGTAGTATTCAGTTATTGAAAAGAAAAGTAGACTAGAGTACAGCCTCTTCTGAAAGACTTCTTATAAGCAAAGAGCATGGGGAGGGAGGCCAGGTGATGTTGCTCTGTGGGCCATGTTTCTCATTCCTTTTTCTTCCCAGCTTTCAAGAGCATTTATCCTGAAGCTGATGTTTGTGGATCAGTAGCGGACTCAACCAAGTCGGTGTGGAATTGGAATTCTAGAGTGGGATGAACATCCATGAACATCCTCCATTGTTAATTTTCAGTAGCAAAATTAACTGAATTTTTTTTTTTATAAGAGAAAGCTTTTTCCACATTTACATGAGAGTAAATGATCCTCATTGAAGTGACTCTTAAGCTAGACAGCATGAAGACTGTCATGGGGCTAAGAGCTGGCTTACAAAATGAACTCCTCTGCATTTGTAGAAGCCTAGCTTATGGAATATAGAGCTGAGGACTTATCTGACATTTAGGAAGACAGAACTACAAATGAGGACATCACCAACATCTTCCTTCTTTGTACCAACTTTGTGTGATTTTTTTTGTACTTATTCTCTAATAAAGGGTTGACCTCATTTGATACATTCATTTAATATGATGCATCATCATACATGTCCATAGAAAAGCCTTAAACTTGACATGGAGATAAACATAATCAATCCACATTTGGGTCAGTAATGTGTCTTCTTGATCTTCTCTAAAGAAAACATAACCAGTCGCAAGTGATTTATTTTCATAATTTTGCCTCAACCCCAGCTGTTACTCATTAGTGCTTGAATTGACCAGATCAGGGCACATTTACAGACAGTAATAATTAAAAAATAATAATTAGCCTTTTCTTCCCCATACTTTTCTTTTTAAGTAACTGATTTTTAAGTGTAGTTATGAAGCTGTTGATTTTCCATTAATTCCATATCCAACCTTGAATTTTTGAGAATGTAAGATTTACTTTGTCACCAATTCCATGCCAACAATATAAATGTTAGCTTTATTCTAGAAAATGTGTCATAATGAACAGGGCTAGCTTTGTGTATATGAAGTGTTCTAGCTAAGATGATATACTAGGAACAGAAAGCTTCCTAGAATGTTATAGTTCTTTATATAAAAAAATAAATCAAGTGAATTTTCTCACTATCATAAAATGCTGGTTCTGATCCAATCAACATGCAAACATTTTTGAGAGGGTGGTATATGTGAACTCCAGCCATTTTATTTTAGTATAACACAGGAAAATAAGTTTTGAGGCATTTATCAAGAAAGAGTGAGTCATAAAAAATTTAAAGTATAGAATACAATGCTGAAAAAAAAAACACAATTAGAAGATTCAATGGCCAAAAATGAATAACGAAGACTGCCCCTTGTATTGGTTACAACCGATGAGCTCTTTCACCTTATTATTCCTCGAGACAATTCTCTTCTAAAATAATACGGTGAATTCTAGGTTTTCTACAGCAATATAGAAAAGTCTCTTTATTGTACATCCTGGAGTTAAGACACTAAGAAAAGCACAGTTTCAGGTTCAGATGGTTTTAACTAAGGGAAAGGCTGAGAGCAGAACCTCTTGCATGTTAATTATCCTGTGCACGAAATGGTTCTGGGAACCAGACAAGGGTACACAGTAAATATAATTCTCAGTTCAGATGAAGCATAGGCATTGTAGAAACAAACACCAATATTTTTTCCACATGGAGATTAATTACATGGTACTCAGCTGGCACTTACTAGAAGGGATATTAGAGTAGCAGCCAAGCTTGAACTGCACTCCCACAGAAGCAATAAAGGGGACATACCTCAGAACTGGCAGACAGATTCCTTCACCTCTTCCCTTAGCCACAGCTCTCAGTTATACAGGTTGGGAAAGTGGGCATTATTGACCAGCAAACTGTATACCACATTCAAAAGATTCTACTTAAACATACCCTTTGCAAGGATTTAAAAATTTGAGACTCAGAACGAGAATTTCTCTATAGCATTTGGCCTTGAATTGGGATGGCGCATATTTCTGACACTCTCATCATAAGCATTCAACGAGGGGATTCACCCATTTACTAATTCAGTCTGGGTTGTGTAAGCTCATCCTCTTACTGCCCCCATAGGCCATGCTGAGCCAATCAGTTTTTCTGGAACTTGGCAAAATGTCTTTCTGAAAACGCGCCGTTACGCACTGAGCAATGGTGTTGGAAGCACAGGATCATTTTATAACAACTTAAGCTGCATTGCCTGACTTGGCATAATTCAGAAATCTTTCAAGGGCTACCCACTTCACCTAGAATTAAATCTAAACTCTGTATGATTGCCTGCAAATCCCTGCATGCCCCACTCAGACCTCTCCTTCAGACCTCATCTGCTCACACCCTCTCCTCTCTCACCACAGGGAGATCATTGGCTTCCTGCCAGTTCCTCAGAGGTCTTCCAGGCTCCTGGAACGTGGTTGCCTCTCTGGAATGCTGCCCCCCTTCCTGCACCCTGCATGTCTGCCTCTCTTCCATCCCCTGAGTCTCAGTTTATTTCTCTTTCTGAAGAGGTCATTTCTGGCCATCTTTTAAACATTTGCTTTCTTATATTTAACCAGGGTCCCTCTTTATTTTCCCCATATAATGTAGCACATATTGGAATTAATAATTTGCCTCCAGAATATTTCACATCTAGACTGTAAGTGGTCTACACGGTGAAAGTGGGCACATGTGTAGTGCCTGACACAGGTGCCAATTTTCTTCATGATTTAGAAAGTCCACTTTTAAAAAAAGATCCTGTTGTGAGAAATCATGAGCAACAAAACAAAACTCTTAGCACATCTGGACTCACCAGAATACAGCGTACATGGTAGAAAGGTACCAGCTGATGGGATTCTCCTTCAGAAATCTAAGCATAGAGGCACATATGTGTATATGTATAGGCTGTGTCACGGTATAATGTAGACCTCAGGTAAAAGCCAGGGCAAATAAATATTTATGGAATACTTGAGACTGTACAGCACTGAAAGGCATTCATGTGTCATTTAAAATTCTGGTAAGCCCTGTTCCTCAATCAAAGCAAGCATGGCCTAGCTCGATGGCCACCTGAAATCGCTTAAGATGTCTTTGTTGTTGTTGTGTTCTGTTTCTATTGGAGAAATTGTTGTGATGCGGAACACCTGAAGATTCTATTGGTTGTGTCTATCTTCGATCGCTTCTCCAAAGGAAGTTTTGACAGAGCTTTGAGCGTGTTGCTTTGGGGAAAAAGAGTGGTACTTGGGATGCTTACATCATCTGATTGCTGAAAAAAGCAGGTGTACCTCAAATTAAAGCACAGCAAGTATGCGTGTGTGTGTGTGTGTGTGTGTGTGTGTGTGTGTGTGTGCACCACAGTTTGCAAAGTCAGGGGCCAGCCCTTCTGGTGGCGAGCTAGCCAACAATAATGGTGATTAGGAAACCCGCTGCGGTTTTACGAGCCACTCTGCTTGGTTGGCCTCACAGAGCTGTATCTGGTTTAGCCGCTCACATTCAGTTCTTGTGTAGAAAATGAGAATGAATTCTGCATACAGTGACGTTAAAGCATATTTTAAAGCATCATTTTGAAAAGTTTTGCAGGAAAAGAGAATAGAGAATAATTTGTCTCCACTATCTCACAGTATTGCTCACTTCAGAGACTTAGCTCTTTTAAGCTAATATTACTAAATTGAAATGTTTTCCAAAATTCCTTATGGTTTAGAAAAGGACTATAAAATAACAAAAAAAATTAATTAAAAAGGAAAGTATTGCTGCCACATTAGAAGCTCAACATAATTCTATTTTCCTTTGGAGTTTTGGTAATGCCGAGGGAAAGCCTTTATTCACATTCCACCCGAGTGCCCGTCATCCACGCCCACTTTCTTTTTAAAAGAAAACATTTACTTCTATGACTTGGTCATGGGGAAGTACAAAGGACTTCGTTGTGTGTGAAAATGGAACTGGGTGTGAGCCTTTTAAGGAAAAAATTAAAGAAGGATGTGTATGTGGGGGGCGAAATTCCCCAAATCTTGGTCAGTTGATCCTGCCTACCTCCTACGAAGAAGGAGGCCCTGCATGGCAAGTCGCAGATGTTGTGTATAGAAACCAAGGAGGTGCCTCCACAGGCATGCTGCTGATACATGGTAAAGCAGCATCCAGTTCAGATTGTGCACAGGGCTGTTAGGACACCTGGTATTAGAGGATCCCTGCAGGGCAGTATCTAATAGACACATTCTGAGAGGCTGATTGGTACTTCTGAAACTTGCCTGTCATACTCACAAGTCCTAGCGAAGCATAAACTGACAAGCGGGACAACCCTAGTTGAGATGATTTTATATGTGACTGGGGAGATGGGGTTAATGAAGATTGGTGTGTTTTATTTATTCATTTTTTTTGTTTTTCGAGATAGAGACTCTATGGGTCACAGCCCTGGCTGTCCTGGAACTTATTCTGTAGACCAGGCTGGCCTCCAACTCACAAGGGATCCACTAACCTCTGCCTCCCAAGTGTTGGGATTAAAGGCATGTGCCACTACACCTGGCAAATTGCTATATTTTGAATATGTTTATGAGAACAAAGAAAACATCCCAGAAATATAAAAGGAAACCACTTTCTATCTATCTATCTATCTATCTATCTATCTATCTATCTATCTATCTAAAATTTACATTTCAGATGTTATCTCCTTACCCCATTCCCCCCCCCCCCCCCGCCGCCCAGGAACTCCTTATCCCATCACCCCTCCTCCTGCTTCTCCGAGGATGTGCCCTCACTTACCCCCCACTCCCATCTCCTCACCCTCGAATTCCCCCACACATGGCATCCAGCCTTCATGGGACCAAGGATCCCCTCTCCCACCTATGCTGGGCAGGGTCATCCTCCCCTACATATACAGCTGGAACAATGGATCCCTTCCTAAGTGCTCCCAGGCTGGTGGTTTAGACCCTGGGAGCTCTGGTTGGTTGGTATTGTTGCTCTCCTCATGGGGCCGCAAACCCTTTCAGCTACTTCAGTCTTCACTCTAACTCCTTCATTGGTAAGCCCTTGATGAGTTCAATGGTTAGCTGTGAGCATCTGCCTCTGAATATGTCAAACTCTGACAGACCTCTAAGGACACAGCTCAAGGACATATGCTCCACTATGTTCATAGCTGCCTTATTTATAATAGCCAGAAGCTGGAAAGAACCCAGATGTCCTTCAGCAGAGGAATGGATACAGAAAATGTGGTAGATTTACACAATGGAATATTACTCAGCTATTAAAAAGAGTGAATTCGAGAAATTCTTAGGTAAATAGATGGAACTAGAAAATATCATCCTGAGTGAGGTAACCCAATCACATGGTATTCACTCACTGATTATTGGATATTAGCTCAGAAGCTTGAAATACCCAAGATTTAACTCACTGACCACATGAAGCTTATGAAGAAGGAAGACGGGCGTTGGGAGGGGGGGGCTTTGGTCCTTCTTAGAAGGAGTAACAAAATACCCAAGGGAGCAAATATGGAGACAAAGTGCAGGACAGAAACTGAAGGAGGGGCCATCAGATGACCATTCCACCTGGGTATCCATCCCATGTGCAGTCACCAAAGGTAGATGATGATGTGGATGTCAGGAAGTACATGCTGACAGGAAACTACTTTCAAGACAGTATCTACAAGTGTGTAGAAAGTTCTGGGGTGAATCCTCAACCATTTTTTAGCTCTGTAACTCTTCCCATTTTCTACATTCTCGGTGCTCCTTAGTAGTTCCCTTCACAGTGGTCCTGCGTATCCTAAAATTAAGATTCATTGTCTGACTGGTGCTATTGTCCTTGCTTCCTGTTGTGTGACATTATTTCTGGGGAGATGTGAACATCTACTCATTCCAAATAGGTAACTAGTGACAGACCAAAGAAATGATACACCAGACTCCGACTATTAAACAATGACTTTGTTGGAATTGCAAGAATATGGGTAAGGGGTTTAACATGATTAACTCATAGCTTAATCCTAAAACTCGGTCTAGCATGGGTGACAATGCATGAAAACTGGAACCACAGAGCCCTCTGCATGACTTGCAGGCATCTCAATGGGTCACACTTTCCTCCTGTTAGCAATCATTATTGGGAATGAAGCCTA